>JADBJO010000281.1:715000-735000 GCA_016801955.1 Conus betulinus
ACACACACACTCTCTCTCACACTCTCACATGGTTAACCTTCCTCCCACGCTATTCACTCAAGCCATCCAAACATAGCCCACCCCCACACTGCTCCTACTGCGGCCCCAGAACTAACGGTCAAAGAAGAGCAATCGATGTCAATTTGCCACGAGGCAACCTGCTAGAGGAGACACAGCACCGCCGTTGTTGGATGGTACTGTTATGAAGGAACGTTCACAGGACACACGCGGTATTCAGAACGGCTGATCATGAATTGTTTCGCTGTTACAGTGGAGCTGTTCAGCAACTCGTTCCTTTTTTTTTTTCCCCTACTAATTTGTTGTAATTTGTTTTCAAACCACGTATCTTTTTTTTTTTTTTTTTTTCAAAACTTTGTTACTATTTCTTAAATGTCAAACGACTGCATAAATCATCAGATTGCACATTTAACTTTAACGTACTGTATTTTGTCTTTCTTTTCCTTTCACGGCTGTGTCTTTAATTTCTATCTTAACTTACCATGGCGATTATCAGATTCTCAGCCGGCATGTCAGTTGTTATTTGTTGTTGTTGTTGTTGTTGTTGTTGTTGTTGTTTTTTTGTTGTTGTTTATGTTGAAAAGACCATAAAAAGCGATGACTTCCAATTGTCGATAAATTTACTTACTATTTCCGTCACTGAACACGAAGTGTCCATTCCATTCTTCCTTCCACTCTTCATTCTTTCCTTCGTTCTGTTATCAGTCGCCAGCATCGTTTAAAGACGCTGTAAAAAACCGAGGTCTGTAAATGAGGAGGTAGACGGGAGAGGGGGAGGGGGAGGGGGGTGGGGGTGCACGAGAGCGATTGAAGGACAGGGGAAAGACAGAAAGGGGTTGCTAGAGGACCTTAACAACGGTGTTTAAACGCAGAAACACACAGGTGAACAACTAATCTTTCTCTCACCTCAACCTCCGACTTCAATCTGCCTGCTGACAGGAGCCGCAGAACGAGAAGAGTGAGCTCTCCCTGCCACCAGATCCCCATCATCGTCATGTCCGGCGTGGACAATCCAGCCATGACCCTGGACGAGCAGCCCGCCCCACGTCGCCCAAGGCCCCAACAAGAACGGGGCGTCCCTCAAACCACCGTGCAGAGAACCACAGCGCCGTCTCCAGGTCCCCGGTGCAGGTCGTGGATCGAGACATCGGCCCCAGTCGTTGCCAGAAGCTGAAGAACCTATGGGCCAGGTGAAGGGGCTGTCTGGATAATGAGCAAAGCTACGCTCTGTGCGTGTGTGTGTGTGTGTGTGTGTGTGTGTGTGTGTGTGTGTGTGTGTGTGTGTGTGTGTGTGTGTGTGTGTGTGTGTTGGGATTGTTGGGGAGAGGGGGATGGGGGCGGAGGGGTGGTGCAAGAGACTGAAAGAGAACATGTAAGAGAACAGGGAGAGAGAGAGAGAGCGAAAAAAGTTATGTTTTTTTTATCACCCTAGCCGTCCATGAAGAAACGTATCAGGGTTAACAACGAGATCGACACTGACAAGAGAGAGAGAGAGAGAGAGAGAGAGAGAGAGAGAGAGAGAGATCTTTTAATAAAGTATAAGAAATGAGTAGAACGGGACAAGGGAGGGGAAGGGGAACCGGAGGAGGGGGGGGGGGGGGGGGGGGGGGGGGGGGGGACGGTTAGTATTAAATGTTTTTAATTCCTTTAACTGGACCCGATAACTAAGACTCATGGTCGGTGGCTGTTGAAAATATTACAAGACTGTACAGGAGAACAGTTTCTGAAAATGATCAATTTTAAGCATGATATATCAGACTGTGCAGAAGAATGATTTCTGTATACGACCAACTTTGAGCATGATACAATAGTCTGCACAGAAGAACAGTGTCTGTATACGACCAATTTTAAGCATGATATGATAGGCTGTACATAAGAAACAATTCTGTATACGACCAATTTTGAGCATATGTTAGGCTGTACAGAAGAAGAGTTTCTGTATACGACCAATTTCGGGCATGATATGTTAGGCTGTACAGAAGAACAATTTCTGTATGCGACCAATTTCGTGAATACGTACAGTGAAGCAGTTTCTGAATACGACCAGTTTTGAACATGATGTATCAGGCTGCACAGATGAACAGCTTCTGAACACGACCAGTTGTTTACCAGCTTTGAACAGAATCAAGCTGGTCTTGATCGACCTGACTGGGTTGACAATGAAGGGAATTAAAGCGCATGGACCTCGTCGGACCTCGTTAGATTCGATGCCATGAAACTCGTGTTTGTCCACCCAGACTGACGTACCCCCTGGAGGCGGATAACCACCCCTTACCTGAGAACCCCAGCAAGGTGGACCATCTGAAAAGAGCCTTCTTCTGCCCGCCCTTTGGGCGTGTGGGGGCTTTTCCTGCTGGTGGCGGGCGGCCATGTGTTCCTTCTGTGGTGGGGGGTCCTCATCTCCATCACCAAGGACAAGGCCCTGCCTGGAGGGGTGGTCTTCCCCATGCTCATGCTCTTCGTGGCTTGCTGGTGTGGGGGGTACCTCATCGGCCTGATCCACCTGCCTCCGCTTTTCGGTGGGTCGGAGCGTAGTGGGTGGTTTTCGTTGCACTGTGAGGGTGCTGTTGTTGTTATCGTTGTTGTTGGTGGCGGGGTGGGGGCGGTGGGTTAATGTGGTGGTGATAGTGTTGCTGTTGTTGTTGTTGGTGGTGGTGGTGGCGGTGGTTTAATGTGGTGGTGATAGTGTTGTTGTTGTATCGTTGTTGTTGGTGGCGGTGGTTTAATGTGGTGGTAATAGTGTTGTTGTGTTGTTGTTGTAGACGATGATGATGGTGATGATGATGATGATGATGATGATGATGATGATGCTTGTTACAGTTATGGGGGATGAAGGTATGGTTTAGGATGATAGTAGTAACGGTAGTGTATCGCAATCCTTCCTCTTCTTTTTTTTTTATTTTCGTTTTTTTTTCTTCCTCTTTTCCTCTATCCTCTTCTTCTTTCAGCCTATCTGTCATCATCCTCAACCTCAGCCAAAACTCATCATCATCATCATCATCATCATCATCACCACCACCACCACCACCACCACCACCACCACCACCACCGCCACAATTATCACTATTCATCATCGTCATCATCAGTATCATCTTCACCATCATACATTTTTTTCCTTCTGCTTTTTTTCCTCTTCATCCGTCTCTCCTTCCTCTGTATCCTTCTCTTCCATGTCTCGCTCTTCTTCTGTGTAATTTGTCTGCCGTCGGCATGCTGGTAGTTACTGCATCATGAATAATTCATTTGTGTGAAAAATGTATATGTATTCATGAATTATTCATTTGCATAAAAATGTGTATGCGTTGTTTTTCTGCTCAGGACAGGATGTTTTTCTGCTTTCTTCACTTAGTGGACAGCCCTAACATGGTCCCGTGCGGTCGGCTGAGCTGTACATAATAACAGACATCTTGATCATCATCATTACGTATTTCAGATCTTCAGGATAGTTACATCATCACTTGACTTTCTTCTTTTTCTCTTGCAATCATTACTGCGTCTTCTTCTTCGTTCTTCTACTACTACTACTACTACTTCTACTACTGCTGCTGCTGCTGCTGCTCTACTACCACTACTCTGTGCTACAATTTACCACTATCACTACTCCTACAACTACTACTACTGCTACTGCTGCTGCTGCTATTACTACTACTACTACTACTACTGTTGCTGCTGCTGCTGCTGCTACTACCACTACTACTACTACTACTACTACTACTACTACTACTACTACTACCAGTATTTCTACGTTTTGTCTTTCTCCTCCACCGCACACTGTCTTGTATGGCCTCCACGGTTGTCTAGGCTATCAACAAAATGACTGGCTCCACAACTTCCGACGCTATGATTAACGTCACAGACACGCACAACGCCACTGCTTCATTGTCATCGTTAGTGTTGTCATTTCCTCCTTCTCCCCCTTCTTCTTCTTCTTCTTCTTCTTCTTCTTCTTCTTCTTTCTTTCTTTCTTTCTTCTTTCTTCTCCGTTCACACGATATATTTCACTTTTCTATTTTTGCTTAATTTCATCATGATTGTTGCCTTTTTTTTTCTTTCTTTTTTCTTTGTATGCCCGTTGTCATAAAATGCCGAGCTTTATATTTTTGCGGTAAGTTTTTAGTTTGTTTATTTTGGTTTGGTTTAGTTTATTTATTTGTTTTGTTTGTTTGTTTTTTTAATAGGGAAATGTGAAAATCTTAAGACTATACGCATACTAACTTAGTAACATTACTATACTAAGGCTTAAACAATATTTCCACAGACATTAATTCACTGCTAAATAATGTTAATGATGATCATGACAATAGCATTAATAAAAAAAGAATAAGAACAAACACTGACATTTTCCTTATCATTTGAAACAGTTGTATGTCTGCGTTGCTCCGGACAATGACCAAACGATATTTATGTGTTCTTTTGCATATCGTTTTCTAACGGGTAAATTCAGATAATTTAATACAGTTTTTGCCTTTGCATATCGGTATTTAACATGTAAATTCGAAATCACGTAATCATTTCAATTTTTTTTTTTTCAAGGGATGCTCATTATGGGCGGTCTCCTAGGTAACGTGCCAGGAATAGACGTGGGACGGGACATTGATCCTGATTGGTCCTCCACAGCAAGGTGAGTCACGTGATTCGAACGACAAAGGTTTTTTTTTTCTTTTTTTTTTTCTTTTCTAAACATAGGTAATAGCCTTGTTCTTTTCTGTGTGGTGGAAACTGAAGGATTACATCTTGTCTCTTTCTCCACCCGCTTCCCCTCCTCCGCCTCTTCTTTTTAACGCTCCACCCCCCCCCACCCCCCCCCCCCCCCCCCACCCCCCACACCCCCGAAAGTTTTCGTTCTTTTCCCGTCTTTCAACCTCCTCTATCATCACTCTCCCTTTCTTTCTTTTCCTGTAGCTTTCCTCATTATTTCTAGAGGCATACTCTTGCAAACAATGTCATTATACTTGAACCTTTTTATTCCTATGTGCCTCGCTTTTCATTTGTTTTCTGGTCTGGGGAATGTCAGGACTTTTTTTTTGTTGTTGTGTTGAACTGATGTTGCACAATGCGCCTTTGATCACAGTTATGTGTGTATTTTGTGCCTTTCATCACAGCTACGTAGCTGCATATGAGCGCAATGTAAAACAAGTGATTATACCTGTGTTTTTCTGGGGCTTCAAGAGGCATGAATCGACTGGACGCGCTCCGTTTGTTTGTTGCAGGAACATGGCCTTGACCGTCATCCTGACCCGAGCAGGCCTCGGCCTTGACCCCCGTTGCCCTGCGGAAGCTATCGTTGGTGGTGTTGAGGTTGGCTTTTTGTCCTTCCCTCATGGAGGCTCTGGTGGATGGACTCGCTGCTCGACTCATCCTGGGCTTCCCATGGTCTTGGGCGTTCATGCTAGCGTAAGTTTGTCTGTCTGTCTTTGTATCAAACCTTCAAACACTAGGATCAGCAAAATGAATGCCCATCTTTAACACCACCCCCCCCCCCCCCCCCCCCCCCCACAACACACACACACACACACACACACACACACACACACACACACACACACACACACACACACACGCACAGACAATTTATGGTGTGTATGAGTCAGTTTCAGAAAAAAAAATGAAAGCGGGGGGAAAATAAGAATGCAGACTCCACTGTTAAAGAAAAATAATAGAAAGAAAGAAAGAAAGAAAAAAAAAAAAGAAAAGAAAAGAAAAGAAAAGAAAAAAATGGGGAAAAAAATTGGAGGCTGGGTAACAAAAACAAAACAAAAAAAAAAAAAAACGAAAACAAAAACGTTTCGCGCTGTGTTAACTGCCTCATCACCTTGTTCTGTCCGTCTGTTTCTTGCAACTTCTCTGTCTTCACTGTTTATTTGTCTGTCTGTGTGTTAACAGTCTGTTCACCTTCGCGTCTTCGTCTATGTCTTGCAGTTTCTCTGTCTTCACCGTTAAGCTCACTTTTAGGCTTTTCCTGGCCCCAGCTGGTGTACGACATTTTGACTGGCTTGTTCGTTGCTCGGTTAATTCAGGGGTGAATCCACCCCACTGGCGGTCCTACCGCAGACGGAGCCTAATGACCTCGGGAGGGGGACCTGTCTGTAACAGCGGTAATACTACCAGAACATCCACGTGTGAAGATGGGCAGAGCGAATGCCTTTTTTTTTTTCTTAACGTGGCGGGTGTCTGGGATTCGAACACACAGCCTTCCCAATCTGAGCTATGTACTTTAATTAACTGAACTGGCCTCCCGGTTTCAACTGACAATCAGTCTTTTCATCTTTCTCTCTCTCTCTGTTTCCATTTGAATGTGTACTTCATTTCTGCTCCTCTTTCTCCTCCTCCATCTCCTCCTCCTCCATCTGCTCCTCCTCTTCCTCTTTCCAAGTACAGGTTGAGTTTTACGTCCTCATAGCGAGAGCTTTTAGGGAAATGCTGTTCTTTCGCGGTAGTCTCTGTCTTCCTCCTTCTTCTCTTCCTCCTTCTTTTACTCCATATCCTCCCTTTCTTCTTTCCCCTTCTCTTCCTCCTCCTCCTCCGATTGCATACAGTGAGCGATACTGCTTGCTGTAGCTGCTGCCGTCGTCGTGGCTACAACAAAACACAACTTTCCGATAATGATGTTGAGATACGCATAAATGATTGGTTTTCAAAGGGAGGAAGCCTCCTTTAGGAGATGAATCTAGTCAAGATAAAGACGAAGGGAATCTTCGTCAGAATGAGAATCGAGCAGAGGCAGGACCTAGCATGTTTCAGAAATAAATCTGTATAGAAAACGAGTCTTTCTTGGGTGATAGTTTTAATGTAGACAGTACAGAAATGTTTAAAGAAGAAAAAATATATCTTCAAAGGGAGGGCGGTTCGTTTAGGACAAAAACGTTTGTGGAAAACATGTCTCCTAACGTGAGGACGAATCTATCTGATGGTCTTGATTAGAAATTGTCAGTATACTATTTTCAACATTGAAAACTTCGTTTTTTTTTTTTTTTTTTTTCCCCTTTTCCTCTTCAGCATATGTCAGTAATATTACTAACATCACCACTTCCATAGTTTACCCCCATATATCATCACAACTGCTGCTCGGAGTGGCTTCTGTCTGCTAAAGCCACTTTATATTTTTCCCAATTTTTTGCCCGGCAGTTTTGTGCTATCGGTGGTGTCTCCAGCGGTGGTCGTGCCCAGCATGTTGAGTCTGTCGGACCGGGGCTACGGGCTGAACAAAGGTATCCCCACCCTCATCGTGGGCCGCGGTTAGCCTGGACGCGCGGTCCTGGCCATCACAGGCTTGGTGTCTGCTTAGGCATCACCTTCACTTCTGGTAATGATGATTGTGTGTTGGGGGCATGGGTGGGAATGTTCACGGAGGTCTTGGGCGATGAGTTGCAGATATGTAATAACAACGCCAGGAACAGGAGCCTGCCCGGAGTGCTATGAGCTCTGTTCAGAGTGCTAAAAATTGAAGAGTAGTTTTGAGCAGGGCGGATCGTTTTATTCAAGGTTGGGCGGGTTGGGGGGGGGGGGGGGGGGGGGGGGGGGGGGGGGGGGGAGGGGGGGGGGGGGGGGGGGGGGGGGGCAGGGTGGGGGGGGGGGGGGGGAGGGTGGGGGGGGGGGGGGGGGGTGGGGGGTGGGGGGGGGGTGGGGGGGGGGGGGGGGTTCACTTAGAGCATTCAGGTACAAATCGAACTCGCACAGGGGGAATGTGGGTGGGGGAAGGGGGGGGAGGGTTCTTGTGGGTGGAAATCAAAGTTTTGTTTGTGAGAGCTTGAGCAAGTCTGAAATCTGCTTGAGCCAGAGGATGCGACGAGGGGAAGGGTAGTTAACTTTTCTTCACTTAGAGCAACAGAAGTACAATCGAACTCGCACAGCTTGGAATTGATGGGGTGGAGGAAGGCAGAAAAGGGAGTGGATCAAAAGTAAAGTTTTGTGTGTGTGCGTGGACTGTGTGTGCGCGCGCGCGTGTGTGTGTGTGTGTGTGTGTGTGTGTGTGTGTGTGTGTGTGTGTGTGTGTGTGAGGTGAAGAGAGAGAGAGAGGGAGAGAGAGAGAGAGAGAGGAGAGAGAGAGAGAGAGAGAGAGAGACGAGAGAGAGAGAGAAGAGAGAGAGAGAGAGAGCGACTTTTTGGATACACATCGATAGGACTTATCAGTTTTTTTTAAAAGAAAGTACAGATCTTAACCAGCGAATAATTATGTGATTCTTATTCCAAAGCTGCTGATAAAGGTTTGTAGTGAAAGAAAACCTGTCTCGTTTCATCACAGATAATACTTTTTTTCAAAACTGATGTCATCCAACGTTCATCCGATAATGAAATTAATCAACAACAGTGTTATTCATCATTACACATCTTTATCAATATCAATCATCATATTATTCGTTCATTGTATTTTCATTCATTTTGCGTGCGTATCAATTTGGCGTTTGGCTCATTCGTTAAGTGATTTTTCTTTACTAGTTTTATTTTCAGCTGACTACTTTACTGATAGTTATGCAGGCTTGTTATATTTGGTTGGGTGATTGATTTGCTGATTGATTGATTGATTCAATCATTCATGGATGGAAAGATTGCCCGGTCAAAACAATTGCTTTTTTTTTTTTTTTTTTCGATTGATTGATTGATTGATTGATTGATTGATCGATTGATTGATCGACCCCGGACCGACCGACCCGATCGATCGATCGATCGATCGATCGATTGATTGATTGATTGATTGATTGATTGATTGACCACTTAACTGATTGGTTTTTTTGACATCTGCCTGCAGGTGACCTGTGTGTGGACGCTGTTCAAGGGACCTCTGGAGGCTGTAGTGGGCATCATTTTCGGCTGCCTGGGAGGGTCTTTTCTGTGGTACATCCCCCAGCACTCCAGTGTAAGCTGACCACTGCTCTCTTTGTGTTAGGAGCTGCTGTTTTTTTTTTTTCCTGTTTTTTTTTTTCTCTCTCCCCAAACAGAAGAGTGTTACAACGCGATTTGTTCAAAGACCTGATTAGTCGGACATATGAGCAATTCGGGAAAACTGACAAAAGGGGCTGTAAGAGTCAAGTGTGTTATAATGTTTAGCATCTCTCTCTCTTTCTCTCTCTCTCTGTCTCTGTCCTGTCTCTCTATCTCTCTCTCTCTATCTCTCTCTCTCCCCACCCTCTCTCTCTCTCTCTCCTTTGTCTCTCTCTCTCTGTGTGAGGGTAAATATGGCTCCTTAGCATTATTTTCCCAAAAAATATATTAGCCTCAAATGTGATAATGAGAGCGAAGATAGGAGGAAGCGAGAGAGAGCGAGAGAGAGACCATGAGAGAGAGAGAGAGAGTGAGAGGAGAGGAGAGAGAGATAGAGAGAGAGAGAGTGAGGGAGAGAAGGAGGGGAGAAGAGAGAGACGGAGAGGAGAAGAAGCGAGAGAGACAGACAGACAGACAGACCGACAAACAGACAGACAGAGTGAAGAGAGAGAGAGACACAGACTGACAGAGAGAGAGAGAGAGAGAGAGGAGAGAGAGAGAGAGACAAAGACCGAGAGAGAGACACAGACAGTAAAGAAAAAATGAGACGCATCATTTTTTGGGGATTACAACTTTCAATATCAATATCCCCTCCCCCCCCCCCCACCCCCCCCCCCCCCCCCCCCACCCAGTATAGTACAACCTAAAAAAAAAGAAAAAAAATATGTATGCATATATTAAAATATGGCAATCTCATCCACATTGTCCCCTACCCACCACCCTACCCCCAACACACACAACACACACACACACACACACACCCACCCACACATACACACACACACACACACACACACCACACACACGCACACACACAAACACACGCACGCACGCATGCACGCACGCACGCACGCACGCACGCACGCGCACACACACACACACACCACACACACACACAAACACCACACATGCACACACAGAGCACCACTACCACCACCACCACCACCCGAGGAAAACATAAAGGGCAAAACAAATAAGATTTTTAATGAATATTCATGACTCTGCCGAACAACGTGGACAAACGATCACAAGACAAAACACGACGCGTTTTGACCTCTTAGGTCTTCTTTCTTCAGGCAAAGTAAATAACACCCAGGACAACCAGAAATGAAGAAACGAGCAATCGGTCATCTTTGTCGAATTCGGCGCAATATGAGCGTAGTCTTATGATTCGTTTGTGCACGTAGTTCGACAGAATCATCGTAGTTTTTGAAATTTGTGCAGATTTCCGCCTGCAGTCGCCTCACTTTGTAAGTAACGAAACAAAACAGTCAAGGTTTTCTTGTGGATGGCACCTTTGCAGAAGAACCTGACCCTGTTTCGCTCGGTGCTGCTGTTTGGGGGTGGGCTGATCTCCATCTTTGGCAGCAAGTACATCAAGTGGTCTGGAGCCGGCCCCTTGGCCTGTTTGGCCATCGCCTTCGTGGCCGGCCTCCGATGGAGGAAGGAGGTGCCTTCGGGCAAAAAGGTAGCAGACCTGCGGTAGGGGGGGGGGGGGGGGGGGGGGGAGTGTTTGGGGGGAGGTTTATATGGGGGTATGGCATGAAGTGGTATGGGCAGGAATGGGCGTGGGGTACGGGCGTGAAGGTGTGGGTGTGGTGGGAGTGGGAGGTGGGTGGGAAGGGGGATTGTGGAGTTAAAAGATGTGGATGGGATGGAGGGAGGAGAGGGGTTAGGGTGTGGGAGTGCTGGGTGTGTATTTTGATGTGTTTTTGAGTTTCCATGCGTGTCTGTCTCATTGTCTGTCTGTGTGTCGTTTTTGTGCATGGCGTTGGCACGCAAACGCGCACATATGTGCACATATGTATGTATGCATGAACGCGTGCACACCAATCTGTGTCTGTGCGTGTAAGCATACGTGTGTGTGTGTGTGTGTGTGTGTGTGGTGTGTGGTGTGTGTGTGTGTTTCGTCTCTCTCTCTCTCTCTCTCTCTCTCCTCTCTCCTCTCTCTCTCTCTCTCCTCTCTGTTTCTGGTCTGTCTCTGTCTGCCTGTCTCTGTCTGTCTGTCTCTGTATGCGTGCATACGTGCGTGCGTGCGTGCGTGTGTGTTAGCATGTTGATGTGTGTGTGTGTGCGCGCGCGCGCGCGCGCGAGCGTGTGTGTCTGTGTATGTGTGTGTGTGTGTGTGTGTTGTGTGTGTGGTGTTAATGTGTGTGTGTGTGTGTGTGTGTGTGTGTGTGTGTGTATGAATGAGAAATCATAATCTAACCATTACGTATATTCTTCTTTTTTTCTCCCCAGACTCCAGTGGAAGAAGTGATGGGAGTGCTGTGGATGGTGTTCCAGCCGCTGCTCTTCGGTCTGATCGGTGCCAAGGTGGACCTGTCCAAACTGGAACCGCAGACTGTCGGTAGGGTTGCCTTCTTCCTGCAGGCTGGCTTTCCAGAAATTTCCTTTACGTTTTTAAAAAAAAAATTTCATGTCGGGCTTTAAAAACAAAATTATATGTTGTCGCTTTGAAAATTACAACAACAAAAACACACACACACACACACACACACGCACGCACGCACGCACGCACACACGCGCGCGCACACACACACACACACACACACACATATACTTAGTTCGCGTTTTTTATATAAAGTCGATGGGGTCTGGTCTGCGTGACCACAGGGTTGTCTCTTGTTTTAAGACCTTTGTTTTGCGTGTTTGATTGAAAAACAAATTAACAACAGGTTCCTCTGTATAGCATTTTATGGCCTTTTTTTTTTTTTTTTCTCCTAAACCGGATTATCGTATTTGTTTTTATATAACTCTTCGTCTAACGGACTATTTACTTTGTGCTTTCATGTGAGTCTTTGAAAAGTGGGCTGTCTTTTGTTTTTTTTGCACATTATATTCTTATTGCTTATCTACTGGTTTCCAAAAAGATATTTTTGTTTTGTTTAATTGTATATGCCAAAGCCCTCGTGACCAAAGGCCTAATGTTTGTTCGCTGCGCACTTACTTACACAACGCCCATATTTGACGTAAACGAGAGAAATCTCTCTCTCTCTCTCTCCCCGCGCCCTCCAGCCCCCTCGCCTCTCTCCTCCTCTCTCTCTCTCCTCTCTCTCTCCTCTCTCTCTCTCCCTCTCTCTCTCTCTCTCTCTCGAATAATGAATAAATCGTACCTTCATAACCAGCCCGGACGGCTAGTGGTTAAAAATAACACAACAACGAAACAAACGATCAACGTCATTGCGCCCGTTTGTTCGCGTCCAGTTCACGTAAGCCCGAGCACACCTCTACATACTGAGATGAGTCTTCCGACTTCACTTTTTTTTTTTTTTCCTTCGGAGTTTTACAGATGCGAATCGTGCATTGCAGTGTTGGGAAAAAAACAAAACAAAACAAAAAAAACATGCATTAGCGCTGACGTCAAAACGCAGGTTGAACGTTCTGTGAGAAGGTAGCTGCGTCACAAAGTGAGCATACAGTCACGTTTGTCCCCGTGAGAAGATTTCACGGTAAGTAGGTCGCTCACACAGCAACGCGGTGGGCACGTTTTGACCTCTTCATCCCACCCACCAGGCTCGGGAAGGAAGTGGGAGGAGGGTGGGGGCGTAGGGAGACAGGTAGACAGGGTGGTGGGGATCACAGAGGAAGGGAGAGGGAGGAACTAAGGTCACAGCCGAACCAGATAGAATCTAACTCCTCCCATAGTAAAAACATTAATAAATTCAGTATCACCGCCGATCTGCCGAGATAGAATCTAACTGCATTCATACATAATTACATGCAAAAAAGACGCAGCGCTATGTCAAACATGCGTCGTGAAACGGCATTTCGTGTCGAATTAAGCATGACAACAATGTTTCTTGAGGTTCCCGTCTGGCATGCCTCTATGTAACAAAACAAACAAACAAAAAAACAAACAAACCAGGTTTTCAAAGCTGTTGCAAACGCGTGATGTGCTCTTGTCTGGCAAAAAAAAACCCCCAAAAAACCCCCCCAAAAAAACACACACACAACACAGACAAAAAAAATAACATTTCATGCATTTTGCATTATGAGCAGTGGACGGCACTGCTTACAGACGGGCGACTATGTCTCAGCTGACAATTCAATAGCAAACGGAAACTGGACAGGCGCGCTTAAAACTGATAGCAAAAGAACTTTATTCGGATAGAATTATTCGATTGCCACATGACGTGAAAGGAATGATATTAAAGACAGAATGAAACAGCAAATAAGAAAAATGAATGAACGAATGAATGAATCAATAAACAAACAAAAAATAAGTAACTAAATACATGCATACATTAACAAATACATAGATACATAGATAGACAGATACATACGTACATATACATAGATACATACATAGGCCTACATGGAATACATGGAATTATTTTCATCACATGATACGCGTTAAAGCAACAGCGTCGGAATGCTCATCGTTCTGAATTATACAGACCTCTCTGGAAAGCGTATGTCACCTACAAGCATTGTCGTCCGACATGGGCCTCAGCCTGGCATGGCATCGGTCCGATCCTTGATTTCTCCCCTCAGCCTCACCCCCCCCCCCCCCACCCCCCCCCCCCCCCCCCCCCCCCCACCCCCCCCCCCCCCCCCCCCCCCCCCCCCCCCCCCCCCCCCCCCCCCCCCCCCCCCCCCCCCCCCCCCCCCCCTAGACACAGTTCCATTATAGCAGCGTGACATCGGCAGCACGTTCCTCATAAATCGTAACGTTTGGTGTCCCTATCGACAAGCTAGTAGAAAATCAGTCGCTGTGTTGTTGGTATCCATCTAGTTGAAAGGTCGCTTTAATACTGTTGCTATTAAAGGTACGAAGTTCATCATTAGAGGCACACACACGTTACAGAACTGTTGGTTTCTGAATATGCAAATGAAATTCATTTGTTGTGGTTGGTCAACGAGCTGACCTACGTATACGTTCGACGAGAGTGACAATAAACCAGTCTGCTGGCTGCTCTGATAAAAATAATGATAACATTAATGACGGTGATAATGGATACTGACATAGCGCACTATCCAAGAACTACTTTTGGTGCTTAAGAAAAAAATAACACATGTATCAAATCAATGTAACATTCTATGTAGCACGTAACAGCAATATTTACACACACACACACACACACACACACACACACACACACACACCAAAAAAATGCACCTAGCAAAACATACATATGAAAACAAACAATTAAGCAAGCGTACACTTATACACACATTTCTTTTCAACAGCACCGACATACTTTATACACTTTTACATGATAAAACATGTCACACATATGAGCAGTGGTACATTCTGTTTCGATGAACCTGTCAGAACCAGACCTTCTACCGAGAGAAGAAATGAGTATCAGCGCCAGATTTTAAAGAGGCATTGAGAGACAGAGTGCAGGAGATTGTCAGGGAGCCGCTTCCATGTGGTTGCTGCTGCTGCTGCTGCTGCTGCTGTTGCTGTTGTTGCTGCTACCACTACTATTATTACTGCTGCTCCTGCTGCTGCTGCTGCTGCTACTGCTACTACTGCTGCTGCTGCTGCTGCTGCCGCTGCTGTTGTCGCTGGTACCTTACTACTACTACCATTACTACGACTAATATTACTGCTACTGCTGCTGCGCTACAAGGTCGATGGAAATGACGATGACGCCGACACATCTTTTCTTTTTCAGGGTATGGGGTGGCCGTGCTATTCCTGGTTTACTCTTCCGTTTGATCATGGCTTTCGTGGTGGTGCTTCGCTCGGACCTCAACCGCAAAGAACGCTTCTTCGTCCCCATTTCCTGGCTGCCTAAAGCCACTGTACAGGTCAGCTCCTGTTGTTGTCTGGCTGCCTGTCTCTTTCGCTGTCGATCTGCCTGTCTGTGTCTTTACGTGTCTGTCTGTATCGGTCTGTATGTCTGTGTCCTTATGTGTCTGTCTGTTTTGGTCTGTATGTTTGTGTCTTTATGTGTCTGTGGCTGTCTTCAGTCCAGAGGCATAGGATAGAGACTCCTACCTCTCCCCTTATCTCTTGGCTGCCCATAATCATTGCGCACGTCTCTCCTGTCTATCTGTGTGTCTGTCTGTCTTTTGTCTGTCTCTGGCCTGGGCCCTGAATATCAGTTTTCATCTACCATCTCTTGGCTGTCCGAGCTATTGTCCAGGTCATTCCCGTGACTTCCCCTTTGTCTATGTCCCGATGGTTCTGACAGTCTGTCTTTGTCTCTAGGCCTGACTTGTAAAGAGCACTTTTTCGTGCCCTCTCTGTTGGCTACCAACTCCTATTGTGCAGGTGATATATCTGTTCGTCCTTTCCTTTTTAAGTTGTCTTTCTAGATGTCCCATGACTCTGTCTCTGTATACCCCCTTTTTGACACATATGTGTGAAAAGGGAGTCCGTAAAAGCAAAGTGTGTTAGCACAACCAAACTAGACAGAACGATTACATTCGGTAAGAATTTCCCAGCGATCTTCTCTTCCCAGAAATCTCCTCTTCCCCTTTCCCCATTCTCCAGCCCCTCTACCCATGAAGATGTCATTAAGCTGTCATTGTGAATCTGTAAGGAACGTTTTTAGACACACATTTTCATCACACAAGTGACATTTTCTTAGCCATTGTTACAACGTGTTTTTTTATTTCTATTTTTCATTCCTTGATGAAAAGAGCAAGCCAAGGTACAAGTAAATGCACAAGACAAAGCGCGCACGCGCGACAACATTTCTTTAATACACAGTACTAAACAAACAAGTGAATTTTGGAGAGAAAAAAATCTCCTCTGCAAACATTGATTTATGATGCCTGAAGAAGGCTTTTGGCAAAATAAAGAAAATCACGTGTGTTACATACGTTCCAGTTTGTTACATACGTTCCAGTTTGTTTTACGCTCTTTTCTTCTTTTTAGTCGTACTTTGACCTGCTTTTAGTAACACCGTACTGCGTGCTGTGTTTCAGTCTTCTTTAAAACAAAGAAACACAAAAAAAACACAAACAAAAAAAAAACCCACATGTGAATATGGTAAGATATGTCTAGTTATGTTCCATCAAAAAGCCTATCATACAACTTAATACTATTTCTAACAAGTAGAGGGACAACTAAAGTAACTATGTTATCAAGTACGGAGCGCACGACGAAGAATGAAACTGTGGAAAAAAATCCCACATGCAGGTATATCTTGTCAAACACAACAAAGTAAGATGTTTATGATTTCCTCTTTTGTAGGAAGTAACATGAAAAAAAAAAAATTCGCTGGAATGCAGCATGTTAGACACATTTGTCTCCACATCAACAGTTATGAAAATGATATGAATACATCATTAAGATAGCCTTTCGGGACGAAATTTTAAAACAAAAGTCATAAACGTTGGGAATTCGAAACGTTTGTGGAGTGGAAATAACCTAGCAAGGAACATTTCGAACAGGACTGTTCTGTTATCATTACGTGAAGAAAGGCGGTAAATGAAAGGGGAACTGAGTGCGGCCTTGGCTACCCTGGAGAGAACTAGGTCACTCACAGTGCACACGCTCTTTTCACCCCCAAGGGAAACAACTGAAAGTAAGCCGTGGACAGCGACTCTCCACCAATCTCTAGCCCGCGCGCGTACACACACACACACACACACACACACACACACACACACCTCTTCCTTTCGCCTCCCACCTTGCCCTAAAATAGACAGGAGCACAGACCTATTCTCTAGGCGCATTGTGCACTTACTCGATCTGTAGCTGTTTGAATATATTTGATTTTTGACAGGCAGATAAAATCTCCATGTCTCTTTCCATCCTATCTGTCCTAGCACATCATGTCCCCCACCTCTTTCTGCCACAGATACACATGTCCGCATTCCCACCCCCACTCCCTCCCCCACCACCACCCCCCCACTTCCCAATCCCACTCCCCCCCCCCCCCCCCCCCCCCGACAAACACACACACACACACACACACACACATACACACACACATACACACTACTCTCTCTCTCTCTCTCTCTTCTCTCTCTCTCTCTCTCTCACACACACACACACACACACACACACACACACACACACACACACACACTGATATGTCCTTCATCAGTCGTATTTCTACCTCTGTGTGTGTGTGTGTGTGTGTGTGTGTGTGTTCTTCATGGGCCATAGCACTTAAAACCTGACTGGTACGGTCAGCTGTCACATGAGACTGCCAACTGCTGAGTCTCATCCGGGAGAATGCCCTCTCCCACCCACCCTCATCCTACCTCCCCCCCCATTCCCATCGACACCTTACGTTTTTGCTCCCCCTTTTCTCCATTCCCACCAATACTTAACGCTCTTGCTTCCCCCCTCTCCTCCCTCCGCCCCCTTTTTCCCTCATCCTTTATTTGTTTTTGTGTTTATTTTTCATTGTTTTTTTTTTCCGACTCAGGCCCCGTGGTGAAGCTGATTTGGTATAACTTACCAGGACGTCTCCTTGAGGAAGGAGCGCATTTTCTTCTCCTCCTCCTTCTCCTCTTCTGTCTCTCGTTTTCTTTTGTTGTTGTTGTTTTGTTGTTGTTTGTGTTGTTGTTGTTTTGTTGTTTTGTCGTTGTTGTTGTTTTTGTGGTTTTATTGTTGTTGTTCTTGTTCTTCTTTTTCTCTTATTCCTTCTCCTCTTCTTTTGCCTTTCTCTTTTCACCTCCTTTCTCCTCCTTCTCCTTCTCCTCACCATCCCTTCTCCCCTCCTCCTCCTTCTCCTTCTTCTTCTCCTCCTTCTTCTCCTCCTTTTCCTCCTCACCATCCCTTCTCCTCCTCCTTCTCCTCCTCTGTCTCCTCACTCCATCCCTCTGTCCCTTCACTCCATCTCCCCTGATTTCTCCTTCATCGTCTTCATCTCATTTTCTTCTTTCCACTCTCCCCTTCCACTTAAACCTCCTTCTCTTTCCCCCTTCTTCCCATTTTCAGTTGCCAGATACATCAATACCTCATAAATCTTGACTTTGTGACCAAGATCGCACAAACATTTCGTGAACGAACGAAACAAAAAGGGATGGAGGTGTGTGTGTGTGTGTGTGTGTGTGGGGGGGGGGGGGGGGGGGGGGAAGGGGGAACTCAAAAAGATGAATGGAATAAAAAAAAAAAAAACAATTGTTAAATCGTCCATTACAACTATGTCAGATGACGACGAACAAATAATAAGTTTGGACTAAAATGCGAACGTGAGGATAGATGAACCCGTCATAGCGAAAAAAGGGGATTGCCTGCCTGCCTTTAAACTAGACCACAACGATCTAACGGCAGTGTACATGCCCTTTTCACCTCCGAGGAAAACTGACAGTAAACAACCAACGGGCGTGCCTTCGACTCTCTCCCACCAGGCAGACACAGGGTGACAAATACCGATGACGCAAATGGATTCATTTGTCACCCGAGGAAAGGCTTCACGTGGCATTTTTACTGCAGTTGAGCATGCAGTCTGAAAAAAAAAAAAAAAAAAAAAGAAAGAAAATGATGTGACCAGTGTCAGTGGGTCTGACCTATATCTGTATAGCACGTGTCACCTGAACCATGTCATTCGGGTAAACAGATGGTTCAGACGTGAGCCTGCCTCGGATTCACTCTGTCTCTGTCTCTCTCTCTGTCTGTCTGTCTATCTATCTGCCTGTCTGTCTGTCTGTCTGTCTGTCTGTCTGTGTCTCTCCCGTCTTTCCCGCCCACCCCCGTCTCTCTCTCTCTCTCTCTCTCTCTCTCTCTCTCTCTCTCTCTCTCTCTCTCTCTCTCTAACTGCTACATGTATGTTTCAAACAGGCTGCAATCGGTGGCATAGCTCTGGACACTGCCGTGGATCTGGCGGCTGGGGAACGGGCTGTGGAACTGGGGCGTGAGGTATCATCATTCATTCATTCATTCATTCATTCATTCAACCATCCATCCATCCAGCCAGTCATCAATGAATCCATTGATTCATCCATCCATCCATCCATCCATCCATTCATCATTCATTCATCCATTTGTTGGAATTTTTTTATTATTCGTTCAGTTATCCCTTCTTTCATTCTTTCGGACAGATACACAGACCGACACTCAAAATGGACAGACCTTTAGACAGACTAAAAAAAAAAAAAAGAAAGAAAGAAAACCAGTAAAACTTAATATGTAAGAAATCAAATTGTTTTTCTTTGATCGTATGACCTAACGTCAGGAGGGGGGCTCATAATAGGTATGAAAATTGAGAGAGAGAGAGAGAGAGAGAGAGAGGAGAGAGAGAGAGAGAGAGAGAGAGAGAGAGAGAGAGAGAGAGAAATGAAATGAAATGAAATGAAATGAATGAAATGAAATTTATTCAGATAGGCCACAAGCCCTTCTGAAGGGGGGATTACTTTCAATACCTTACATGGCGATTACAACAACAGCAACAAATAATGCATAAAAATGATACAAAAACTTAACACGTTTGAGTACAATCTGTCGTACAAGTGCACGAAGAACAGTTTACTAACTCAGAAACTAACTTCGACTTGGATGGCAAATCCATATAACATCAACATATCAGTACTTTTATTAGCTGAGCACAACAGATCGCCGAGAGAGAGAGAGAGAGAGAGAGAGAGAGAGAGAGAGGAGAGAGAGAGAGAGAGAGAGAGAGAGAGAGAGCATGGACATGTTTAGTGTCCAAAAATCAAAGATGCACGTCTACTCATTTAGCATTGGGCTTACTTTTTCCTGAGGCAAGACAGATTTCAGCTATACAACAGACTCGAAAATAAAAAAGAAAAAAAATAGGAGATGAAAGAGAAAGACAGACAGTGGGAAAGACAGAAGGATAATGGAATGGGTAAAATGTGACTGAGGAGATGGACAAACAGACAGCATGACACACATCAAGCAATCGAAATAAGTTTACGTCTATAAACTAAACAGCTGTATAGTTACCTGACGGTCATGTGGAAACTTACATAAATCCTATCGAAACAAACAAACAAAAACCAACGGAAGAAGGAGGAAAGCATAGAATGATTGAACGAAAGAAGAAACCAGACGAATGAATATGTAGTTAGTCAAGATTCGCGCTACATTCTCTCTCTCTCTCTCTCTCTCTCTCTCTCTCTCT
>JADBJO010000281.1:737500-752500 GCA_016801955.1 Conus betulinus
GGTGGAGGATGGGGTGGGGTGGGGGGGGGGGGGAGAGAGAAATGGATGCGGAAGGTGGGGTAGGGGGGGGGGGGGGGAGCTCCAGGTTTGGCTTGAAGATACAGTATGGGGCAATCGTAAATCGGAAGTCGTGTTTATTAATTTCATCCATAAGGAAACAGCAAAAATTACTCTTGCCGTGAGCAATGAATGAAATCATGAACCATGGCTGTTGTTTATGACTTCCAGCGTTCCTCGACTCCTCTTTGGTACACTGAGGATACTCCAGTCGCAGCACACAAAGAGATTCCCTTACTGCCCGATTTTTTTTGCTCTCTCTTTTTGTCTCTCTCTCTCTCTCTCTCTCTCTCTCTCTCTCTCTCTCTCTCTCCTCTCTTCTTCTTCTTCTTCTTCTTCTTCTTTTCTTTTTTCTTTTTTTTCTTTTTTTTTTTGGTCTTCTTTTGGGACAGCTGTAAAACATATTGGCAAAGTTGTCACACTTTACATAAAATTCTTCTCAGGATTTATCTTCTTTCATTTCAGAGGTGGCAAGCTAATCTCTACGGCAGCGTGCTGTCTGCTGCAATCAACATGTGGAGAATCTATAAGCGTGGTCGCAGTTTGTGTTGAAGAAGTCAAGGGCCTCCTAAAACGGCGCTATGGATATCATTGTGCCTGCATGCAAATTTTCAGGAGGTGTGATCATCTATTTTCAAGAAACAATTGCTTTGGTGATCATGGCTGACGGCCTTCTGATGCAGGACAGAATGTAAACGACTGATTATCAATCGTTAATAATAATAAATACTGATTTCAGATTAAAAAAAAAAGTGGAAGTTCTCATCTTGACTCGCTTTCAGTCCTAACATGCCTGTAGTAGTTGACTGAACTGAAAATCACCTGCTTCCGTGATTCGTGTATTGCATTAGACAGGCTTTTTCTCTCACCCCCTCCCTTCCCATCCTTCTCCATCCCTCCCCCCTCCTCCACATAGTCTTGTTCCTGGACTTGAAGTCATGATCTAAATGCTAATATTTGGGTGGAGAAATAATGTTTGCAACGTGCACTTAGCGCACGTAAAAGATCCTATGGCAGCAAAAAGTTTTGTCACTGGTCACTTTTTTATATAAGAATTGAAAACAAATCGCGCATCCTGATGAGCAAAAACATGTATACTTAGGGGGAAAAATATGGATGGCAAAGTATTACGGCGAGGTGCAGTCTTCGGTAAAAGCAGCCTGAAATCCTGGTCAAGAAATCGATTGTGACAGAATAGTTGTACAACCATTGACATACTTCCGCGTGGCCAGAATCAAAACTTAACAATTAGGAAGCAGTTTGTGACAGGACGCCTGGAAGTCACAGAACAACGCAGCTGCTCATAAACCCTTTCAACACTGTGCAGTTTCTAATCCGAATCATCTCCGGTGCCAGTCAAATGAATTAACAGTCACTCTTTTTGACCTATTTCTCGCATAGAGTGCATGCGTGTAACTACGGCATCTGTACCATGAAAACGGCGGAGTCACTCTCACTGAATGCGAGCCCTAACACAAATGGCTTCCCTTGCGGAATTCCGAGTATCGTCTAATACTTTTTTTTTTTCAGCTTGATTCTTTCAGACCGGGAGTTTTAATTACACTTGACAGCTAAGGAAGGGTCTTGTGAATCGGTCCGGTTTTAATGGTCCTGAAATTGAAATTGCAAGAAAACGAACTTACCCCTAAATTGCTGTGGCTTGCTATACATTGCCAACAATCGTCTGGCTGGATGCTCAGTGCACTATTGCTCCTTGTCATTAGGATAATAAATAGTCATTTGTTGTGACCAAAGAAGAAGAGAGGACAGAAACAGCATTTTCGTCTTTTGCTGCTCAGAGTTCTACTAGCGCATATAGAAGGCATTCACTTCTTCCTGCTGGTCTGATTGGCTCTGTGTCTATCTTCTGGTCACGGGTTGAATGTCTGTTCACCAACTCCACAGCTGTTAGTGTCAAATTATAGAATTTATAGCACACATGCGTAGATCACGTATCGGCAAAATCTAAGTGCAATCCGCTAACCAGTCGCAGCTGGCATAAATCATTGGGTTACCCTGAGGGGCAACACAGCCAATTGAATAATTGTCTCCCCTGAGAGGAGTTAATTATCCGCGCGAGCGATCGGGACTTTAACAAAGGCGATTAGAAGGATAGTAGGCAGGATACTGTTCCTGTACTCTCTGCTTCTTTGTTGTGGCTGACTTGAACATCGAGTTATCCATTTCAAAGCCATTGGTGATGTGTAAATTTCCCTATCGTTTTCTCTTTTAAGGACTGGATATTTTTGCGTTGATGACCAACTTAGTGAGGTCTATGAAAAAAGAGCCTTATCGTTTCTATCTCCAGCCAAGGTTTGACAACTGCCCGTTTGTGAGCGACTTCGTGTGTTCTATAGATATTTTCATGGTGTGTATTTTTGGGACTGATGAGTGTATTTTTATAACCAACTGATATGTGATATATGAATATCCCTACACTTTAATGTTAAGGTCAACGTTGAGATTCCAAGCTGACCTTTTCATGTTCCAGTGTCTCTGTTTGTAGGTGAAATAGAAGATCAAGAACTACTAGGAAAATGATAATGATGTAGAAAATTACAAAAAGATGATGAAGAAAAAGTAGATGGTGGTATGAAGATATGAAGAAGATCGTCATAATGATAATGATAATCATGACGACGACTCAGAGGAAGACGATGAGCAGGAACTACAGAAAACCAAAACAAAAAGCAAGACGACGAAGAGGAACTACAAAAACAAAACAACCCCCCCCCCAAAAAAAAAAAAAAAAAAAAAAAAAAAAAAAAAAAAAGAAAGAAAGAAAGAAAGAAGAGAAAGAGAAAAAAGAAAATCAGATTAAAAAAAAAATATATATATATATATATATATATATATATATATATATATGGATGCCATACCAGCATCGTTAATCTCCATGAAACTTTCAACCATACTTTCATTCGTTCGCTCCTGCTCTCTTTCTTTCGTTCAATTTTCCTTTCTTTCCATTCAGCAAAAGAAACCGAGACGTCAAAAAATAAACCAACAAACAAAACCCTGCGACTTTCTTTTTCCTCATTGTAATGATGTGAGCGGCAGCGGTACTAATCTAACCCTGTAGAAATTAATGTCACAGCCAGTCATGTCTGGCTGCATGCGTATACGAACTAAATTTACATCAAGGCAACGACCAGCCTTGGCCTCAAAACGGAAGTACAAACCTTGGTGTGGGATCACTAAACGTGACTAAAATGACAAACCCATTAATTGTCAACTCCACACTGCGGCCATGGAAAGCGGGCGCAGACTACAGAGAGAGGGAAGGCGGTTACAAAAAAAAAAAAAAAAAAAAAAAAAAAAAAAGGTACGTAAAAAACAAATTAACAGGCGCTTTATCTAAGACTTGTGATGATTTTTGTATTAAATTGCTTTTTTATTTACTTTGAAGCTGTTTCCTTTTAAAGTTCAGAGTCAGTTGTATTCGTTCTTC
Organism: Conus betulinus; assembly: GCA_016801955.1. Lineage (NCBI taxonomy): Eukaryota > Metazoa > Mollusca > Gastropoda > Neogastropoda > Conidae > Conus > Conus betulinus. Next base: position 741,009 of record JADBJO010000281.1, read on the forward strand.
TGTGCTGAACATTCCTGAGTATCAGCTGGGTGCTACTATTCTGCAGAAGAATAATTATTTTCTTAAAAAACAACAACTGCTTAAAAACAAATGCCAAAGGCGAGGACATCCTTTTTTTCTTCTTTCTTTCTTTCTTTCTTTCTTTCTTTCTTTCTTCTTGTTTCTTCCTTTCTTCCTTCCTTTCTGCCTGCCTTTTTCTTTGTATCTTTCTTTGCTTTCTTTCTATCTATCTTTCTTCTTTCTTTCTTCTCAATGCACGGACATTTGTTGTTGTCTTTTTTTTTTTTGTGTTCTTTGTTGTCATCGATCATTTACTCTTTCATGCCTGAATTGTAGTATCGTATATTGCCCCAGAGCCACTCCTGTTGGTGAAAAAAAAAATCAGTGCAGCCAAATCAAATGAATAAGAAGGACGTGGAAGCCTATTATCCCAGGGGTGGCCCGTAGAAAAGAAAAGATGGTATCTTTAGTGTCCGCATGGTGTGTTAATGACCTGGTGCAGTATGTCCGGGTCTTACTGTGTGTCAGAGAGAGAGAGAGAGAGAGAGAGAGAGAGAGAGAGAGAGAGAGAGAGAGAGAAAACGAGCGTCTGTATTTTTTAGGAGTGTGGGTTCATGCAAGGATGTGTTATGAAAGGTAGCGTAGAGTGCAGACCGTTCATGTAGTCTCCTCTGGACTGCTATTCCCATGATCATCAATCCCCTTGACAGAAAAAACAAACTTAAAATTAATGCAGGATTCATTCATGCATACCCTGATACTGTGGAGAGCTCAGATTCGGTGTCCTGTTTCACATCCACAGCCGTAGTCAGATCATGTCACATTCTGGAATCGGCATGTTCACTGAGGGCAGTTGGCAGTTTTAAAAAATCGGCAAACAAAAATGACGCTCATTCACTTTAGGTCCACGGCAAGGCTTAAAAATGCCAGATGTGGCAGTTTTTTTTTTTTTTTTTTTTTTAATCACGAATAAATATGACGCTTGTGGCTGGCTGTGACAAAACATTTAAAACATTTATATTGACCTTACAAACAAAGAAACAGACAGATACACCAAGAAACAGACAAACGAACGAACGAACGAACAAACGAGAAAGGCACTGAATAGTGCAGTTCATTGCAACTATTGACATCAAAACTAATCCATGTGACCACCAAAGATACATTTCAAATATATTATCACTTTATTTTTAATACATATGGAGTATTTCTGGTTTTCAATACGTTTCCTTTCGAAATATATTTAAGTCAATGCTTTAAAATTGCAGCATAATAAAGAATGAACGAATGTATTGCTCATGACTTTTGTTTCAATTTCAGCCCAAATTTTCGACTTAAAAGATTTGACTCGACAACCCACTCTCCGATTTGTGTTGAAATTAAGCCCTGTGCGTATAAATGACAGCGATGCATGTGGAAAGAAATCATGAAATTTGAGCGTTTTATCTCGATTCTTTTCTTAGCCTTCCAACTGAACGGAAAATAAGGGTTAGTAAGGAGTAAACGTCAATGATTTCAGGCAGTCGGGACCAGGAAGAAAAGATGTCCATAGGGACGACGACCCCCCCCCCCCCCCCCCCCCCCCCCCCCCCCCCCCCCCCCCCCCCCCCCCCCCCCCCATCAGAGCTTGCATTCTGTTCTGAGGGTAGCAACAGCTGGTGATGACTGACGAAGAAGACCTTCACTTCCTTTTTGAGTGCAGACGGCGGGGGGCGGGTCTGATGTCTGGAACCGCAGGAAGGCATCAGAATCCACAATTCCATTAGCATCCATTCATCACCCTCACTGTCCACAATGGTGTGCCTCCACAATCAGACCGTCCGCTCTCACTATCCGAGTCCATCGCCGAAGACTGCGCAATAACTGTCATCATCAGCATCGAGGGGCAACCGACAATGGCGACGATGACTGACGACGACAACGACGACAGTGCGGAATGAGCTGCGTTAGAACCAGACTGTGTGCTACAGTGTGCATAGTGGAGCCCAAAATAAGTAACCTGGGACTATGCCGCCCACATCAAAATAAGAAACAATAAAATGAAAACAAAACAAAGCAAATAACAAACAAACGAAAAAGGCAAAAACTAACAAACGACTAGCAAGCAAGCAAGCAAAAACAACACAACAACAACAACAACAACAACAACAACAACAACAACAACAACACACACACACACACACACACACGCACACACACTCGCGCGCACACGCGCGCGCGCGCGCGCGCACACACACACACACACACACACACACACACACACACACACACACACACACACACACACTACCTTCCATTACAAAACAACAACGAAATGTTAGCATGTGTTCTAGCTCAAGGAAACAATTGTTTCGCTCGATTTTTTTTTTTTTTTTTTTTTTTTTTTTTTTTTTTTTTTGTCTTTGCTGGCCGAAGGATTTTACAATCTCCGGGTCTAACTATTGTCATCAGGAAGTCGTCACAAATCAGAATATAGTCAGGAGACACGTCGTGTCTGTAACAGTCTTGTCAGATCTACTTCAGTAAGTATGGAGCCTGGGGTTGCAGCTATAAGTTGAAACGCCACTCTTCCTGACACAGTGACGGATGCCATTACAGACCGCACACTAGCCTACTGGGGCAACCAGCTGCGGCAGTGCGAGAACGTACCACGCACGTGACAAGTCACATGACGACGAATGCGCGGCACTGATCGCTTCCCAAACCAGGAAGTGACCCGCGGTGCCGTCATAGCTGTCATGTGACTTGTCACATGCGTGCTGCATTCTCGTGCTGCCGCAGCTTGTCCGAGAAGCAGGCGGTCCAGAACGACATCCATCAATGTCCGACACCTGGAATCCTTACACCAAAGGACGTGCAAAAGAACGGACACCTGTGGTGACTGCTCTCAGAAATGTGTACTGGGTCTGAAAGTTGATTGCACGTCTTCATTCATTCATTCATTCATTCATTCATTCATTCATTCTTTCATTCTTTCATTCTTTCATTCATTCATTCATTCATTCATTCATTCATTCATTCATTCATTCTATTCTTTTCTTTTTCTTGTCTTTCTTTTTTGCTTCTTTATTTTTTTCCTTTCTTTCTTTATTCTTTCTTTCTTTCCTTCCTTCCTTGCTTTCTTTCTTCCTTTCTTTTCTTTGTTTCTTTCTTTCCCTCCTTCTTTCTCTTTCTTTTCTGTTACTTTTCTTGTTTTCTTATGTTCTTAATATATTTCCACGTTAGATGGTTTCAACCAGGAGGACTGAAATGAATGGAATGGGATTAATGATTATTGGCGAAGCCTAACTAGCGCAGACATAAGATCACCAGTGTGTGTTAAAAGGCGTTCGAACCTATATCCTCTCTCGGTATCCTGGTGCATACTCTCTCTCTCTCTCTGTGTGTGTGTGTGTGTGTGTGTGTGTGTGTGTGTGTGTGTGTGTGTGTGTGTGTTTTGCTGTCTCCTCCTCCTCCCTGCCACCTCAGTGGCATTGCGCACACGGCGCCCATCCCCCCCCCCCCCCCCACTCCCCCCCCCCCCCCCCCCCCCCCCCCAGCTACTGCCTGGCTTTTTCTGCCACAGCCTTGGCATCGGTATTCAGAAAGCAGTCAATGTCAAGTCGTCATGAGGCAACCCACCAGAGGAGATACCGCAGTGCTGTCGAGTCACTTCAGTAATGTTCAGTGGTGCCTGTTTTGATTCAACATATACTCAGAACAGAAGTGTTAAATCATTTCTGACGACAATGACTGGGTTAGCCGCGGAGCCAACGTGAATGAGCTCTCCCTCCAGAAGGCAACACTTCGTCCGTCCAACGCCCGATGACCCAGACAGAACCTCACCGGCGGCTTAGAGATGGAGAGCAAATCGAATCTGCTGTCACCATGGGAGAAGGCATGAAGGACCACCAAATTTGAGACTTAAAAAAAAAAAAGAAAAGAAAATGATCGATGAGGATGATAAAGTAGATGCCACGGATTTCCATTCTTGTATGGCAGGCAGGACTGTACTCTACGCTTATTTTCACAAAATGTCCCGGCGCCAATCAGGCCCGATAGGTACAGACACTTGCAGTGTTGGTCAGGGGAACTTGAGCTGCACTGTCAGAGGCGCATTCATTCAGTGGATGAAACTCAACTGTGAAGTCCCAGTCTTCCCAACTGAGCTGGTAGCAGTGGCTATGAGCCTTTGTGTACGACTGCAACATGTTCACCCACCTGCCCTGCCACGTGCTGTTTTCAAAGACCATGGTCAAGGTTTCAACCATGGCAATAAGCGATTCGGGTCTGAATGATCTGAAATACTATGGAATCTAGAAGTAGAAGACCCTCACAATAAAATTCAGGATGTCACAAAACACAACAGAGGTGTTCTGCACAGTCTTTCCAGCCTTGTCGATTTACAGCACGACCCAGAAGTTGTGAGACTAGATATCAAGATCTAACAACAGTTGGAATTGTCTCTCTGAAGTGTTGCGAAGTAATACAGGAAGCTGACTAGATATTGGATGTTGAATTCCTTCTCATTGTGGATCAATCCTGTTGATGATCATGTTGACTGCTTTGAACAAAATGGAGCAAGAGATATCATACGTGATTGAACTGCTCTGTACTGTAAGTTATTGGGAGCGGAAGTATGCGATATCGTAGAAAAGACAAATGTTCGGAATTTTTTTTTTCGATCCTCACACAAGTAAAGACTTTTTTTTTTTCAAATTAAATGTACGAGATTTTGGTAGGGCTAGGAAAATTTTAGCATTCACACTTTTGTTTGTTTGTTTGTTTGTTTGTTTGTATATCCTCCATTTACAAAATAGTGCAGAGAAATCATCTGCACAAGCCATGTTACATTGTGGTGTGTGTCCTATGAATACACGTTCGCACGCTGGCTTCTATATTACTATGATTTCTTGCAACAAGAAAGAAGACGTCTACATTTTCCCCATTCGGCCCTATTCCCCCCTCATATGTGACCCCCCCCACTCCCCTTTCCTCTCCTCCTCCATCCTTTGTCTCCACCACCACCACCACCACCACCAACCTTCACTCCCCCCCACCCCCCACCCCCCTCCACCACGCAACTACCGTCCTACCTCGTAAATGTGTTCAGCCTGCATTTATTTTTGGATTAGAGAAGGGAACGCCATGTAATGTGGGCATTAGAATGACAAGGTGATGATTCATTCACCCCCAACTCCCCTCAGCTCCCTTTCTCTGCCGCACTGTTACCTCGGAGGTCATACACAGACACCACAAGGACGGCGTGCTACTGCGACAGCTCTATATACGTCTTGAGATTAAAAACAAACAAAAACAAACAAAGAAGCAAGCAAACAAACAAGATTGCTGTGCCGGCCTAATATGTCACTTCTTTATCTCTGAATGCTTGGTTTGGTTTCTCTGGAACAATATGGCTGTAAGATCTTTTAAGATGCCTATCTCGGATCTCTCTCTCTCTCTCTCTCTCTCTCTCTCTCTCTCTCTCTCTCTCTCTCTCTCTCTCTCTCTCTCTCTCTCTGGTGTGGTTGATCAGGAACCAAATTTTGAGACGATTATTTCATCCTGCTTCCCTATCCATCCAGCCATTGCTTTGTTGTTTCTGTATACATGATTGTAGAAACAACGATGTTACAAATGACTGAATCACAATGATTTCAGATAATAATCATTATAACAAAACACTCCTCTCCCGCGCCTTTTGAAAACTTTAAAAACAGTGAAATGAACACACACACACACACACACACACACGAAAAAAAAGAAAAAAAAAATCAATGGCAAATACAACTTGCTCGCTCTTGCTGGACAGAGCAAAGCTATAATTTTGTGGCTATATTTGACGTTTACTTAAATTCAATTTGATACGGTTAATATGATTGTGCAAGCTTGTTTTATTTTTACTCCAGTGCATGCTTTTGTTTGTCACTAGTCGTGAAATGCTTCTATACTTTATATTCAATTCTATTATTCAGTTATCATTATGTGCTGATCTTAGTGTTTCTCTCCCTCACTTCCACCCTCCTGTCCTCTCGTCCTGTTTGTCATTTTTCTCTTTTTCTCCGCGTGTGTGTGTGTGTGTGTGTGTGTGTGTGTGTGTGTGTGTGTGTGTGTGTGTGTGCGCGCGTGTGTGTGTGTGTGAGCATGCATGCATGCCTGCGTACGTGTGTGCATGTGTGCGTCCGTGTGTGTGTGTGTGTGTGTGTGTGTGTGTGTGTGTGTGTGTGTGTGTGTGTGTGTGTGTGTGTGTGTGTGTGCGCGCGTGTGTGTGAGTGTGTGTGAGCGTGTGTGCGTGCTGTGTGTACGTGTGTGCATGCGTGCGTGCTTGTGTGTGTGTGTGTGTGTGTGTGTGTGTGTGTGTGTGTGTGTGTGTGTGTGTGTGTGCGCGCGTGTAGGTGAGTGTATATGAGCGTGCGTGCGTGCTGTGTGTACGTGTGTGTGCATGCGTGCGCGCTTGCGTACGTGTGTGTGTGTGTGTGTGTGTGTGTGTGTGTGTGTGTGTGTGTGTGTGTGTGTGTACACGCACGCGTGCGTGCCATGAAAACAAACGAAAAAACAAACATTATGTTCAACTGATCCGAAATATACTGAAAGTATGTTGTTCATCTCTAATTAATATGCTTTTTCCCGATGACACAAATGTGCGTATCTGAGATTAAAAAAGACATGACAAACAACGACCTAAAACTAGTGACTTAAAGCAATCGTGACGTGTTCTGTCAGACCGCAGTCGTTCGGCTCGTGTAAGACATCAAGAATAGTGACGACAACGAAGAAATGACGTCATGTATAAACAAGACCAGTTGTGATCTGACAAAATAGATGGGTAATTCAGCCTAGGAACCGAAGCATTGTACGGCAACTTCACACAGATCAAGCTTATACGCGGAGAGCGTAAATACAACATTGCCATAGAAGTTGGTGGTCACGACATTTGCTCATTTAGATTTGGCGGCAGGGCTTGATGAACTGCTATCTCCCCCCACCCTTCACGCCCCTCCCCCCGCCCTCTTTCCCTCCTCCTCACGCTTTCCGCTGACCCCCCCATCCCATCCGCCTCTTTCTGAGGTGTAAACACTTGCACAGCACGTTCGTACGTGTTTAAGAAACGTGACGGTCAGATTGGGTTGCTAAGTACTGAGTCGGAATTTCGAAAGTAACAAATCTTGCGGGGCTATGTAAACTTCCAGTTAATATTGTTTTAGTCTAAGTTGCATCAGGAAAGCGTCACTGCGTAGAGACGCTAGTCCATGTTGGAAAAATCTTCCTTTATCAACAACGCTACGCGCTAATATCGCTGCGTTCAATAACGGCACACATTTCAGTAAACTAGCTAGGGCCTTCTACTTTCAATGTTGTCAAGCCTCACGAGTAGGCCTATTATGTGTTGGCTGCACCGGTGTCTATGGTTTTCTTTCTTTCTTTCTTTCCTTTCTTTCTTTTTCTTTCTTTCTTTCTTTCTTTCTGTCCCAGCCTTCGTCTCAGAAGGATTAAGCTTATGTCTCAGCGGCGCTGTGTCGATAGTACTTTTTTTTTTTTAACCAAGCTTCCAAACTCGTATCACTTCGATTCATTGCGGAAGTGTCTTGACTTCCTCTGTTCTCGGCTCTTTCTGTTCGATATTCACCGACGCCCCCCTCCTCCTCCCACCTCCTCGATATTTTCCCTGCGTGACATTCCACCCTCTCGGTACTCCTCCTCCCGCAAGCATATCATTGCTGAAGATCACACTGACTGACTGACTGAAACCAATTTATTGTCAGATTAACTCAAGGTTGTACTGACATTACAGAAAAACATGAACAGAATAAAGACACACACACACACACACACACACACACACACACACAAACAAAATAAAATCCTCCGGTGTATCCTTCATGGCTCCATACGTTTGGAACGGTGTACCACAAGATTGTAGCCACTTTTCTTCGCTGAAAACTTGTCGAGGAAAAGCGTGAACTTTGACACTACCTACTAGTTCAAAGCAGTTTCAGTTTCATCACGGAAGGCGTCAGTGCGTTCGGACTAGTCCATTATACGCTACACCCCATCCGCTAAGTTTTGTGACCACACTGCACATGATTTAAAGCTGATGGGATAAACGAATTAATAACTAAGATGGGAGAATTTAAGAAAAGGGTCTCGTGGCTACGACTCAGCAGATGTCTGACCTACGCATTAGCCCGACGCGCTGGCCAGACCTTGATACTTACCTAACATTGGACGTGTCATTTTTTTTTTATAGTATGTGTGTTACGAAGCGGTAACTTGGTATTTCTCTGTGATGTGCTGTCATGCCGGCCATAATTTTACGACATACCGAACTCCGGACATGGGCTGTAACATTCAGAAGCATGCAGAAGAATAACAAGATCAAGAACTTCTCAACTTGCTCCTAGAGTCACGAAATATACGATGGCTACTGAAGCAAATACCACAAAACCGTTTTGCAGCATCCTATTGGCTCAAACTAGTTTCTGATCCAAGTAACATAAATGGTGATACTACTTTGAAGATTCATTAACTTGTACTGGAAGTTTTAGGGACATGCACTGATTTACCAGAAGCAAAACGTGATGTTGAAATCTCCTGGACTGAATTTCGCAAAAGGTATGTTTGATTTAAGTGTGTGTGTGTGTGTGTGTGTGTGTGTGTGTGTGTGTGTGTGAGAGAGAGAGAGAGAGAGAGAGAGAGAGAGAGAGAGAGAGAGAGAGAGAGAGAGAGAGAGAGAGATGATGGGGGGCGGGAGGGAGGGGAGAACTTTGGAGCCGCACTGCAGTGTAAATGTTTGCTTTTTAGAACTGTTTGTTTACGTGTTCACGCTGTCGACTGCTAGGCAAAGTTCATCACTGTTTCTAAACTTGAGGGCAACATGTATGCTCATTTTATTGATTGATTACGCTTTTTTTTTTCCTTTTTTTTTTTTTTTTTTTTTTCTTTTCTTTTCTTTTTTTTTTTTTTTCTTTTTTTTTTTTTTTTTTTTTTTTTTTACTCCTGCTTTTGTTTGTTCGTTTTCCCTCGAACTCCTTCATCTTCTGGAATATCATCAGCCGTTGGTTTTCAGCCCCCCACATCCCCTGCCTTCCCCCATCCCCGCACTCACCCCCTCTTTTCCTTTACGCACCATCCCATAGCTTACTTGCGTTCGTTTCTGTTACGGAATGTTACAGCTTTAGTGCAGCAGAAATAACTTGTCAACGGATTCCGGTTACGAACCACGATCAAAAGGTCCATATCCTGCGCCGGGTCATCTTGCCATGTGCGAGGAATTTAATGATATTAGTTCCGCTAAAATGACACCGACAAACAGATTACAGGACAAAACACGATGCGTTTCGACCTCTTGGGTCTTCTTCAGACAAAAACAAACAAAATTTAGGACAATGAAAACGAAGAACTAGCGACAACTTCGCTTCTCGTATTCGGCGCGCAAAATGAGTGTTGGATGAAAACGAGGCCGTTAAGAAGGGGATAAGTAGTTGCTCGTTCTTCGTTTTCATTGTCCTAAATGTTGTTTGCTTTTGCCCGAAGAAGACCCAAGGGGTCTAAATGCATTGTGTTATGTCCTGTAATCTGTTTGTCTGTATTGTCTAGCGGAATAATACCGTTTCTTTAAGAAAAATTCTTCATTTTCCGCCCTCAACCACCTCGTTTTGAAACAGATTTCAATGAAACAAGTAGCTCGGCATATACATTTTATTATACATGTCTCTTTTATAGACAAAAGAGACAGACGAAAAACAGAGATGAAGTTCAAATAATCTGGTGTCTTATTCTACTCCTTTCCATTGAAGTTCCACAACATCTTTTATTAACTACAAACGTCAAGTCTTCAAGGGCAAGACTTGAGCGGGAATATCTATCTCTGTACATTCGACATCCCTCTTCCCCTCTCCTCTCGAGCGCCCAAAATAGTAGCGTCCCACGATTGGTCGAAGAGCCGTCAAGGATTCGTACACTCATAATTACGGTAATAAAGTCATTACCCTTCACGCAAGAATGCTTCACGTTCTGACAACGCATGACCCTGAAAGGTCAGGGGTCTCAGGAATAATGACCTTTCCCACTTAGGCCGCTCACATCCTATAAAACAGACATGCCGTCAAAACAAACGAACGAAACGTTTCTTTTAAGTCACAGGTTCAGCGATTTTTTTGCCCATAGTATACCTATGAACAAACGCACGCGTGTGTGCTCACAGATGCGCGCGCGAGCACACGTCTATTGCCTTGCAAATACTTGTAAAAAGAAAATCATTTCAGTACACAGCGACATGTTAGTCTTTTTATTTATTTATTTTTAAAGCTGGACTTATCTTCTTCAGCATAAACGTGGTAGTTCTTCAGACGATCATTTCTGTGCACATTCCTGAAGAAGACATACGCTCACTTGTTGAAAATGTCTTGTGTCGTGAATTAATAAAGCTCTACTCTGTGCTCTGTTACATGTGTTGGTTTGCATTCTAGCTTGATGTCAGCAAAATTATGTCTGTTCCTATGGGTCATCATGACCACCTTGTCGGATCGTGTATGTGCATGCTCGCCTTGTCAAGCTTGTCAGAACTTACGCAGTTTTCCTTCAGTAGTTTATCAGCATATCTGGAACACTTCCAACAGTTTGCGCAATCCATTTAATTGCGCATTGCTTTTATAACACTTATCATGTTGATCAGTGGTCCCATGATTACGTAAGATGTGCGTGTGTGTGTGTGTGTGTGTGTGCGCGCGTGCGCATGTGTGTGTGTTTTTCATTATTATTATTATCATTGTTCGTTAGGAATTACGTGGTATTCTCTGAAGCTGTCATTAGCAAAGTTACTTGGCTGAAGTTACTGGCATAGACATATCCTTACCGCCACCCTTTAACAACAGGCAGGCAGGCAGACAGACAGACTCACACCTGTCACTCTTTTCCTCTCTCATTCACTAAATATCCTTTTGTTTTGAAAAAAAAAAAAACCCTTTGAGAGTACACACACACACACACTTTTTATCACATACAGCAGCAAACAATGAAAATTTTGTCATGACTGTATTTCAAGTCAGTCTGTCAACCAGGTGATATGAAGATCAGCTGACTAATGTAATACAACACACACACACACACACACACACACACACACACACACACATGCTCATGTATACACGTGTGTACGCATGCACACACACACACTCATGCATGCACTCTTACACACAACAAGTTTTGTATGAAATTTTATTTAATCAGTAGTTACTAATCTTCATTACCATCACCAAAGCGCAAACAAACAGCAAAAATGTAAAAGAAACAAGTTGGACATAACAGTTTCAGAATGTTTTCTTAAAAAAAAAAAAAAAAGAAAAAAATAGAGAAAACAGAAAATCAACTGCATTATGTAAAATCTCAAGTTTGGTAATAGACATCAGCAGCTATAATGGTATACAACAGTTCAAACCATGAACATAGGACATATTAAGACATTGTTCCTATTCTAAACAATGAGATAAGGCATTGGCTTATGTGCTTAACAC
>JADBJO010000281.1:757500-775000 GCA_016801955.1 Conus betulinus
AAATGTTCATGCTACAGTTTGCAGAGCAAGCCCCCCAATAAATAAAATAAAGAAAAAGAAATGTGGTCTTTACATGAGAGAGTCTTTACCGAGAGGTAAATCTAGTACCCACACGAACAGAAAACTTTCCAAAAAGCCAAGTCCTTAAAAGGGAGTCTGTCTTTCTCTTCTTTTCTATCCAAGTGTCCATGTGTTAAACAAAGAAGATACAGAATCCAGTCTTGTCATGCAGTCAGAGGGCAGAATTGGGATCTCCACAGATTTACCACTACCAATCCCATCCACGCTGATGAATTCTGGATGCACTAAAGCAGTCTCAGAATCTGTAGCAATCTTAATGAGGGTAGTAACTTCTGTTTCTGTAACCTCCTTCTTGTCTGGTGAGTTTATGTCATCATCTTTATGAAGATACCCTTTAAGTTTGATCAGCAAAATTTAGTTTAATTTATAGAAAGCCCAAGATCTCTCGAACTGTGGCATGCACTAGTGGTTGTCAAAAACTGGTCGTCATACTCTGTGTCGATGTCCTGTTTTGAATTCATCTTTTCAAACTGGTAATCGTACTCTGTGTCAATATCCTGCTTTAAATTAATCTTTTTGTTACGTGATATGGGTCTCACATTACCATGACAAATTAAAAGTATTACACACAGACTACATATTTCAAAAATGCCAAAAGTGCTTTTGTTTCTGAAATTATTACATACTTATAGATGGTTACAACTGTCTGACAGTCTGATTTGACATTCAGATTATGACCTGGCTGGTGCTGAATTTCTTTTTATTTTTTGTCCCTCCACCCCCTCTTACCTTCCCCTTACCTGCCCCGTACATACACACACACACACAAGCATTATCCTCCATCTTTTGTTCTCTCTCTCTCTCTCTCTTGACAAGTCTAAACACTACCAAGTGTGAAGAGACAAGAAATCAAAGAAGTTCAACTCTTAAGATTCATAGGGGATCAGGGAAGTTTGGGAGAGGCATGAAGAGGGGGGGAGTGAAGGGTTGGAACTACTGCTATAGAAACTGTCTCTTCAAGAGCTTTCTCAAAGACTCACATTCCTTGAGTAAATAACTATTGTCACCCCATCAACAGACATCTTCATAAACAGTGTTCAGCTTATACTAAACTTGAGCAAGAAGTATAAAACCCTACAGTCTAGATCCCTAATCGCACTGAGTCAAGCAGATGTCATTATTTCATCAAGAACGCAAAATTAATAAAATTCCACATGATTCCTGTTCTAATGAGATGTAAGCTTAATATATAAAAAGTGTGCATGATGAGATACTTTGTAATTATGGGGCAAATCTTAGGAAACATCAAGCTGAAAACATGTAAGAACAGTGACAAATATCGAAAGAAATCATATATTGCAGTCATTAAGAAATGGTCACCTTTTTCTTTCAACCCTTTTCCTTGTCCCTCAATTCTTGTCCATCCCCGCCCTCCCCCCAAAACACACCTCTTTTTAGCTTAACCCATGGCACCAGAACATATATCACCCTGGTTCATAAAAAAAACAAACTATGAAACAAATAATATACAATTACCTGGAGCACTACAGGCTTTCTAAATGCTCATAAAAAGACACCACCAAGCAAAAAAAAAAAAAAACAAAAACACAGAAGGAAGAGCAAAAACAAGCAAACACTACCTGAACTGTGGCTTTGGGGAGCCAGGCTAAAGGCACAAACAGTCGCTCTTTCAGGTTCAGATTTGTCCCAAAGACGGCTAGGAAGGCCACGGCACAGCGGACACAGAGACCAATGGCCAGCACAGCAATCCCCTCACCTGCCACCGACACACAGCATGGTCTTCAGTCAGGTCTCAACAATACTTTATCTTTACTACCTGGAAAATATATATATATACATATATATTTTGCTTGCTTTCTCATCTTTCATCCTTTTCAGAAGTTTTACTACCATACCGATCATTCTGGCTGCCCATCCACAACCATACACGCTTTGTGTCAATGCAGTCCCAGCATCAGCTGCACAGAGGCAGGAGTCATCTGGTGACCCACCGGAGGAGACACTGTAACACTGTTGATTCATTTTGGTGATGTTCAGCATTCTGATTACAAAGCCGATGTGAGGAATTGTCCCCCTCCACAAGGCACAACAATGTCTATCCAACGAGAGCCCCATGAACTTGCCAATACTGATGATCCATGTCGACATGAAACCATCAAGGGTACAGATGTGGAAAGGAATTCAAAACCGAGATTGTCGTGGGGGGAGAGTATGGAAGGCTGTATGATCTGAGACATTTGTTTTTGGTAATCAGTGGAGATCAGGATGATGATGAAAATAATGCATAGAAGTTCCATTTTACTCAAAGATAACGAGCGAAGGCTATACTCTATGCTTCCTTTCACAATATATGCCAGTGTCAACCAGGCTCAAGAGCCATCTGTAGTGTTGGTCCGGAAATTTGAACAACACTCTCAGATATGCATCCATTAAGTGGATGAAACTCAGCTGTGTGGTTCTAGCCCATGATCTACTAAACTAAATGTAAGAGGTTGTGAGGGGGGAAAAATCCACCTCATAAATGCCTCTGAAGGGAATCAATCCAACAAACTCCCAGCCTTAGATCCATGATGCATACCACCACGCCATGGAAGCTAGCACAACTGGAAAACTTACGTCATCCTTAGCCACCTGCTGGATCTGAGAACAGGATTTGTGCCTGAAAGATTCATTGCTCCTCTTTACACAGCACAAGAACTTTGCTGGCTGGAACTGGAAGACTTTGCTTTAACTGGTAACCATTCGCTAATAATTGCAAAACATGTAAAATCAGTCAAAAAGTGCAAGCAGCCCGAAACCAGAATTCAGTCAAGGATAAATCTGCTAACAAAAATGGATATCCAAACAAATGTATAAAGAATAAAGTACATAAAAAATAATTGAAAATATGATAAATAAATAAAGGATTATTACTGTTTTCACTGCTATAACCACTGACAACATTTACTATGTTTGTCTAACTAATGTAAGATTAGATAAATGTGCAGATTGGATAAAAGCTACCACACGCCAACTAAACCAACCCATTATGACCCAAATCAAATCAAACCAAACCAAACCAAACCACACACACACACGCATACATGCACGCACACACACACACACACACACACACACACACACACACACACATGCACACAGACACACACTCACACACAGACACACACAGACACATAGACACACACATGCATGCACACACACACACACACGCACACAACCTCAGAGCTGTGAACATTCAGCAACTGACCTATTGTGTCACCACTCAGCTTATCGATCTGAACAGCAGCAGCAGCAATCAGACCAAAGAGCAAGGGCTGGAACAGCATCCATAACACCCCACCACCTCCTCCACCGGATTCTGGAAACACAACACAGGTAAGTATCTCCTCAGGTGGAATGTGGCCACTTTGATGATGGGACAGAAAACTGTCACATCAACACACATCTTGTCAACAGTGAACCTCCCAGTTCAGGCTGCGGAACAAAGAAGAAGACAGGTAGATGAGAGTGAACACAGGTGCTGCAGTTAGCATCATGCACAGCTGCAAAGGCATCAAAAGCACAGGGTGCAGCATTTTGACATTTTAAGTGGAGCATTCCAAATCTAAATGTAACACTTGTACGCAGTTTCACAACTTCAACTCACTACCATTTTTAGCTGTATGTTGCTTTGCTGCATGTTGCTTTGCTGCATGTTGCTTTGCACATGACATGATGGCAGACAAAGAAGACAGAAATCTTGCTGGATATATTGCCTGTTTTTTTTTTTTTTTTACTTGACTGACAAAAACATCAAAAAAAAATTCTCTGAAAACAAAACCAATTATTAAGTCAGCAAAATCGTGATAGGCGTCAGTGATGTTTGTTCTAACTTTTCTTCCTCTCCTTAATGTACCTGACTTTTTTTGTTGTTGTTGTTGACAAAATAGGTCAACAGTCTAAAAGATCTACACCAACTTAGCTCTCTTTTAGTTGCCACCAAATCCATAAAAAGCAAAGTGTAACAGCACAGCATTGTGAATGAAATTGTAGCATGCTCAGCAAAAATGTTTAGCACTTAGCAGCTCTGCCACTATCAGGTAAAACATATCATGACAACAAATAGACTCTCTTCTGATAGTGATACTACCAATGATTCTGATCATTTATTACTGTCCCTGAACCTGGGCCCTGATGGTACTGCTATGATGAACACAGACTGTTGTCTCTACCTCCGATGCTTATGGGCAAATGCCTAGGTTGTGACAGAGCTCTTCCCTAACTACCAAGCTAAAAATCTCCAGTCCTCCGTACCCCATTTCTTCAGCATCTCCTCCCTGTAAATACAGAGACAACTACCAAGAGGGTCCTGCCACTTTTTTCTTTCTAGTCCATATTTGCCTTTGTCTACATTCGACAATTTTTAAACAAAGACTCCCTGTGTTTGAAGACTCAGCTTAACAATTCCTGGTGGTCGTTTAGACGCTCTGCTAGATCCCTACTTCCGATCCATCTCTCCCAACACCCACTATCCCAACAGGAACAAATCTCCTCACCCTCCAATACTCCTGAGAAATGAAACATTAGTGATAGCACTGATATGTTGCCTCACACTGAAATGGAACTTTAAAGGCATCATTCTTATCTCCACCGATCACTGCAAAAAATTGTCTGAAATGCTGTGGCCCTACATGCCTGCTCTCATGGTGACCTTATTTTTGAAACTTGTCTTTATACCTATTCCTATGTTGCGTTTTGTTAAATGTCTATGTCACACAACAGTTTTTTTCACTTGAAATATCCATTCAAAAATGCTCCATGCACTTTAGAACAACATATACTTCAAGCCAGTATATTTTAAGGTAGGTCCAATCATACAATATCCACAGCAAAGTGTCGCACATTCAAACCATAGCACTGCACTGTTGATGGCATAACCAATGCACACACATTGTCATTACTTGTCAGTGTTTGTTTTTTTTTTTTGCTGCCTGTCTTTTAACTGTCAGTATTGGGCTCCTACAGATTAAGTGGCTATGGAATACCTTTATCCTGGGCATGTTATGAGTTTGAAGCTGAAGGCACAGCTCTTATCTGAGATTGTATTATCAAGCAAGGCAGAGTCAGGTGTCTACCACTACCAGCGGCCATGTTTACTGGTTCATGATGTAAAATGTAAGAAATGCATTTCACCAGTAAAAAGCATACCATGCGTGAAATAAGTTCATGGGTGAAAAACACCTTTGTAAACTGTGACTTACAAAAGCATGTACGATAAGAACACACAAAACTCTGTGCTGCATGCATGCTTATTTCTGCGCAAAATACGGTTTCATGAAAACCCTTTTTTAGCCCAAAATTTTCATGGCTAGTAAGTCCCTGAGGACTGTCTTTGCATGGATGTGGCAACAGTCTCCCTCAAGAGGGAATGCCCACTCATGCTGGCTCTGGAGGTTCATAAGTGATGTCCCACATATGATGGATCAGAACAAGAACCACTGAACATTAACAAAAAGACTTCAATCAATGACGTCCCACATATGATGGATCAGAACAAGAACCACTGAACATTAACAAAAAGACTTCAATCAATGATGTCCCACATACGATGGATCAGAACAAGAACCACTGGACATTAACAAAAAGACTTCAATCAATGACGTCCCACATATGATTGATCAGAACAAAACCACTGAACATCAACAAAAAGGCTTTGGTCAATGATGTCCCACATATGATGGAACCACTGAACATTAACAAAAAGACTTCGGTCAATGATGTCCCACATGTGATGGTTCAGAACAAAAATCACTGAATGTAAAAAAGAAGAGTTCAGTCAGTGATGTCCCATAACTTATGAATCAGAACAAAAACCACTGAATTTCACAAAAAAAGTTCAGTCAGTGATGTCCCACATATGATGGATCAGAACACGATGGACTGAATATTAACAAAAAGGATTTAGACAGTGATGTCCCTCATATGATGGATCAAAGTGAAAACCAATGATGTGTAATTTCTCTTATGACAGGATGGTCCATAACGTTCTGTTACTGATAGGTCACTTTGGAGCACGGTTCCTCAGACTGCAACAGAACAAGCCTGGAATGGTGCTGTACTGGGCATGTGGACTAGGTGCTGCTTGAGGCACATCATGAAGAAGGCACAGATAAAAATACAGCATAAGCAAATAAGTCATAAACAACATTTACACTACAAAAAAAAGTCAACAACACCCGTGACAAAGTACCTTCACTCGTGCAGGCATCTCTTGTCGCCAGCGCAGCGCTGCCACGAAGGCCAAGGTAAGAACAGCCAGAGGTCCGGCGCCTGACCACTCGGCCTTCTTGCTGCCAAACACAGCCAGCAGGGCAAAGCCCATCAGCATGGCTGAGCGGAACAGCACCAGGTGTTTCTGCATATGCAACAACAACAACAACAAAATATACATTTTTTCTATTTTTCAGAGTCTGAAAAATAGCTGGTTTCAAAGTGAGGTGACTGCAGGTCAAAACTAAAACAAATTTGAATTAAAAATTATTATTGTTCTTCTGGACGACAGGGACAAACTGCAAGACAAAACATGACATGTTTTGACCTTTTTGGTCTTCTTCACACAAGATAAACAGCATTCAGGACATTGAAAATGAACAATGAGTAATTATTTGTCTTCTCAAATTGGGTGCAAAATGGACACTGAAGAAAACCAAAGAGGTCGAAACGCGTCATGTTCTGTCTTGTAATTTGTTTGTCCTTTTTGTCTGACAGAATGATTATAATTATTCTTTCACATTTGAGTATAATTTGTATCTATCTGGCCTTATTATAGATGCACCCCAACAACGGCCCTGATTTACTGTTTTTGAAACTGGTATATGCCATGATGGCCTGTTGAACACTGTAGTCATCAAAGTTTCCCAATCTTTGGACACCAGAATAAAGTCTAAATAAGCAAAATGCACATTCCTTTTTCACACTACGAATCTACAGACAGCATGGGTAAGAGTCACAGGATTCACCTAAAACACCACCAACACCATATCCCATTCCACTGAACAAAACCACCCACCTACATCTCTTCTGCTAGGATTTCAAAATATTTCATCAATCTCCATTCTTAGACAGAGAACCAGTAAAGCTATTTCTGCATGAAAATTTAAAAACCTGCATAACCATGGTAGACTAAGCACCAATAAAGCTATTTTCACATAAAAGCTTTTGAAACCTACATAACTATGGAAGACTGATTACCTATCAAGTTATTTTTGCATAAAAACAACAACAAAAACACGTCAACTTTCACCTGTTTTATACCTAAACTGCATAACAGGTAAAAGCTGAAAGAGCTTTTCTTTTTTTTTTTTGTTTGCTAAGATCATTCAATGGTGGCCTGTAGGTGGGAAAAGATCACAACTGCTCACAAAGCTCGACTTTCCAGACATACTCTCCTCCTTCTAAATATGGAGTTTGACCAGTTTGAGACACTGGGGTTGTCTGTGACCAATAACATTACAATGGAGTGCAACTATAAATTCAACACCTTGTTGACAACAACATGACACGTCCAGATTTTATACAGTCCAGACTGTATACATGGATAGGTACGGCAATCTTCAATCCAATACATTTATGTTGAGCAAAAAGTGAAAGTGGACCACTCATATTCCTCAATAGTGAAATGGTGTTGAAGTATTCTATCAGTTCCTAATCCACATGGTGCTTACAAAAATAGCATCTGCTGGAAACTGTGACACTGCTTGAGGAAAACCACTGTTGCAAAGGAAGATATCTGTCTGAAATATACTACAACTTGAAACTGGCTCATGTCAAGAAAATAATGTTAGTGTCAAACAATTTTCAGTCTTCATAATCTATTTCACACTGGGAAGAAAAACCTCATTTGATTTTAGTAAATAAAAAAACAAACAAACATGAAAGAGTATATGATTATGATCAAAGCTAGAATTTGTTTTCAAATTTCTATCAAGTGTTATTTTCATTACAGTCTCATTTTGATTTGTTTGCAAAGAAATGATCAGATATGTACAGTTTTTAATGGTTTTCTTTCATGTGATGACAACAAAGAGCAAAAAACATGAAAAGTTCTGAATTTGGACTCTCTGAACCTATACAGAAACTAGGAGGAAAATGGGTGGTAAAAAAAAGTAATACCTACACTCTTTTTCTGAGGCACATACCACAGGATCATGCCCATCATGATGCCAACCAGCACCCCTACTATAGCCTCCAGGGGTCCTTTGAACAAGTTCCAGACCAAGTCCCCTGCCATGGACACAGACATCAACATCAGGTCTACATTACTTTCTTTAAGCACTACCTCTTTCTAACATTGTCTATTTAATAAAAAAAAAAACAACAACATATTAATGTGCCACTGGTAAAAAGTCAAGGACCAGCTTACATTTTTCAGCAATGTTGAGCTAAAAATTTGCAAAAAAAAGAATGAATGCTTCAATAAAAAAAAAAAAAAAAAATACAATACTTGAGACCTTATGCTGTCTACATGGATCATCCATCTCCTGTTTGCTTGTCAGACCACTGTTCAGACTACAGGACAACATCTAGGAAAATCACAGCAGTTTTACCCATTGCCAAACCAGTTATAAGCTGTTTCAGCCAGAGTGGCAATGCATGATACAGGTAGAGGGGGTGTCCAGTGCTGTCCCTGCTCACCCTCTGTTAAGTACAATACTGCAAGCAAGAACCCAGTCACTGGAGCTGAGACGTGACATGCCTCTGACTAGACAACTAAAATTCTCTGTTTTTCTGGTGGTCCTTGACTTTTTACTAATAGTTTTAATACATCTTTCCATTCCAAGACAAATACATTGTAGGGATACTGTGACAGGAATAAGAACTGTGAATTTGCTGCTTTTTGTTTTGTTTTGTTTTTCTTTCTTTCTAGTTCTTCAAAGCATGGAAGATGTCTGGCCGAACTCTTTATCTCCCAATGTGTCCAGTCACATGCTGGGTAATTTTTGTGTTTCTACGAATCACTGGTATGGACTTAAATGCTAGAATCTTTAATGCACGTGCACAATCTTCAGCATGAATGTACACATGAAAGACACTCAGAAACACACAGATATATACATACAATGACCTTGGCCAAGGGGAAAAAAATCCCTATTCACGCTTTACCCATCAAGTACTGCCAGGATCTGAACCTATGACTCTTGGATTAAGAGTCAAATGTTCTAACTAGAGGGCTGTCGAACCCTCAAAGACAACATCACAAAAAAAGCAACAACAAGCCACAATAAATGGAGAAAAACAAAGAGACCAAAACACTGAACAACCGACATGTCCTTTGATCACATTGAATTACCAACTCAAAGCTGAGATCAGATTTTATGACAGGTGAATACATTAGGAAAAAAAGACAACAAGAACAAAAAAAAAAAAGAAGAAAAAAAAAAACTCACCTGAAGAAAATGTGATGCCCAAAAGCACCCGAACCCTGTGATGGCCAGCACATCATCAATGCTGGCTGCTGCTAGAACCAAGGTGGGAATCCCTTTGTCTATGCCGTATCCTCGATCTGACAGACTCAGCAGAGATGGTACCACCACGGCAGGGGACACAGCTGCAATGATGAACCTGCCAGCCACAGACATTTATGTGGACATGCAGAGACACAGATCTATGCAGGTACGGACACATTGACTGACTGAAACCAATTTATTGTCAGATTAACTCAAAGTTGTACTGACATTTAAGAAAACATTATGAACAGAATACCAACGTTTTTCATTCAAAAGCAAGAAGCATAATTAACACACCAAAATATGCGCGCACACATACACATATACACACAAGCACACACACAAGCACAGGCGTGCGTACTCACGCACATACACACACATACGGGCGCGTGTGCCCGTGCGCACACACACAAACGTACGCACTTACATAAATACACAAATATACACGCATCTCAATACGAACACACCCATACCCTCACATACACTCAAACTTACACACTCACACACAGACATACACACGCCCACACACACACGTTCACACACACGTGCGCGCGCGCGCACACACACACACACACACACACACACACACACACTCATACTCGAGCACTCGTACACACATGCATTCACTCTCATAAACACACGCATACACGCACACATATGCGCGCACGCACATATACATCCATGCCCATTCAGGATACAATTCGGTGCTCGGACCCGATCTGTCAGAGTGCAACAGCAGGGGCCCAGAAATCCACCAGTCGGGCATCGACACAAGTCTGGAGCAAGCTATAGACAAAAAGTATTTCGGAAGGATGTGTTCCATCAAACGGATGATGTAAGTGTGCTGCTGTGTGAATCAAACGACGTCGTTCAAGAATTTTCCTGCGATCCGTGTTCGGAAGACGATCTTTTTTTTCTGTTTAACAAGCAGGAAAAAAAAGACGCATGTCATAAGAGGAATGTCTTAAATTGTCCTGCATTTGGAAAGGAAGACGCATCGGCAACACGAAGCATGCAGAGACCCAAGCATGTGCTCTATGGCGGCTGCACGCTGCCCCACGGACTGATCCAGTTTTACCTGGGGTGACCGTCGTCTACAGAACTGACAGTGAATACCAGTGACATTTTCTCGTTCATGATTTCGTCACGTAAAGTGAAAAAACAAGGATATTGCTGTGGTTTCCATGTTAATAAAATCGAAATTGAGTCGTGTTTTGTTGTTGTATATCCCGCCGATTTGCTCAGTGGGCTTTTACAGCCTAACAGCATTAAACTTCGTTCATTCGTTCGTTTGTCCAAACATCAAAGCAATAAGCCTATAGACGAGATAATTTCTACATACACTAACATAAACACACACACACACATACACACACACACACACACACACACACACTGAGAGCCCATATATACCGGTATTCAGAAACACCAATTCTGTGTGACTACATGTATATCCAATACATGGTAGTCAAGGATCATTAAAGTATGGAACTGGCTGACATATTACTCGTAAGAGTCGAACAGCTTATGGGTGTATATGGATTGGGGAAGGGGAGAAGAGGGAGGAAGTGGGGGGGGGGGGGGGGGAGGTGGGGATGAAAAAAAAGAAAAATGAAAAATGAAAAAGGGGAGAAGAGGGAGGAAGATGGGGGGGGGGGGGGGGGGGGGGGGGGGATGTACGGACACACACACACACACACACACACACACACACACACACACACACACATAAAGCCATCACCTTTAAACCACAGACTTCACAATCCACCCATAGGCTTGCCATGAAAACTTTCAAAGTAAGGCCAGTACAATTAAACCACAGACTTCACAACCCACCAAAAGGCTTGTCACGAAAATTTTCAAAGTACTCAACAAACACCATCGTCAACAATCAACACTGTCCACTAACACTGTCATGAACCTAAGACAAAGGGACAACGCACACACAGACACCACAGGCCTTCTTACCCTAACATGAAGCCCCACTGCCAAGGTAGGTCCAGGATGAGGTAGGCAGCGATGCCATCGGTGAGCGCCTCCATCAGGCAGGGACAGAAGGACAGGCGGACGACGACAAAAGAGAGACGACGCAAGGCCTGGGGGTCCAGGCCCAGTCCAGCACGAATCAGAATGATGGCTAGGGCGATCTGCCTGCAAGTGTCCAGCTGGTTGGTAGGTTGGTTAGATCATACTGACCATAGGTTGGCTGGTTAGTTGGCTGATCGACAATTTGATGGCTTAGAAGTTAGGGTGGGGGGCTGGGTTGGAAGGGGGGGGGGGGGGGGGGGGGGGGGGGGTGCAGGCTGCCTGAATTTGCTACCAGGTGTGGGACTTTGAGTCATGGTTAAGTGATGGATTGACTAACTGACAGATTTGTTGGTTGATTGGATCATTATGATAATAGGTTGGCTAGTTAGTTGGTAACTGGCAATTTGATGGCTTCAGAGTAAAGCGCTGTGTGTGTGTGTGGGAGGAGGGGGGGGGGGGGGGGGGGGGCAGATTACCTGAGTTTGCAGCAAGGTGAGAGGCTTTGGGTTATGGTTTAGTCACTGGCTGACAGCCTGACTGGCTGACTAATTTGCTTGAATGGACTTCTAATCCTCAGACTAAATAATGGATGGATGGATGGATCTGTGAGCAAATGGACATTGTTGCAGTGATTTACAGCTGGGATGGATGGATGGATGAAAGTTGTTCTGACTGTCTGAATAGCTGGATAGTTACCTCAGCAATAACAGACAAGAGGATTTGTAGAGTGTGGTAATGGAGCAGAAGAGAGACTGGAAGGTTGGGTGTAAAGCTGACAGGGTGTGGGTAGAAGGCACATTGAGATTAAAAAAAAAAAAAACCAAACTAAAAAGGACCCCCCAAAACAAACCAAACCAAACCAAACCACACAGGTAATTCACTGTACTTGAATGATTACCCAGCCAGTTTGCACAATCATGCTACAGCAGAGTACCTGACAAGCATGCGTAGTTAGGTGTACATGGCAAATTGCTTTCAAGTACATACAGAATATTTGGAGAGACACTTCACATGGGACATCCACTCTCTAACACTCACTCTGTCTCTTTCCTTCTGTTCTAAAATCCTTCACTTATTTCACTCGAAATTTTACAGCACTGACAAGATTTCATCATGATCGCCGACACAAGAGAAGAACAGACATTTTTGACTGATATACATGTAAACGCTAATGCATGCAACCAGATCGTTTCAGTGGTATAGCTTTTTCACATACACACACACACACACACACACCACACACACCATGAAGGCAAGAAGAATTTTCAGCCTGACGTACCTGCATCCTGCTCCCCAATGCTGATCAATATCTTTGGCAATATCTATTCCAGGAACATTGCCAAGTATTCCTCCCACGATGAGCATGCCTGTCACATTTAAAAAGATCACTTAAACAGAAAAGAAAAGGAAAGAAAGGAAGACAGATGAAGAAAAGAAAAAGGAAATAAGGTACAAAGTGCACTTGTTGCAAATACACAGGATGCACACATGTAGATGCCAATGCTGTGAATATGTTTAAAAACACACACACACACACACACACACACACACACACACACACACCACACACACTGAAATCATGTATTGTCAGATTAACTCATGGTTGTACTGACAAAACACACACACACACACACACACACACACACACACACACACACAATGTACACACACACACACACACACACACACACACACACACACACACACACACACAAATGCTATGAATACATTTAAAGAACCCCCCCCCCCCCCCCCCCCCCCCCCCCCCCCCCCCCCCCCCGCCCCCGTGATGGTCGTCATTTATGATGAGGGGAATGGGGTGAAAGTAATAGGGATTGGAGGTGCCACCACCCAACCACATCCAAAACGAAATCTCTTCATCATGAAAACCTTAAGGCAATTTTCATCAGAAGACTTGAAAATAAAATCTTCATTTGTATGGCATGCTCAAATTCACAAAAGAAGAAGAGAAATTAGTTGTTCCTGACAGTGAAGAAAATGTAAACAAAATAAAGAAAGAGAGGAAAAAAGAGGACTATTACAATGTTCGAACCACAAAACAAACGGCAGTGCCAGACTGACACACACACACATGATAAATCATGGGCACGATGCCAATCCAATCATTCTAACAAAACTTAAAAAATGATACACTCATATCTTCAGAACATCAAAAAAAAAAAAAAAAAAAAAAAAAAAAAAAAGAAAAGGTCAAAATGAGCGAGAGACAGACCACACATACTTAAATGTGCTTGTCCGCACACGCAATACATAAAATAATATAAATAAGGCCAAGAATGACAACGGAAACAGCAAGCAGTAGCGTCATGAGGTCATCATCATCACATACATGTCTCAAACTAATAATAATCTTCTTCCACAGCATGGGCAGTAGCAACATCACCATAATCAGCACAATCCCCCACAAGCAGTAACAACAACTATTACCAAACAAATGAACACACTGGGGATAAGCAAGTTGGTAGTGAGCTCAGCACTGGGTGCCAACATATATCTCTCTCTCTCTCTCTCTCTCTCTCTCTATATATATATATATATATAAATATATATATATATATATATATATATATATATATATATATATATATATATGTAAAAATTTCTGATGGATACATTCTTGAGAGTCACTGACTTTTCGAAGGCCTGACTAGCATGAGGCAGTATGGTCTGGCATCTGTTATGTTTAGTCCATGAGACCCTCTTCTCAAACGCTCCTTCCACATTTACTTATTTCTTTATCTAGCTGTAACCCCTGAGCACTGCAACCTCATGGCTCAGAATGAATCTGACAAACTTTAGTTCCCAGAGCTGTCGATCACAGGGGCTGTGAACTGTCAGAGGTTCACCATGTTCAGGCATGATGGAAGGTGAAACCTATCCCTCTCCTTCAACCACCTTTAACCTTCCCTGAACTGAATCAGGTACCCATGTATTGCTGGGTGGACATAGAGGAGTTTTCAAACCAAAAACGAAAATCTGACCCAGTAAGTGGTTGACGTCACAACCGTCAGCTCTCCGCATACATGGCTCTAACCATTAGATCATGGTCCCTCTGATGTCGTGCAGCATATATTTTGCATGCAGTGTCATCTTCTTTGTGAAACTTGAAAATGAAGCTAAAGCACTGCACTATCAGGAGTAACAATTTGTTAAATTTTTATCTTCAAAACGGAGTGACCGCGGGTGGAAAATGAAGCAAAATTTGGAAAGAGGGGGGTTAGTTACTGCCAAGGACACAGACAAACAGAATACAGGACTAGACTTGGCGGTAACTAACCTCTAGTCCTGTATTCTGTTTGTCTGTGTCCTTGGCAGTAACTAACCCCCCCTCTCTTTCCAAATTAAATTTTCAGCATTAACAGCTTTACATATGAAATGTGTTTAAGATGTACCATAATGGCTTGATTTTGGGGATGGTGGGGGGGGTGGGGTGGGGTGGGGGGTGGTGCTTGTGAGTCTCACTGGCCACTTCTAAGCGCAAATCTGTAATCTGTCTGGTCTGGACGTCATTTGAATGGATTGTATCATTTATTTAACAGACAAGAAAACACACTGGCATAAGAATTCTTCAGTTTTGCAAATAAATGAACCACTAAAGAGCACAGCGCAGGCTCCTGATATATTTTGCCCAGTCCATACATAACACTTGATCATTTGAGAGACCAACTGGCACATTAGCACACCATAACTCGAACAGCTCCCAGCCTCTTTCATCCCACATTGTAAATGTATCACATCACGAAGAACAGGTCAGGTTCAAGCAGCTGGGATCTTTTGACATCTAGTTATATCAAAATATATTTTTGACACAAATCGTTCGGATGGTGGGTGGGTGGCGAAATTATCAATGCTAAGTTAGATTTCTGACAGTCATTTTAAACAGAGAGCAGTGCTTTTCATTTAGGTAACATTTAGGAAACAATTGTAAATAGTGAAAGCAAGAGAGTGTGCATGGCCAGAGGTGGGCAAAAGAAGGGGATTGAGGGAAGTGTGGGGGAGAGAGAGAGAGAGACAGAGACAGAGAGAGGGAGGAGGTAGACACAGACACAAACAGAGAGAGAGAGAGAGTGAAAAAAAATCAGACAAGGGCAGTGGGACTAAGAAATGTACACACACACACACACACACACACACACACACACACACACACTCTCTCTCTCTCTCTCTCTCTCTCTCTCTCACATACATGCACTGAGTAACTACAACAAGTTTACAAGCATCCACAGCACATTATTCACATCTTCATTCATCTCAAAGTCCAACCACTGACAACCTGCCAGAAGGTGGAAGGAACACAGAGACTCTGAACAGATTACTCCAAGTCACTGTTGATGGACAGTGTGACGCACACCCCATCCATCACCTGTCACCACCATTCAATTTTCGGTCTCCTTCATGCCCTCGGGCCTCCCTGTCTCAGGCTTATGGTGCGTCATGGGCATCAAAAAGGGGACTTTATGAACTTAAGAGTTTCCTTCTACATAGTGGAAGAAAACACTCAATGTCATGATAAAAATGACTGATCTGTTGCACGGGAAAACAACAACATTTGCACAGTGTCGCGGACTCCCAGCTGGGAGGTCGTGGGTTTGAATCCCATCAGAAATCATGTGGGTTTTTCTGCCCCGACCGGCTCCTACCCAGAGTTTTGAGTTTGCTGCGGACTCAGTTGGGAAGACTGGGACCACACAGTCGAGTTTCATCCACTTAATGGATGCGTTTCTGAGAGTGTTGCTCAAATTTCCTGACCAACACTGCAGGTGTCTGTATCTCTCGGGCCTGGTTGATGCCGGGATATATCATGAAAGAAAGCATAGAGTACAGCCCTGTCATGTAGTCTCAGACCGAAATGGAAATCCGTAGCATCATCATAATCATCCTCATTCTCTCATCGATCAGCAAAAAAAAAAAAGTCTCAAATTCTGTGGCCCTTCATGCCCTGCTCTCATGGTGACCTCAGTTTCGATGTCCTCTCCACATCTGTGGCCTTTGGTTTGGTTCCGTCGGGGATCACCGTATCGGCGGGTCCATGGGGGCTGTCGCTGGACGGACGTGGTGGCGCCCTCCGGAGGGAGAGCTCACTCACGCCGGTTCCGCGACTAAGCAATTATTGTCGTCAGTAGGGGGCTTAGTAGGTGTGTCCTGTGTATGTTAGATCAGAACAGGCGCCACTGAACACCACTAAAGTGACTCGGCAGCAGTGCAGTGTCTCCTCCGGTGGGTTGCCTCTTGACGACTTGACATTGACTGCTGCCTGTGGATTGCCGGTGCTGGGGCTGCGGCGGGCCAACCGGGCCGTGGCTGTGGACAGGGTGTCGGAATGAGCGGCATGGGTGCACTGCCTCAGAGGTGGCGCAGAGGTTGGGACAGCAAAAAAACAAAAACACAAAACAAAAACAAAAACATTTGCACAGTAATCTCTTTTATCATGACGAAAATGATGTCTGAGCAAAAAATCTTGTACGCAGGGAAACAATGCAGACAAACTAAACTTCTGTCAAATGAAATACACAACATTAGTTCTGCCTGGAAAACACTGCAGATAGTGACTCTTCTGTTATGTGAAAACGACACGGTAAATTTCTTTCACACTTGAGAACAATAGGGTACACAACCTTTTTGTCATAAACTAAAGTTGGCAACAGCAGATAAACATTTTTTTTTCTTTTGACAAATATGACATCTCAGGCAAAAATTTTCAATACAGACTGTACACAAGGATGCTTAATCTTAACCCCAGTGTGTTTTGATCACATTTTGGCAGGTAATCCATCTTCACCAGAAACGCTGATCATAATACCAGTATCAACTCACATCCATGGTTGTGCACTGATGGTTTCAAAAGATAAACTAATCATCAAACTCAAAGTCAATCCCCCCTCCATCCCACCAAACCAACCCCCTTACTCTTTTAACTAAAAACA
>JADBJO010000281.1:785000-790000 GCA_016801955.1 Conus betulinus
ACTCATTTTTATGCTAAAAAAAAAAAAAAAAGCAGGAAAAGCAATCACACAAACAACAAACAAGACGCATACAGCAAGTCCTTGTACCTCTATTACTTCACTAGCACCAAAAGAACAGCTGCTGCAACCTCCAGTTGTTCTTCCCTGCACTTTGTTTCAGTCACACAGTTTCAACACACTGCAGGAGGCTGCACTAATAACCAAGTGGGGATTGGGCTGGAGGAAATTCACTCAATATGAGGCCTGGCTGAGGATGTTTTCAGTTAACACTCGTCAAGTTCTTCTTCCTATTAAAGAAATGTCGAGTTGTCTTTCTTTCATCAAAAATACTAATAATGTAGTTCAAAATCAAACTACTTTTTCTTTGATCATATGTTGGTTGGCAGATTAGGATTTACACAGTCCATAACGACAGAAGCATAAAGTTCAAGCTCTGCTTTTTCAACGCAAGTGGGGGTTTAAGTAATTTTTTTTTTTTTTAATGATGCACATGTGTGCCTACAGTCACACAGATAGATCATATATCTCTACTTTACTACGTAATACTAGCATGTCACTCAAGCACATTACACACACACACACACACACACACACACACACACACACACACTGATGCAAGTCTAAGAGAACTGGTGGCATTGGCATAAAGTGGGGCCATTGCCAAAAAGCAGGAGGGAAGCTACCCGGACAAGAAGGGAAGAATGTAGAAGGATACACTACAAACCACACGCACTTTTTCTCCTGTACCTCACTCTGAGATACAGACATACTAAATAGTAAAACATTAAAGTAACAAAACTCTCTCTCTCTCATACACACAGACACACACACACACACGCACACACACACACACAACCTTTCTCCTCTTTCTCACCCAGATATACTGACATACTAAAACAGGTAACAAACTGTACACACACACAACACACACACACACACACACACACACATGCGCTTATAAACCACACATCTTTACCCCATTTGGCTTTCAGTGCCATTTCCTGCTATGTCAGAAGACAAAATGTCCACTTTGTTATTCATGGCCTCCGCCGGTCAACCTCACCTGTCATTCACCAGTCTGCTTCCGACATGACCATCACCTGAAAGAGAAGTAAACAGACACCCTCAGACCACATTCCTTCTTCTCTCTTTTTTCCTCGCAGGTGTCAGGTCTGCCTTGTCTTGTATCCCGTCTCCTTTCTATGTTCTGTCTTTCTTTTTTTATGTTCTGTCTCCTCTTTATGTTCGGTCAGTCTTATGCTACAGCATTACAGACACAGAGAAATGACAGTATCTTTTGTTTTTGCTTTACTTTCTGATTATTCAAGCATAACTGAAGAAAAGACTGCAGCGCTGATGCAATATGTTGGTATGTGATTATACTATATTTTTGTAGTGTTATACTGGTCTGCAGAGTAACGCATGTCATTGCTTAACCTCATTGTGACAGATGTGTGAAATATGGGCTGACTGGGAACAACATGTCACTAATTCACTACCTGTCTGCGTTCCTGTTTTGCTGGTGTCTGCCTTTTCATGTTCCATCCACTGTTCTGGCTCCAGTCCATTAATGTTATAGACTTATATGCAGTTCTGTGTTGTGCCAATGGATAGTTCATGTAGATAAATCTATATAATGCAATGCAAATATACTGAATCATATGATGTCCTGAAATAGTAATGTAATTTATAAATGATCAGGTCTAGGGGAACAAACTCTTGCATGCATGCCATACTGAACCTTACAGCAGTAGCCCCTGGTTTATTTGTGTTGTAATGAGTAAAAACTCTCTTTACTCATCCCCCCCCCCCCCCCCCCCCCCCCCCCACACACACACACACACCTCCCTGAATTATGGCACCATATAAGTGCCCTCTTTTTGTTTTGTCAACATTATTTCATATTTTGTTGATAAACTGATCATTGTATTTTCATCACCAATGAATCATTAGAAGTGACAAAAACAAACTGCATCAAAACTTTTTTCCCCACTTTTTTTTTTTCTCTCTCTCTCTCTCTCTTTTTTTCCTGTGCTATCTGCTGTCTCATCTTTTAAGTCTCCCTAATGGCATTACCCCCGAGCTGCTCATTTCTGCTCCATGCACACAGGGTACATTCCATTCTCCCATCGCACAGCACACAAGCACAGCCAAGCAGTTCAAAGTGAACAAAATATCAAACTGTCCTCAAGCAACTCATAAGAGGACGGACTGCGCTGCTACAGGTCACTTTGCTGGAGTACAGTGGTGCCTGTTCTGATCCAACATATGCAGGATAGAGGTTAGTGTGAGTGAGGATCCCCTTCTGGTGGGTGCCTATCCAGACGAAAGTCCCCATAAAACCTGCCGATACCGCTGACTTTGACACAAACTCATGAGCATGGATGTGGTTATAAGGAATCAAAACTGAGTTCACAACAAAACAGGGCATAAAGGGCCAAATAATCTGAGAACTTTTAGTATGATGATCCATGGGATGAGGATGAAGATGATACTATCTGTCTAAATTTTGGGCAACTGTTAAACAGGGTTAAAATCCTTGATTCATTAATCTCTATGTGTAAGTGTGGAAAAAGCAGGGAAGCAGGGATATTGTGTGTGTGTGTGTGTGGTGTGTGTGTGTGTGTGGTGAAAGGAAGGCTGGGGAGGGGGGGGGGGGGGGGGGGGGGGGGCTGCTGGGGAAGAGAAGACAGGAGAGAGTGTGACCTAACAAATCGATTGTAATTTTGTATTTACTGAACCAATATCATGTTACAGTCTGAGTTTACTGATGATTCAATGTGAAACCAAAAAATATCTATTCATTTATAAAACTTGCTATTCAGGAATTAAAAGCATTATTTGCAAGTCTGCAAGCTATGGGAAATTTTGTTCAACACCCATGGTGATGTGTGCTGGAGAAGGATGCTCACTTACGTTAGATCCAAAATAAAGCAATATTATCATCATGAATAAAATGATAAACATAGGCTTTACTATGTCGAGTATGTGGTGATTTGCAGAACTTTGCATATGATGGATCAGAACATTCACCATCAAAACCACTTAGCATTAATGCAGTGTGACCTCCTCCTGATGAACTGATACTGACTGAGCACTCTTAAAGTAAAAGACTAAAACAGATTGGATTGCAGACTGATAATTGGGACAGGACTTGAGTTACGGTGGGTGCGGCTGTGTGTTCAGGAGCTGATACAATGATATGAAAGTAATATGTGCCACTGAGAGAGCATGGGAGAGACAGACGAAAAAAAAGGTTTAAAACTATACATAGGGCTAATATTAATAACAGGTTAAAAGTAAACCCAATACTAAATGTGATAGGTTTTCAAATCTCATGCAGATCTGTGTTTCTGTTCTGTTTCTGCACTGTATGGGTCTGATGTTGCCTGAAACTGTATCTAGTACCGTGCTCTGTTGTTTTAAAAAGTAATACTGTTCACACCATAACTTCAAATTTGTAATCGGTGTACATATTAGGCTGCATAAATTCCAGACATGTATCTTTGTGAGTAGAATTTCATTTTAACATGAGTTTTTTTTTTTTTTCAGATTAATAGCATCTGCAGTTTTGTTAATAACTTATAACTTTGTACTAAAATTCTTGCAATACAAAACATTTCCTTTCATTGCCAAGAGATGAAATGGTACAATGAGGACATGTCTTGTCAAGTCATGATGACCTTAACCATTCTATAGTTTAAGCACTCTTTTCATTTTAGACTTTGATGAAGATTTGTATAATAACTATGCTGCATTATTTATGTACACAAATAGTAAAGATCTAAATGATAAAGCCCCCTCCCTTGAACATTACAAGCAGCCTAAATAGTTAATGATAATAAAGGGGACAATTTCTATATGGTCCATCCTAACAGCGTAAGGTAAGAGCGCTTTACAAGTTTTAACAAATCAGTATATAATATAGACACACACATATACATACACTTATTTTTGCGTTAGTGAGTCATAAATAGGTTCATGCACTTGCATGCGTGCACACACACACACACACACACACACACACACACACACACACAGAGGCAGACAGTGTTATGACACATACACATATATATATATATATATATCATTTAGAACTACACGAGCAAAGTGTGCAAGTGACAGGTAGCCATTTAGTAATATTTCTGGAGGTATTCTGCAACTGGGGGTCAACAGATAATTTTAACTTACAAGGTGCAGATTTTAATTCCAAACACGCATGCTTTAGGTGGTATTCTGCAACGAGCTTTTTTAACAGGTAAGTTTTATATAGTGGTATTCTGCAACTGGCTTTTAAACTGATAATTTTTAAGTGCAGACTTGAATTATTCTAGGTAAGCAAACACACATGCTTATAAAGTCTGCACAGTAACATGCCTTTTTTTCACAGCCATAGGCCTGGAGCTTTCTCTCTGTAACACACACACACACACACAGAGTAAAGATCAATACAAGGGCAGCAATTCAGTTAATTAAATGAATAATAAAACTTGGCACTTATCTCCCCTCGATGTCTTTCCTCAAAAAGCACACATGCAGACGGTACAGCAATAAATGATAAAATCCCCAACCTTTACCTAACAACATGGAGCGTCTTCTCATCACGGATGAATGTACAGTGTGCAGCCACAGTCATAGTCACACTTGACCTCTGTGTCCCCTAAGTCAGCGTTCACATCGAACAGTCATTCATTGTTCAATCATGATTAATTAATATTTATATACAATACTGGACAACCAAGCACCAACCGTCAGTGTACTGATAACACCCGGCTGCTGACTGTGGTGAAAAAAGTCCTGATCGACATCCCAAGAAATTAGCATTGGTCTTATCACCTTAAGTCGCTGACTGTCGTTGACTTCGATCTGCTTCAACAGAAAAAGCCATACGATGCCATGTTTCCTCTCGATTTTGACATGCGCGCGCGCAATCCTGACTTGGTTTCCGTCTCAGTCGTCATAGTAACAGAAGTAAAAGCGATAAAAGAGTGAGTTTTTGC
>JADBJO010000281.1:797500-800000 GCA_016801955.1 Conus betulinus
TTAACTCAGAAGATAATGACAATTTATATAGTCAAGATTGTCATATGAGCAAGCATGTAAACAATATTTCTTTCCTTCACTGGAATATATGTGGATTGTTTCATAAATTAGGTGATATGCATTTTATTCAGTTCATTTCTTCATTTGATTTTGTTTGTCTGGTTGAAACGTTTGCAGAAAATTTTGAATCGAGTTTGTTTACCGATTATCAAATATTCGTCAAACCAGCAGTGAAATTCACGAGACAAGGGAGAGGTTCAGGGGGAATAATTTGTTTAATGCGAAAATATCTTCTTCCCTATGTGAAGGAGGTTGAGTGTGAGAGTCCTTATTCCATGTTATTTACTTTTGATAAGGAGTTTTTTGGTCTTCATAAAAAACTTGTTACTTGTGTGTGCGTATGTTCCGCCCGAAAATTCCCCTTATTACTCTATCAGTGGTTTTGACAACGGCATTGATTTGTTGGAAAATTGCATTGTTAGTAAATGGCTGCATTTGGAAGACACTGAAATATTAATATGTGGCGATATGAACGCCAGAACTTCTGATAAGACCCCAGACATTTTAGATGAATATGAAGTACACGTTAACTATAATAAGATTGATAGTCGCATGGAAAGAACTTCTCAAGATAAAATGTTGAATTTATATGGAAAGAAGTTCTTAAACATGTGCACTGTTTTGGGACTGTACATTTTAAACGGAATGTGTAATGGCGACCTTGAAGGTCGTTTCACATATATTTCTGATTTAGGATGCAGTGTGAACGATTATTTTCTGATGTCAGTAAATGGGTTTGAGTTACTATGTGAACAGTTAACACTTAAAGTTATAGAAAGATTTGAATCTGATCATATGCCCCTTGTACTATGTATTGATATACAAAATGCTGAAAAATGCACTAGTACTGGTTCGAATGGTAAACATAATCAGTGTATTGTTAAATACTGCTGGAGTAAGGATTATTATGCTCCGAATTTACACAGTCCATGGACTCTCAGGATGTGAAAGAGAAAATGGCAGTGGCAGAAGATCTTATTGATGTGGATGTAAATGAAGCCATATGTAGATTCAATGTGATTATGAAAGAACAAGCTGAAAATTTGAAAAAGAAGATAGTATTAAATAAGAGAGCCCCTGATGATAACTGGTATGATGAGGACTGCAAAGTATCAAAATGTAAAATGCGTAGCCTATGGAGAAAATTTTGTGAAACTTTAGACAAAGATGATCGAGTTGCATTCTGTGTTTCAAGACGCGAATATAAAAATTTAAATGAAAAAAAAAAAGAAAGAATATAATATGTCATTGTTAAATGAACTGATCGATTCTGTGAAGAGCCAACAGGTCTTCTGGAAAAAACTATACACAAAATTTCAAAGAAAAGATGTCAACCATCCAACGATATTTCGATATCCGATGGTTTGAACATTTTAAAACTTTGTTAGAAAAAAAAAAAAACGATGGAAGTAGTTCAACAGAGATCATAGTCAATGATAATGAAGATGATGAAGAATTTCCTTATGATAGAGCAATATCTGCAGAAGAAGTATTGCTAGCCATTAGAAAATTGAAAAATGGAAAATCTGCTGGTCCTGATGGTTTAATTGGCGAATTTTTTAAATATTCTGGGTGAATCTGTTGTGAATTTCTTGGTAAAACTATTTAACTTTCTTTTTGATAATGGCACTTATCCTGACAGTTGGAAAGAATCTATTATTTTACCGTTATTTAAGAAGGGCGATGTTAACAAGGTAAATAATTATATAGAGGTATTTCATTAAGTAATATTTGTAGCAAAATTTATAGCTCTGTTATAATATAGTAGATTGCATGAATGGGTAAGTCAAAACAATATATAACTGGAGAACATCAGGCGGGATTTAAAAGGGTTTTCCACAATTGATCATATATTTACCCTACTTGCTGCTGTTCAGAAACAATTTGTGTATAATCAAAAGTTATATGTTGCTTTTGTTGATTTTGAAAAAGGCTTTTGATTCAATTTCTCGAAGATTATTATGGCCTGTTTTGTGTTAAAAAAAATGGAATAAAAGGTAAATTGTATCGTTGCATAAAAAGTATGTACTGTGAGGTAAAAGCAAAAATAAGATCGGGTGCAGAATTATCTGAGTATGTCATGTGTACAAGTGGGGTCAAACAAGGTGATGTATGCAGCCCAGTATTATTTTCTCTATTTATTAATGAGTTAGCCTTGGAAATAATTGAAAATGGTCGACATGGTGTAACTTTTGACATTCTAGAATTATTTATGCTGCTTTTTGCTGATGATATTATTTTACTAGCAGTATCAGTGGTCGGTCTCCAGAGACAACTAAATATTTTGTACTCCACAGCAAACAAACTAGAATTAAAAGTTAATATGAGTAAGACAAACATTGTCGTGTTTCGTAAAGGGGGATATCTGGGGGCGTGCTGAAAGATGGACTTATGGAGGTGAGTGAGAGAATTGTTGTGGTTAATGCTTATAAATATCTTG
>JADBJO010000281.1:815000-822500 GCA_016801955.1 Conus betulinus
TCTTTTATAATGGTTTTGAGAGAGAGAGAGAGAGAGAGAGAGAGAGAGAGAGAGAGAGAGAGAGAGAGAGAGAGAGAGAGAGAGAGAGAGAGAGAGAGAGAAATGGTGATGGATATGTTTTATGCTCTGTGACGTGTTAATTTTTAGACAAAAAATTGCTTTGGGGTAATGCTGTGAATGATGAAGGGTGAGTATGATTCTCTCTCTCTCTCTCTCTCTCTCTCTCTCTCTCTCTCTCTCTCTCTCTCTCTCTCTCTCTCTCTCTCTGCGACTGTTTCTTCTTCTTGGCTACGTAGCTCGATGTTTCTTTTTCTTAGTTTCTTTCTTTCTTTCTTTCTTTTTTACATGCAAATATCTTGTCTTTATTTTATTTGTTCATATATTTGGAAAGGGGGGGGGGGGGGGGATTCAATGAGATAGGCGATTCAATGAGACAAGCGATTCAATGAGACAAGCGACACAGGCGATTCAATGAAACAAGCGATTCAATGAGACAAGCGATTCGATGAGACAAGCGATCCGATGAGAGAGGCGATTCGATCAGATAGGCGATTCAACAGGATAGGCGATTCAGTGAGGCAGGCAATTCAATGAGGCAGGCGATTCAAAGCAAAAGAGCTGAGGTAGGCCATTCAATGAGACAGGCGATTCATTGAGACAGGCGATTCAAAGCAAAAGAGGGTAGGTAGACATTTCAATGAGACAGGCGATTCAATGAGACAGAAGATTCAATGAGACAGATGATTCAATGAGACAGGCGATTCAATAAGACAGGCGATTCAAAGCAGAAGAGCAAGTGCTTGTTACATCCATTACGCTTGATAGTAAAGAGTATACCATGTCTTTTCTTGTCTTCTCTAGAGCTTACAACTATATTTTACTCTTCTTGTGTTGTGATTCCTGTTAATTGTGTAAATTACTTCATTTCGTGAAAGAGAAATCGAAGGATTTTTTCAGCACTTTTTAAAAATCCGAACCCCTACCTCCGCCCGTAAACTTTGTCTTTCTCTCTGTCTCTGTCTCACGCTGTCTGTCATTGTCACTGTTTGATGTTTGTTTGTCTTTTTGGTTGTCTCAGTGTGTGTGTGTGTGTGTGTGTGTGTGTGTGTGTGTGTGTGTGTGTGTGTGTGTGTGTGTGTGTGTAAAAGAAAGTGACCAGACAGACAGCGACAATAAACAAACACAACCAAGGCTACAGTAATGGTAACTGACATGGCTGTCATTTGATGAAATATCAAAATTAATGACCATTCAATATTTTAGACAGTTTTCCAAACGGGGATGATGAAACTGGCTAAAACTAACTCCCCTTTTTTGAGTACAGTGGACTGTTGGTATAAGTTTCATTGACAACAGTCCGTTATTTATGGAAAGGCCACAAGTAGTAGTACAACTTCTACATCCTCATCGTAAATCGGGCGTCACTTTCAATTTGACATTGAATATGTGTTAAACGTTGATTCTATCATATTTAATGTATATGATTTTTGTCGCATTGAATGTATATGATTTTTGTCATATTGATGTATATAATTTTTGTCATATTGAATGTATACGATTTTTGTCATAATTATGGAATGCATATGATTTTGTCACATCGAGTGTATATGATTTTTGTCATATTGAATGTGTATGGTTTTTGTCCTATTGAATGTGTATGATTTTTGTCATGTTGACAGTACATTATTTTTGTCATATTGAATGTATATGGTTTTTTGTCATTTTCAATATATATGACTTGTGTCAAATTGAATGTAAATGATTTTTGTAATATTGAATGTTTGCTATTTTTGTCCTATTGAATGTATACGATTTTTTGTCCTATTGAATGTATGTGATTTTTGTCATATTGAGTGCATATGATTTTTTGTGATATTGAATGTATATGATTTTTGTCATATTGAATGTACATGATTTTTGTCATCTTGAAAATATATGGTTTTTGTCATATTGAATGTATATGATTTTTGTCGTATTGAATGTATATGATTTTTGTCATATTGAATGCACATGATTTTTGTCATATTGAATGTGTATGATTTTTGTCGTATTGAATGTATATGATTTTTGTCATATTGAATGCACATGATTTTTGGCATATTGAATGTATATGATTTTTGCCATATTAAATGTAAATTTGTATAAGATTTGTCATATTCAATTAAATGTGTCTGATTTTTGTCATATTAAATGTATACGATTTTTGTCATATTAAATGTATCTGATTTTTGTCTCTGCAGACGTATGTCCCGGACATCGGTTGCATGATCCCATTTTCCAACACAACGTACACACTTCCTGACACACCGATCGGGCAACTGTTCATTAGTCAACGGGAGTGTCTCGCCAGTGAGTTGTAACATGAAGGGAGAGAGAGAGAGAGAGAGAGAGAGAGAGAGAGAGAGAGAGAGAGAGAGAGAGAGAGAGAGAGAGAGAAAGAGTGAGAGAGAGACAGAGAGAGACAGGCAGAGAGAGAGAGAGAGAGAGATAGAGGGCTGAGGGGGTGGACAGAGAAGGGGCAATTAGAGAGAGAGAGAGGGGAGAGAGAGAGGAGAGACAGAGAGAGAGGGAGATTAGAGAGAGAGAGAGAGAGGGAGAGAGAGAGAGAGAGAGAGAGAGAGAGAGAGAGAGAGAGAGAGAGAGAGAGAGAGAGTATTTTGATTTGAATTTGGGTCAACGTCCATGACTTTATTTATTTATTTATTTTCAAAACAAACCCATAACCATTAAATCATAGGAAATCCGCAACAGCCAAACGTCAGTCTTGTTGCTAACTGACTTTTCAACACGGCATTTCAATGAGTATGATAGGAGATAATGATTGCCCATCTTCTCTTAAAGTATCTTGTGCATGTTAGGTACTTGTGTTCGGTTTTTCTGTTTCCTAGCGAACGCTGACAATAAGCTACGAGACCTTAACAGTACAGTTTTAATCTTCCGAATGCACTCGGAGAGGATTCAGTCCCTTTCTGTCCTCCATTATCTATCTTCATCTGGGAGATTTGAACCCCCTACCAGCCCACCAGGGCCGTCCCCACCCCGGGGATCGAACCCGCTCAATCTCATATCAACACACAATCCCCCTCCTCCCCCCCGTCCCCCCCCCCACCCCCGCTCCCACCCTCCAGCTCCCCGCCAATCTCACTTAGAGGTACCGCTAATAGCATCCACTAAGCTACCAGTCCGTCACGACTGAGACCATTTTCAGCCACGCGGTGATTCTATGGGCAGATGGTCGGCCGTTCGTGGTCCTGGAATGCTATTCTGGCACGTCTGGCGCTCAGTGGGGCGAGTTCATGCCCAACCAAGCCTGCAACTATACTGATGGGGCCACGTCCCCTCGGACTCCTGTCATCCGCAGATTGCTGAGCTCGGTGAGGTTCTCTTTTGGGGGTTTGGTTGACCTGTTTGTTTGATGACTGGCGTCGTTGTTATGTAGATTTGTTGATTGATTGATGAATTGTATTTCCTTCTTCATGCTCTTCTTCTCTTTCTGTCTGCCTTTCTTTTTTTCGTCGTCGTCGTCATCATCATCATCATCATCATCATCATCATCATCATCATCATCTTCTTCTTCTTCTTCTTCTTCTTCTTCTTCTCCGTTTTCTTTTCCTGATTTGTGTGTGTGTGTGTGTGTGTGTGTGTGTGTGTGTGTGTGGTGTGTGTGTGTGTGTGTGTGTGTGTGTGTGTGTGTGTGTGTGTGTGTGTGTGTGTGTGTGTGTGTGTTTACCTAGCTCTTGCTCTTCATTTTCTTATTTTCATCCTCTTGTTCTCCTTTTACTTAAAAACTGCTTTGCCTTTGTTCTTCTCATTCTTCTGTCCTTCATTTTCCCTTTTGTCTTCTTTACCTGTTTCTTTTCTTGCAGTTTGTTGTTGTTGTTGATTTTGTGGTGGTTTTTGTTGTCCTCCTCCTCCTCCTCCTCCTTCTTCATCATCTTCTTCTTCTTCATCTTCTTCTTCTTCTTCTTCTTCTTCTTCTTCTTCTTCTCTTCTTCTTCTTCTTCTTCTTTTCCATTTTCTTTTCTCCCAAGACTTCTTGAAGTTCTTATCTTGTTCTTAATTTTCTTCTTATTTTTTTTTTCTCTGTTTTAAATAGACACTGCTTATCTTTTTCTCTTGTTCTCATTCTTCACGTTCTCCTTTCACCTCTTCGTCTTCTCCTTCTGCTTTCTTTTTCACGATGTTCTTCTTGTTCTTGTTCTCTTGCTCCTTCTTGTTCTGCTGTTGTTGCTGCTGCTGCAACTTCGCCGGACTCTTCGTCTTCTTCGCTTTTACATTTCATTTTTTTTTTAAACAATTCTACTCCTCCGTCCCTTTCCCCTTCTTTTTGCTTACGACCTCAGTCTCCTCGTCCTCTCCATGTCTTCCTTTTTACTAGACCCTTCAATTTGGCCCCTGTCTTTGCCTGGTTTGATCGTTACTCTTACCTTTGACTGTCCTAAGATGATGACCTTGGAAGCGCAGGCTTCAGCGAACCCCGTCCTGAACACAACGCTCGAGTTGCTGCTGATGGAACACACACAGCAGACTCTCTCAGCCCTGGACGTGGTGTTTCTTACAGAAATCGTCCAGCTTTCTGTGGATCGTCCCAACACTTCTGTCCAGGTGAGGTCTCACAGACGGAGGTCTTTGACACGGAGTCTTTACTGCAAACTTGAAAAAAAAATCATCACTTGGCTGCCCTACTGGAGATATCAGACTCGCGTCTACTAATTAGGAATTGGACGAAACAATATACCTATTACCACTCGTCTCATTGATCAGAGAATAAGTCCACTTTTCCTCCCCTCCCCGCTCCAATCTCACCACCTCAAAAAATGAAAATACTGATTAAAAACAACATGACTGTGTAGTCCAACTTTTGAGGCATATCGGGCCTGATTCTGAACCTGTTTCTATTTTGAAGATTTTTTTTTTATCTATGTTTTTGTCGGTGCAAATACATTCAGCATGTCTCCTCATCTTTTGTTGTCGTCTGCTCGACTTACAATCCAAAAATCCTGCCGCTCAAACCAGTCGCGTAGGAATACACAGTACGTATTTCCAACTTCTTGCTGTCATAAGTTATCAATCTAATTTCAACCCACATTTCAGTGACAAATCTCATTGTTTTTTTTACAATAGATTTTTTTTTTTTTTTTAGAGAAGATTTCCCCCCTTTTTCATGTGATTCATAAATATCTGACCCCGCTGGTGAACCCGATCTTTGACCAGAACCCCTAGTTTGTGTCCGAAGCATTGTTCGTTCTGTCTTTCGGTTGTCTAGGTATAAGAATCAGCATTTTCGCCGCTTACTTATATGAGTAGACATTCTGGTGGTTTTATGTAGAGTAGTGCATCCCCCCTCCCTCCCCCGTATCTCCTCTTCACCCCGTTCTGACGTCTTTTTTCCTAGACACACACACACACACACACACACACACACACACACACACACACACACACACGTAGGCGCGCGCGCGCGCACAGACACACAGACACACAGATACACTCACAGACACACTTACACATAGACACACTCACATACACACACATGCGCGCGCGCGTGCACACACACACACACACACACACACACACACACGTGTGTGTGTGTGTGCGTGCGCGCGCGAGTGTATGTGTGCACGCGCGAGTGTGTGTGTGTGTGTGTGTGTGTGTGTGTGTGTGTGTGTGTGTGTGAGTGTGTGTGTGTGTGTGTGTGTGTGTGTGTGTGTGTGTGTGTGTGTGTGTGTGTGTGTTGCCAAAGTGGTTGCTGTGGATCACACTACTAACAATGTGGATATGCTTGATCTGATACTGCTAACACAGTTCTACGACGGTGAAACTTTAATATTATGTACATCTGTATTTCAATCATGCTTTATTCAGCATATTTCTCTGTCAGTGTGGCTGCTGTTTGCTAAACTCTTTGTATGTCTGTGCCCGTCTGTTTCACCCACTTAAGTATTATGCTTATATTATGGTTAGTCCTTTCTCTGTATCTGTTTGAGTCGGTCTTTGTCTTGCTTATATTTTACAGCAAAATTCGTTGTTTCTGGGACTAGTCGATGCTACAAAAGTAAGTCCTTCATCTTTCTTTCCTTTTTCTTTCTTTCTGTTTGTTTTTTTGTCTTTTTTTTTTCTTTCCCTGTTTCTCCTTTTCTTTTCTTTCTTTTCTTTTTTTTTTCGTTTTTTTATTGCCTGCAGGATGCTGACATTATTGTGAAAATAGTTGACGCTGTCGTTGCTGTGGATGACGACGTTCTCCAGGAATCACGTCTTGTTGGAAACGCTACAAACAGGTACACACACACACACACACACACACACACACACACACACACACACACACACACACACACACACACACACACACACACACACTTGCGGTGAAAAAATCCGTCTTGAGTATTTGTTACGAGGAAAAAACTGGTCCATTTTACATTCAGTGCACGATGGTAATAATGGTGGTTGTGAACTTCTTGGCAACGATGATGACGACGGCGATGATATTGATGAGAACTATGGTGACGACGACGACCATGATGATGATACTGATTACTACTGATCATGACGTCGAAGTCGACCTTAATGATGATGATGATGACGATCACGACGACGACCATAATTACAATGATCGCCAATGATGACGATGATATCAAAGAGAGGACAATCATGATCACTGATGAAGATGATGACAACGACGACGACGACGACAACAATGACAACAACGATTAAGTTAATGACAGTTTCAGTTTCAGTTTCATCAAGGAGGCGTCACTGCGTGCGGAGTAGTCCATACACCACATCCGCTAGTTTTGAGACCACACTACGCATGATTTGAAGCTGATGGATAAATGATTTAACGATTAAGTTAATGACAACACCAATAACAAGATTGACTCCCCCCCCCCTCCCCCTTCCTCAGACCCCCAGTCCCCCCCCCCCCCCCCCCATGATAACTGATTAAGATGATGACAGTGACGACAACGACAACAACGATTGAGTCAATGACAACACCGATAACAAGATTGATCCCACCCCCACCCCTCCAACCCCCAGCCATTCCCACCTATGATCACTGGATGAAAATGATGACAATGACGACGACGACAACGGCAACAACGATGAAATTAATGACACTTCTGATAACGAGATTGATCCCAACTCCCAAACCCTCCCCTCCCTCTCCAACCCCCGATCCCATCTTCCTTCCTCCTGACCTTTTTGCTTTGTTCTGGACAGATTGCTTCTTTCTCTGGAGCGTTTAGGCGATAAAGTGGCCCTGACCACAACAGACTGGCAACAGCAGCCAGAGCCTGCGTCTTCTCGCCTCTTCTTTCGCTTATGAGGTGTGGGACCT
This sequence comes from Conus betulinus, assembly GCA_016801955.1. Classification (NCBI taxonomy): domain Eukaryota; kingdom Metazoa; phylum Mollusca; class Gastropoda; order Neogastropoda; family Conidae; genus Conus; species Conus betulinus. The sequence continues at coordinate 822,340 of JADBJO010000281.1, forward strand.
TACCCAAAGGGCTGGCGAAGGGCGGCCGCTGGTGATTGGCTTAGAGAAGCGCGTGCCTGTGTCAGAAGTGGAGGGTCACGTGGTGAGGTCACATGACCTGTTCACGGTGTTCGAGGACGAGGGCGACTTGGATTTCAATCGCACGGACGTTGCCATCGTTC
>JADBJO010000282.1:0-2500 GCA_016801955.1 Conus betulinus
AAGCCATTTCGCTCTACTGCGTTTGTAACAGACGCCTTCTTTCCTGATTCCTATTGCCCTGATGTCACTTCTGAAACGCCTGATGACACAACGTCTACCACTGCTAGTGTCACTTCCACCACTACTGACGGCGTCACTTCCACCACTACTGACGGCGTCACTTCCACCACTACTGATGGCGTCACTTCCACCACTACTGATAGTGTCACTTCCACCACTACTGATGGCGTCACTTCCACCACTACTGATGGCGTCACTTCCACCACTACTGATAGTGTCACTTCCACCACTACTGATAGTGTCACTTCCACCACTACTGATGGCGTCACTTCCACCACTACTGATGGTGTCACTTCCACCACTACTGACAGTGTCACTTCCACGACTACTAATGGTGTCACTTCCACCACTACTGATGATGTCACTTCCACCCACTACTAATGGTGTCACTTCCACCACTACTGATGGTGTCACTTCCACCACTACTGATGATGTCACTTCCACCACTACTGATGGTGTCACTTCCACCACAACTGATGATGTCACTTCTACCACTACTGATGGTGTCACTTCCACCACTCCTGATGATGTAACTTCCACTACTACTAATGATGTCACTTCCACCACAACTGATGATGTCACTTCTACCACTACTGATGATGTCACTTCCACCATTATTGATGTTGTCACTTCCACCACTACTGATGGGTGTCACTTCCACCACTACTGACAGTGTCTTTTCCATTACTACTGATGGCGTCACTTCCACCACTACTGACAGTGTCTTTTCCACCACTACTAATGCTGTCACTTCCACCACTACTGATGATGTCACTTCCACCACTCCTAATGGTGTCACTTCCACCACTACTGATGATGTCGTTACTTCCGCCACTACTGATGGTGTCACTTCCGCCCACTCCACCATGATGATGATGTCACTTCCGCCACTACTGATGATGTCACACTTCCACCACTACTGATGTCGTTACTTCCGCCACTACTGATGGTGTCACTTCCACCACTGTTGATGGTGTCACTTTCACCACTACTGATGATGTCACTTCCACCACTACTGATGATGTCACTTCCACTACTACTGATGGTGTCACTTCCACCACAACTGATGATGTCACTTCTACCACTACTGATGGTGTCACTTCCACCACTCCTGATGATGTAACTTCCACTACTACTAATGATGTCACTTCCACAACAACTGATGATGTCACTTCTACCACTACTGATGATGTCACTTCCACCATTATTGATGTGTCACTTCCACCACTACTGATGGTGTCACTTCCACCACTACTGACAGTGTCTTTTCCAACTACTACTGATGGTGTCACTTCCACCACTACTGACAGTGTCTTTTCCATTACTACTGATGGTGTCACTTCCACCACTACTGACAGTGTCTTTTCCACCACTACTAATGCTGTCACTTCCACCACTACTGATGATGTCACTTCCACCACTCCTAATGGTGTCACTTCCACCACTACTGATGTCGTTACTTCCGCCACTACTGATGGTGTCACTTCCGCCACTACTGATGATGTCACTTCCACCACTACTGATGTCGTTACTTCCGCCACTACTGTTGGTGTCACTTCCACCACTGCTGATGGTGTCACTTCCACCACTACTGATGTCGTTACTTCCGCCACTACTGATGGTGTCACTTCCGCCACTACTGATGATGTCACTTTCGCCACTACTGATGGTGTCACTTCCGCCACTGCTGATGTCGTCACTTCCACCACTGCTGATGGTATCACTTTCGCCACTACTAATGGTGTCACTTCCGCCACTACTGATGTCGTCACTTTCACGTCACTGATGGTGTTACTTCCACTACTGCTGACGAAACGTCCGCAACTGCTGATGGCCTCACGTCTGATGGTGCTACAGGCGCCACCTCCGTTGTTGGTGAGATGTAGATTGTGACAAGTGTCTGATGATTTTCTCTCTCTCTCTCTCTCTCTCTCTCTCTCTCTCTCTCTCTCTCTCTCTCTCTCTCTCTCTCTCTCTCATACGAACCAGACAGACACAGCTCACAGAAAGATTTTTAAGGGCCCATCCAAGAGGTAGTCCTGGATGTAATAATGAACAAAACTGTGCTCCCCTGCTGCCCCGTGTCCTTCTTACATTGAAGACACCTAGGATAACGGCCATGCCCGTGTCAAGACTTGTCAGAAAAAACAGTCTCTCCTTTCTGACTTATAATATTGAGGGTGTATCGTCAATTTATGACCCCGATGTAAATAATTATATATCTCAGTTTGATTTTGTTGTTTTGACGGAAACGTTTTCAAGAACATTTCCTTCTTTTCTCTTTTTTACGAAGTTTTTCTTTCACCTGGAATTAGATTAACTGATGCTGTTACTGCACGTTTGTCAGGAGGGATTGTGTTTCTTGTAAGAAAGACATATGCCAAACTAGTCAAACAACTTACAGTGGAATATGACCATACTATTGTTCTCCACCTTAAAG
>JADBJO010000282.1:7500-22500 GCA_016801955.1 Conus betulinus
TGAAAACGAAAATGTGTTACGTATGGTAAGTTAACAGCAATATAGTGTATCTGTCAGACAGACGAACAAAATGGATTACAGTTTGATCGCAAAAGACTCGTAAACTTCTGAATAGTGTTGTAAAACTAAAGGCTGTTATACAATCAAAACTGAACATCGTAACCTTAAGAACACAGCCATATGAAATGACCACAAATTTTTTGTTTTGAATTCGTATGGAAGACGGCAAAACAAAGATGTGTAGTTTGCTATGCGATCGTAATTTAGAGTATATGAACAATGATCATCCAATGGTTTGCACAAGGATTGAAATTGCCTTGGACTAGAAAATTGCTCGCAAGACAACACACACTTGCACTGAATTAACAAAGAACGAATAGACTTCCTTGTCCCAAAGTACGGAAAGTAATCAGTAAAGAAGGTGATTTTTTTTCTCCTGAGGTGAAACGATTACATACCCATGGCTCTAGACCAAAGCTGTTTGCGGCACCAATCTGTCTAGGGTGCATGCAGATACCAGCAACGAAGACCAAACAAGAGAAATTTTCTTGTTTTCAGCATAGTTACGTAATGTTAATTGTTTTTTGTCGTCGGAGCAGAAGCTCCTTTGCATGTTTAAGATTTCTATCCCGGGTGGCTATTCTTTCACTGGCATCTCTTTTTGTTTGTTGATCTGTCTCTTCATCTAAAATATTATGGAAAGAAAGCACCAAAACGAAGTTTAAAAGACTTAGCAGGAATATGAAATGTAGGTCAAGGACGAAGAGGAATATGAAATGTAGGTCAAGGACGAACTGCTGACGTTTTGGTTCGGATCTGTGATAAGAATCTGGGTTAAAGTTTACTTCCGGGATCCAGTCCACCTTGGCGGAGATCTGCATACTCCGGGTGCTCGTTCATTTGTTCAATGTTCACGTCGTCCTGCTTCACTCTAGATATAACCACCTGGTTCAACATGAAATTCATTAGTTTCAAAGAAATTAATGCATCAAATTAAGAAAGCTATATTTTTGGCTGCAGACAAATTTCAGAACGCCTACCGGATTGGATAACAAAAAAAAGGACTTGAATATGAACCTATTTTCTTTAGTAGCGAGTTGAAAATCAACAACCTGTTTTCAATGAAAAACCTAAATAAACAGGGACTTCCCCCCCTTTTAATTCAAGCAGGGTGTCTCATAAGACAAAAGAACTTCTTAACAGTGTTAAGATTTCACTAAACTTCTGAATTACAGTAAATTATCATATTTATCTGAACAACATCTCATAAATCAAAGAGTATGTCAGAAACATCAACTAATTTGGAAACAAGAATGCAGATAATGATGCAAATGTACCTACAACGGAACACTTTATGATGTCATTTTCAGGAACGACTTAAACATTTGTCTGAAGGCTTGAATAGGGACACAACAAAATTCAAAGTGATTATAAAAGTTAGTACAGTGTTTATAGGGTCCAGCGGACTACAAGGAGCCAAAACAGGAAAGTGATTATAAAAATTAAAAAAAAAACCAAAAAAAACACGCACAAATATAATTCAATATACAACAGATGACTATTTCACCATCAAAATGCACAGGGAAAGTAATAACACGAAGCATTCAACTGCAGAAGCACATGATAATCAGTAGGTCATCTTCCAAGCCATGCAGTATCTGCATGTACAATGTTTTATCAACATAACATTATGTGTTGCACTGATACATACATACATGTAATCAGGTTACTCTCTGAGACGACATCCTTTAAGTGGATGTAACTCGACTCGGTGGTCCCAGTCTTCCCAGCTGAGCCCGCTGAAAACTCACCTCTGGATAGAAACCGGTCGGGCAGAAAAATCCCACAAACAAATAGCTCGGATGGGAATCGAACCACGACCTCTCAGCCGGGAGTTTGCGACGCTAACCACTTCGCCACAATGGCTGGTCTGGTAATGAATAGCTGATCCCAAATTTTGAATAACGTTTTTACGTGAAGAAAAATAAGATCGTACTCTATGCTTTTACAAAAGCTAAAAGCTGTAGTAAACCAGACTTCCTATAGTTCACACTATGAGGATTCCCTGTCTTTCTTGATTTAACAAAACTTTACTCACATAATAATGCGGTAGCAAAGAGAAGAATGGCGAGTACAGGCCAGGTCTTATAGCGCCTGCTCAACTTACATCGTAATTTACAACCTTTTGATGGAAGACGAAAATTGATTGCAACAACAATGGAAATAGAAAGAACACTGAACGAGAAGTGAGTCATTAAAACATACCTACAGCAAACACACAAAAAGGTTGAGCAGGAATGGAGGGATCGGGGTGGGGGTAGGGGTAGTAGGGGGGAAGGGAGGTTAATATTGAATATGATGAAAATATGATGATCATACCTGTTATTCTTAAAAGGTTACTCCTTTGATTTTTTTTTTCATACTTCCTTACCAAACCACTTGTGTTTGGTCACAGTTCATAAAAAGACATGAGACTGTACCCAGTTTACCAACATTCATGTTGTGATATTTTGAAGGAAACTTAGTCTTCATTATCCATCAGCTGGTTATCATCGGCAAAGTATGGAATCGGTATGGATTAATCAGAATTAATTAGGGAGAAAAAAAAAATTAAACGTAAATCCTTGAAATTTATTTTCAGAAACAACACAATCCACTTCTCAAGCAACTAACATCTCACCTCCACCGTCACCTCCTCACAAGGTGACCTACACACGCAGGCAGCGTGGATGCAACTGCGTCAGGATTCCACCCGCTCCAAAGAACGCCAGCCAGGCAGCCGAGGAGAAGGCCAGGGTGGAGGAGGAGATGAAGCAAGCCGTGGAGGCCATCAAGAAGAACCTCACCACAGATGCCCGCAACACGTCCTCCTTCAGGCGCCGCTACCTGAGCAGTCCAGACGAACGCTCCTCCTCCAAGGTGATCTCCCTTGTGTGCGCTGTTCTGTGCGGTGCTCCTCTGGTGTTGATCGTGGTCAACGACTTGATCCGGCTGTCTCTGTGGGTCAGCCACTATCTGCAGCATCACTGCTCTGCCCACCACAAGAAAAAGAACAGGTATTTGGCCGTTGTTGTTGTTGTTGCTGTTGTTGTTGCTGTTCAATGCTACACGGTTTGTGATGTTATTTTTTGTGCGATTGCTTATCTGGATATATTGTAGACGAGTGTGTGTGTGTGGTGTGTGTGTGTGTGTGTGTGTGTGTGTGTGTGTGTGTGTGTGTGTGCGTGCGTGCGTGCGTGCGTGCGTGCGTGCGTGCGTGCGTGCGTGCATGCGTGTGTGTGTGTGTGTGTGTGTGTGTGTGTGTGTGTGTGTGTGTGTTCAATGTGTTTTATATGTGTGATTTCTTTTAATTTTTTTTCAGAAACTCTCAGCAGGAACGTGGTGCTGATGCACCTGAAGCAGTGAGACCGATTTAGAAGAAGTCAGTCTCTCTTCTGTCTTGGTTCTTTCCTGAACAATTCACCACTGGTGCAGATGATTCAGACTGAATGTGTGTGTATTGATATACTTGTGTAGAGTGTTTCAGATCTATCGCTGTAGAACGGTTCAGCTGTGTCGCTTTAAGGGATGCGCTTTATGTACATTTCTATTCCGGTTTCGAGCGTTCGAAGTTTTTAGTTGTTAGTGTGGCTATCCAAAGATTGTACAGAACACTGAAGTGTCATGACTTGAAGAATTCCCTTTACATACATTTCTGTCTTGGATTCTGAATGGCTTTTGGTGTATTGCTATATATTTGTAGAATGTTTCAGTTCAAATTTTGACGTTAGGAAATCACGTCGCATGCTTTTTTTTTTTTTTTTTTTTTTTTTTTTTTTTTTTTTTTTTGCGTTCAGACTGGTTTGTTGTATGTTGCGAAAAAAAAAAAAAAAAAAAACATAAAATATTAATAAAAAAAAAACCTTACTGCCGTCCTGGTTGTCTACTCCCTCCCCTCCTCCCTCCATAACCCCTTCCAAACCCCACGTAATCCCTTCCATGCCCTAGACTCTACTACTTTTCCCCTTCACACTTTGAATTACAAGACTGTGGAAACCGCCAACAAATGCAGATTTAACACACCATCCGCCACGGCGACGTGGTTAGCGTCAGGAACTCCCGGCTGGGAGGTCGTGTGTTCGATTTTAATCAGAGCCATGTATTCATAGGATTTTTTTTTTCCCTTACTGGCTCCTACCCAGAGTAGAGTTTGCTGCTATTGGTCAACTGGGAAGCCCCGGAATACACAGTAGAGTTTCATCCATGTAATGGATGCATCTCAGAGTATGTTGCTCTGATTTTCTTAACAACGCTACAGGTGTCCGTATCTCTCGGGCCTGGTTGACGCCGGGATATATGTTGGCAATATGCGTAGAGTACACCCTCTCCAGCGGCCCCAGATCAGAATGAAAATTTGTAGCACCGTCTTCACCATCCTCATCCTCATCGAACAATATATAAAAAAAAGAAACTCGATTCTGTAGCTCTTCATGCCCTGCCTTTCCACATCTATTCTCTTGGTGAGGTTCTGTCGGGGTCACCGGCGTCGGCAAATTCAAGGGAGCTCACACTGGCTCAGCGACTAGGCAATTATTGTCGTCAGTACGGGGCTTAGTAGGTGGTGTCCTGCGTATGTTGGATCAGAACAGGCGCCACTGAACACCACCGAAGTGACTCGGCAGCAGTGCAGTTCGTGCCTCCTGTAGGGCGTGTTGCCTGACGACGCTTGTGATTGACTGCTCCCTGTAGATTGCCGGTGTCGGGGCTGTGGCAGGGCAAACCAGGATGTGGCTGTGGAGGGGGAGCCGGAATAATCGGCGTAGGTGCAATGCCACTGAGGTGGCAGAGATGGTCAGACAGCAAGCACACACACACACACACACACACACACACACACACACACACACACACACACACACACACACTCTCTCTCTCTCTCTCTCTCTCTCTCTCTCTCTCTCTCTCTCTCTCTCTCTCTCTCTCCTCCCTCACACACACACACACACACACACACACACACACACACACACACACACACACACACACACACACACACACACACACACACAGATTGATTGATCGTAATTGTGTGTGTGTTGTTTTTTTGCAGTTGTTGCTGGTGGTGTGGTGATTGTTGTGCTGGTGGTGTGCGTGTATGTGTGTGTGCGTGTGTGTCCGTGCGCGCACGCGCGCGCCAGTGTGTGTGTGTGTGTGTGTGTGTGTGTGTGTGTGTGTGTGTGTGTGTGTGTGTGTGTGTGTGTCATGGAGATGAATGCATCACTGACGTTGACTGATGTGGAGATATGTTGCTCACATGTACACAAAAAATGGAAGCAAAATTTTCGCAACCGTCTAATAGAACAAATAATCACTTTGTTTCACTCACACGCACGCACATACACATGCACGCACGCACGCACGCACACACACACACCAACTATTTCTGTTTCAGCAGTCAACGCATGACTTATGACTCGAATATAACCGTTCTGTGATGAACAACTGAAACAGGTTTATCATCATACAGGTTAAGTAACATAGAGATAGTTTTTAACAGAGTCAGAAACAAATCACAGAAACAGAGTCACAAAAAATCACAGACCATACACATTCACACAAATATATATGTGGATAAGAAAATTAATGTAATACAAACTGAAGCGGGAAATGCACAGACACAATCAGCCATGTCTCCCCTGATGAATCCGATCCAGCGGACGAAAGGCCTAGGAGCAGGCAGTATAAGTATATCTGACTTCGAGAGGGATTAAGATGGTTCCTTCATGCAGCTAGTGAAGGGTTTTCGTATTCGTGATATATTTTCTTAATTTCATGTTCCCACTTTCTTCATCTTCACCCCCACCCCTTTTTATGTTCAGATCTTTGCCAGGTCATTACTGTAATGATGGAAGAATTGTTAGCCTGCACTTGGTTTCCCCCACCGCTAAATTGTTCAGCATTATATATATATATATATATATATATATATATATATATATATATATATATATATATATATATATCTTCAGCGCACTTACACTCTTTACACGTGCATGATTCCAATGCTGCCTAATGATCACTGTGTTTATCCCTATACCAAGGGAAGATAAACATATCCAAGTGCAGTTTTGTGAATAAATACATCACTTGATTGTGTGTATATATTGGTGCACAAATACGTCATCTTTCATTTGTATCACTATGCACTGCATGCATTAACATGTGTTTTCTTTCATACTATTCAAATCAAAGAGTGGTACCACACAAACTATACAAAAACTGTACATTTCTTTCAGACAAAAAAAAGCTACAGAGACATTTTTTAAAAGACATTCAGACAAAAAAAAGCTACAGAGACATTTTTTAAAAGACAGTCTCAAGTATCTGTGCAAGCACACACATCAGGTGTTAAATAAAAACACATCAAATCACATTCCTAACAATTTCTTACTAAACATGACAGGAGAATGACTGCAGATTGAACTTAAAACATCAAAATAAATGTGGAAAACTGGGCTGCCAAATGAACACTAAACAAAAAAGCATTAAAAATAACGAACTACTGGTCTTTCACAGATGAAATAACAAGATCAATTTTTTTACAGACAACAAAACACAAAGAGATATGAGTAGTGGGAGATAAAATCAGTGGAAGCTAAACAAGTTCTTAATCACCTTACAAAATGATTTGGCCAAGGTTTACAGTAGGTGGGGAAAGGGGCTAGGGTAGGTAGGGATGGGTGGATGGAAAAATGACTGCAGATTGGAATATGAAAGAGGGTATGACAGTACACTTTTCACCGACAGTAATGATAACCACCGAGTTCTAACTTGTGACCAGAACCATCTGTTCATGTCTGTCTATAGTCGACTTCTGCTTTCAGGATGTGACTCCTCAGTTCCCTGTGTGTTTCTGTGGTGGCCCACCCATGGTATCTGAAACAGAAGACCATCTACAATTCTGTGGCATTTCCACCCCCACTGGGAGAGCATCACTCTCAAACAGAATCTGAAATCCTAGCTCAGCTATTTTCATAATGACTGACAATTTGTTTGCCTGTGCCTGTTTTTTTTGTTCTTGCCCCTATAATCATCTTAATTTTCATTACTTTGTTTGTTTCTTCTTGCCCTGCCTGAGGAAGACCACAGATAAAGGCTTGCCATTTTTCTTTTGTTATTGTGTTCATCTGGCGGCCCATTATTCCAACCTTTAGTTTCATTTCCTTGCAAATAAACTACAAAGCTTCTCTCAGTTTTGACCAGAAGAATAGGGGGAAAATCTTAGAAACAGAAGAAGAATAACAATCCTAAAATTCAAACAATAGTGAAAGACTGAATCTTAATAATTACCTTCTTTTTCATCATTAAAGATTTTCTTCAAAAATGACGCACCGGGTTTTGTCTAGAGACTGGCCATTTTTATGGGGATTGTATGCATGTGATGAAGAACAAATGTGCGTAGAAACTCAAGCTTACTCGACATTTGAACTGAAAATAAAAGCCACATAGCAAATGAACCTTTCTTCACAATTTAACTGTGCCTGAGAGTTCTCAAGGGCTAAGCAAAGGTAAGGGAGAGAATCAGTTACAAGAAACATAGTCCTAGTTCTTTTAAAACTCCTATTAGAAACCGGCACTTTTATGAATGTAAGCGCGTTTGCTTGTTGTATCAAAACTAAGTAGAAGTTTGTGCTTACACTCTGGTACATCTGAGAGACTAAGCTCATTCATGTCACTAATTCTGCTGGAATGACACAAACTATATGCCTAATGAGAAAATGCACTGAAAAAATCATAAGGGGGTAAAATTGTCAACACAAACGTCAATGTGACACTCACAAAAGGTTAATGAATCTGCAATACCCTGACAGCAGCAGATAACGGTCACGTGAACTCAGCAGAAATTTATCTGGCCAACCTTTGTTTATTCATTTATTTTTCTAAGTTCCAGCCTTCTTTTTTTTAAAAAAAACATCTGTGTCACTAGTCAGCCTTTACTGTCTGAACTTGACCAATCAGTGTGATGAAACTCCGTCACGTGACTAAAGGGAGCCTCAGACAGCCGTTTTGAAGCATATCGCATCATCTGGACGTCCACATAACGGGGGTGGTCTAAATAACGTTCGTCTCGTTTCATGCTAAAGTCCAGACGACACGGCTAATACACACACACACACACACACACACACACACACACACACACACACACACACACACACACACACACACACGCACGCACGCACGCAGGCACACACACACACACACACACACACACACACACACACACACACACACACACACACACACACACACACACACATTTGCGCACGAGCACTTGACACTCGTTTAATGTGTTCTCTGCCATTCTACGCATTGTAGGTTTGTTTGTTAGTCAAATGTGTGTGTGTGTGTGTGTGTGTGTGTGTGTGTGTGTGTGTGTGTGTGTGTGTGTGTGTGTAATTCTATGTCGTATGGAATCGTTTCTTTCAATGAATGTGTTCCTTATCATTCTTTGTTAATTAGCCTCGCTTTCTTCAATAAAATATGCTTGATATTATTCTTTCTCGTGCTCAATCGTATTCTTTAATAAAATGCGTTCCAGATCATTCTACACTGCGTACAGTTCTTTCCTCAAGATTTAACAAAAAAAAACTATGTCGCGTAGTGGTGTTTTCATCAATAAAATGTAACACAGACTGTAACATATTCTATGTAGCGCAGAGTTGTTCTCTCTTATGAAAATGTGTTCGATGCAATTCTGTACTGGTTTCTTTTAAACAAAAGTATTGCATGCCTACTGTTTTCTTCAATAAAATGTAAGCTGTCATTCAGTGTCAGGAAGAGTTTTTCCATCGATGAACTATGTTTTGTTTCATTCTATTTTATGCACACGCATTTCCTTCAGTTAAAAAAAAAAAGAAAACCCACACACATGTTATGTATTATTCCATGCTGCGTGGAGTTTCTCTTTTTTCTCTTTTCAATGGTATAAATGACATGTAAAGTTGTGTACTTGAATTATTCAAGTGCGTGCTGTAAGTGTTGGTGTTGCGATGACTGGTTTCTGTTAAATAAAGTCCTTAGAGAGAGAGAGAGAGAGAGAGAGAGAGAGAGAGAGAGAGAGAGAGAGAGAGAGAGAGAGAGAGAGAGAGAGAGGTGGAAGAGAGAGAGAGAGAGAGAGAGAAGAGAGAGAGAAGAAGAAGAGAGAGAGAGAGAGAGAGAGAGAGAGAGAGAGAGAGAGAGAGAGAGAGAGAAGAGAGAGAGAGAGAGAGAGAGAGAAGAAGAAGAAGAGGAAGAAGAAGAAGAAGAAGAGGAGAGAGAGAGAGAGAGAGAGAGAGAGGGAGCGCAGCAGCACCAAAGATAAAAAATAAAGTGTTCAAACGTACAACATGAGGCAGGTAGTAATATGTGTCAACCAAACATATGAATCAAATATTGACACTGATAACAAGAGCCATTGTCCCAGTTTGCACGCCTTGGGCGACCCATGGTGACATGGTTAGAGCAAATGCCTGCAGTGCTGTTGACCGCGAGTTCAAGCCACCCACGAATGTTCACGGTTTTTTAAACACCTTCTCTGTCCCCCCAGTAGGGCCGTGGGTTTCCTGACTCGGGTCAAAGCTGGTTCAGGCATAGGAGGGAGAGGGATGGGCTCTGCAATTCATCATACCGCGTGCCAGACACGGTGAACCTCTTGACAAATTTTACTGCCCCCACCAACAGTAGGCAATGGAAACGTTTGACCTCATCTTGGAAACATTCTGGTGGGACAAATGTTGAACAATCGCCCCACGCAGTTAAGGCAGAGAAAGACAAGGGATGGGCTTCGCAATCCACCAGACTGCCCCACAGACACGGTGAATCTTGAACAGATTACTGCCCCTACCTACTTTCGTCTTTCCGTGGAGTGTCCTGTCCACAATCATCAAGTTGATTATTCTGACACTTGCGTGTGTATGACCGTTTTCTATCCTGCCCGTAAGGCAGCCATACACCAACATCGGGGACGGTGCATGCTATGTGTACGTGTCATCCACACCAACAGCCAAACTGGCCTTCTCTTCCGAAGTTGGTGATGGGATTTTACGTGTGTGCAAGATGTTGTGCGTGCGTTCACACTCGGAACCTCGGTTTATAGTCTCTCATTCGAAGGACTTTATGGGAATGGAGTCAGAACCAATGTTAACTCCGATGGAAAAATCCCCCTGTACCGAAAAGGCCCGGTGGAGATGAGAAACCCGCAATCCCCCAAGAGAACGATGCTCTACCAACTGAGCTATTCCGGCCCTCATAGGCTATAGGAAGCTTAATCTGGCCATAGCCCGGAAAAATTACTCATGAGTTTTTTTTAACGACCGCTCTATAGAATTTCATTTTTGTTCAGGAAAACAAATTTTCGGGAGGGGTACTCGCTTTATAAAACTGTATAGTCACAAAGTCACTCGACTCTGCTTTTCGGAGTCCCAGTCATCATCTTGTTTCCTTCCCAAACACATGTCTTCTGTGATGAAGATTGCAGAGAGCGGGAGAGAAGCAGACCTGTTCCGGAAAAAAAGTCAGCGGAAGATAAGGCATGTCTTGTCATGGTAAACAGACTTACCTTTACCCAGTTTACGGGTCAAGATCATTATGCAGTTAGTGCATGCGTCATTTGGGAAACAAAGGTCACATCAATCCCAAGTCAAGTAAAGCTGAATCGATCAACAACAACAACAACAACAACAACAACAACAACAACAACAACAATAATGATAAAAAAAAATAGTAATCATCATCATCATCATCATCATCATCATCATCATAATATTAAGTGAAGTCGAACTGTTTATAACACAGTGTCTGCAATACAAGCACACTGCTTTACATCCATGTTTTTGGCTTTTTTTTTTTTCTCTCTCTCTCTCTCTCTCTCTCTACGATTGAATGTTAATCCAACCGATGGGGGAAATGGACCTCTTCCGGGAGAAAAATCAGAGTAAGATAACGCAAGTCTTTCCATTGCAAATTGAGTTACCTATTCCAGTTTACGGACTTAGAAAATGGAGACGTACAGAGTCAAATACTGATTTAAAGCGTATGTCAAAATAGCGATCGGGATATTGCAACTGACGTCTGCGTTATAGGCGCACCGTTTCACACCCATGTTTTTTTTTTTTTTCTGTTTCTGATTGAACTGTTAAGCTAACCAACAGAGCTAGACTGCTTTGGGCCTACCCAACGCCGCCATTTGTCCTGTGAAAACGGCGAGTCACCCTCGCTGAACGCGAGCTGTAACAACGTTTACCTCCCTTGCAGGTTAACGAATATCATTTATCTACAAGGATTGTTTTAGCATATGTGGAAAATATCACAAACCAAACAAAGAGATGAAACAAACGTCCAAAGCTGTGTACGGAGCTACTATTCACACAGAACGACATCAAAAACACAACGTGCTTAGAGCTACTGCCAACACAGCATATTAAAAACAAAACTCGCATAGAGCTGCTACCAACATAAAAACCCACCGGTCGTCAAACCCAAGAACTCTATCAGAACACAACATGTACAGGAACACAACACAGTCCAAATTATACCAAGTGTCACAAGCAAAAGAAACCAAACATTTGATGCAAACATGGGGGAAAAAAATCCAAGCGCGAAAATGAGCGCGGGCTCGTGTGTGTGTGTGTGTGTGTGTGTGTGTGTGTGTGTGTGTGTGTGTGTGTGTGTGTGTGTGTGTGTGTGTGTGTGTGTGTGTGTGTGTGTGTTTGACACACGAACTTTTTCAGCTGTCTCGCGCTCTGTGGGCCTCAGCTCTGCGTCTATCACTGTTTACCTGTGACGGACATTTCCGTCGATACACCGCACTGTGGCTTTTCGTTGATGTCGCAGGGGGCTGGTCGGTAATCGCTGTCAACCGTAGAATGACGACGACTGTGTACCATTGCCTTCAATTTTAAACGAAGACAGTGTTATATCCTGTGGCACAACATTGAGAGTGGCTTCCAATGTACATGGGAGACCTTCAACAGGCATGTCCAACGATTTACAGGCGATTTAGGTAAAAAAAAAAAAAAAAAAAATACCGGAGCAGCTTAAAACACGTCTTGCTGGGAGCCAGACAAGGGAGGTCACTCCGAGAGAGAGAGAGACAGAGACAGAGAGAGAGAGAGAGAGAGAGAGAGAGAGAGAGAGAGAGAGAGAGAGAGAGAGAGAGAGAGAGAGGACGCGAAGAGGAGAGGAGGATGAGAGGGAGGGTGTGAAGGGCGGGAGGGGGAGGGGAGTGATGGGAGAGGATAAGAAGTGAGCTGAATATCTTCAGCTACGAGCCATGGAACGCAAAATGTAGGTATTTGACAGCAGTGTGTCTGGGAATTAGGCAAAGATACACCCAAATGTGCGAGTGGGACACAGAAAAGTACTGTCCTCAATTGCCGAACAAACTAGCCAGGAGCAATCCCTTGAAACCCTGCGTTGTGTTCACACAGGGTACAGGTACGCACAAGGCATTCCATTAAGACGTCAAGGGACATAATTGCTATTGTGTAATGGCCACACGACAGAACCTCCACCAGCCCATATTTCATGACTGCGGAGCCCACGGCGAAAAACGCTACCGTCAAGCAACTGCCATGTACACCTCGCAGCCTCATTCGTTGCTGTTCTGCTGACAGGTGAAGACAGTATAACTCCAGACTCGACCAAGCTTTCGCCATGTCTTACGTGCCCTCTGAAGAGAATCCCGGATTAAAATCTTTCCCGCTGCTGACGGCAGGACTTTCCCTGTGGTCAGTGAGTCTTTCCTCACCGTCACTGGACCTTTCCCCAGAGTCGCCCTAAAGGCAGACAAGAACTAGATACACCCGAAGGTGCGGATAGGACCCACCGAAGTACTGTCACTGTGCCCAGAGTCCGCTAAAAGGCCAGCAGAGATTTGACCAAGGGTAGAGTACTCAACCCTAGCACCGATGAGGTGGGGGATGGGGACAGGGGAAAGAACTTCAGGGAAACAGGAAAACAAATCCAAGGCCGAGGCAGCTCGGTGCTGCGAAAACGGAAGAACTCAGAGAGAGAGAGAGAGAGAGAGAGAGAGAGAGAGAGAGAGAGAGAGAGAGAGAGAGAGAGAGAGAAACCACCCAAGACAAGTTCTTTCAATTGCTGTTTGTTGATTTTTTTTTTTTTGTTTTATTTGTTTTGCTTTGTTTTGTTTTGTTTTACTGAGTTCCTTCATCCCCCACCCCCCACCCACCACCCGTTTGCCCCCTGGTATTTAAACAAGCGTGACACTGCACCTTGTTTTGTGTGTATTTGTTTGTATTTCGGTTTGCTTTCCGAAAGGCGACAGTCTGTTTCAGTCCCCGAGCGGACACACGGTCACGAGTATTGTGGCACTAAATGACCCACCCACAACCAACTGGAGCACGCCTCTTTCCGGAAAACAATCAGGGGAAGATAACGCCAATCACATCAGCTTATGGGTCAAGAAAGTAAATCGAATTGAAATCACATTATTTGATTTGAAACGTACACCGGGTCAACGATCCGTTTATCGACTTTCTTCATTCTAGGCGGGCCATTTCACATTTATCTTTTGGCAATGTCTCTCTCTGATTCAACTGTTAAGCTGACTGATGGGGACAAAATGGCGCTAGGCGTGTCCATTAGTGGTATCTGTGCTATGAAAACAGTGGAGTCACTCTCACTGAACACCAGCTCTAACACAGATTAATTCCATTGCAGACGTCTGATCATTGTTCTGTACGCTGTAAAACGATGTTGAAATGGTCCTCAAGTATGTTTTAAAGACTTTAGCTCATGATCAGGCTCTAAATCGATGTTGAAATGGTTTCAAAGTATTTCAAAGCCATGAGCTCATGACTTTATGTAGATAACACGCAATCGTTTTTATGAATGGAAGAACACATTCGTAGTATTTTTACATTTGGAATATCAGTCGCGCACATGTATGCACATGCTCGAGAAATGACAGATCCCTGTTGTTTTCATCTAGCTTATCAATTTTTCTTCTTCTGCTGAGCACAGATATCATAGCGAGGCTTCGGGGGGCCGGAATAGCTCAGTGGTAGAGCGCCGGACTCGTGATCTTGGGGTTGCGGGTTCGAATCTGTACAGGGGGAGTTTCCCTCGGAGTTAACATTGGTTCTGACTCCATTTCCCATAAAGTCCTTCGAATGAGACTATAAACCGAGGTTCCGTGTGTGAATGCACGCATAACATCTTGCTCACACGTAAAAATCCCATCGCCAACTTTCGGAAGAGAAGGCCAGTTTGGCCGTTGGTATGGATGACACATTACACACAGCATGCACCTTCTGCGAAGATGGAGTAGGGCTGCCTTAATGGCGGGATAAAAACGGTCATATACACAAAACTCTACTCCCTTTGTTGGGTAGATGGGATTAATCCTTACCTGTCTATACAGGGAGTGTCCGCAGGAGTATCAGCCTGCGTACGCAGAAGAAGAAGAAGAAGAAGAAGATAGCAAAGCTTCAGTTTGCGTTCTTGTTCCTGAGCATTGTTGGCCAGTGCACCGGGCAAATGACCAACGCCAAGTAAGTTATCTTCATCAGGTATTTTGTTACTCTGATTTCTTCCTGTCCACCTAGTACCAGAGACCAAACAGTGCCGCAACACACGTGCCACAAGTCCTTCATCAGCGACTGAATTATTGTAGACTCGGCTCTTTCTGTTGGTGGGGTTCCAGTCTAGGATTACGCCTACTGTGCGTTGATGTAGCGAGGGAATCCCTTTAGCCCGCTCTTATCTTCCACTCCTTTTTGGATTTTGCCCCCAGTGTGGGAACTCGCAACATTGTTTTCTCTCTCTCTCTCTCTCTCTCTCTCTCTCTCTCTCTCTCTCTCTCTCTCTCTCTCTCTCTGTGTCTCTGTGTGTGTGTGTGTGTGTGTGTGTGTGTGTGTGTGTGTGTGTGTGTTCCTTATATGATGTTTTTTTCACCGTACGTGGAATCACGGGGTATAGTCATGAGTTTATCTTTGGATGGATGCTCAATGATTGTTT
>JADBJO010000282.1:27500-65000 GCA_016801955.1 Conus betulinus
ACACTAACACGCAGTGTAACTGATGTGAGAAACTGAATAGAATAAGTATATCTAGTTTTGATATCTTAAGAGTTTAAGCCAACGCATAACAAAATAACACTTATGTCGTCCTATTTCTTTTTGTTGCTGAGACTTCACAATACTGGCAGTGAAACAGTCAGTTTAGCATTGTAAACACAAGGGAGATCTTAAATTGTGCCATTTCATTTTGACATCAATGAACCTTTTCTGTACCTGGTTATGATCCACAAAGTATGAAGACCACCGCTGAAGTGGATGAACTCGGAGGAAACGGAATGGTGTGGTAACAAGAAGTTCATATCGGAAAGCAGTCTATTTCCGCGAGTCTACCTTTATTCTTAGACACATGGGTGTAAGTTCATGACATTTTTTCTGACTGACTGCGCCTTTCTGGGAGAACAATGCACAGAACGTTTTCCTGTAACGTGAGCCCATTTTGTAATACACGAAGATGTTGAAGCTGGAATTGACGAAAATAAATACTTCAGCGATCCACAAAGAAGTAAAATAGAAATTCTGATTGCGTCGACCTGCGTTAAGCTCTGGGAAGAGGAGGCTAGCAACGCGGATCAGGCAGTTAGGGGCAGCACAAATGATGAACAACACAGAGGTGCCAATCAGCATCTTTGTTAACGCAACATCTCGAGAGGAGAGAGTCGACGACTTTGCTGAACGCCACATCATAGCCTGACGCAGTTTCACGGTGGTCATTGTGGTTGCTGTGATCACCACAATCATTACCATTCCATTTAACCCAGCACCAAGTACCACACTGTCCAGAATGTCCATGACTTGTTGGTGTCGCGTGTAAAATGCATTTGCTACCATTGTAGAAAAGACAATTCCTGAAACAGGGTCGTGTACGCAGCCAATATGATACTTGAAAGACACGACGTAAAACAAGCCGGCCACCGACACATACACCATCACTATGATCAAAGCCATCGTTCTGGTGCGCAGGAGAGTCTGGTACTTCAATGGACTGAGCACACAGTAGCATCTCTCGCAGGCAATGATCGCCGAGAGGACGAAAGACACCACGAAAAAGCCAATGAAAGTGAGAAGGTTGGTGTTGGTTATAAACGTTGCTACAGGCCCGTATTCCTGCGAAATATCTCCTCCGTGCAGCAAACAGGCCGCTACTAAGTAAATTTCATCCGCCAGAGACAAAGAAAACAGACACAGGTTGACTCGATCCTTCAGACCCTGTCTGTAAAACACGGCCATGTTGATGACGTTAGCAGGCCCACCGATGCCAATCAGCAGAGCCAGCATGTAGTTTCGTACTATACGTGCGTATCTTTCCACATCTTCACTGACAATGTTGGCAACATTGTTCCAAGGCAAGAACTCCATTTCGCTGAATCTGATTTGCATGCATTCTTCATGAAGTGACGAATTTCGGCTGGCAGTCTGTTCATTGCTGTATGCTGTGGAGGTGTCCTTTGCACTGGTGTGGTGGTCCTTAGAGGTCACAAATTGACGGAATACATTCACCACTGTACTACAAGATTTTCATCCATTATTCAAGCAACAGAGAATGGCCGTGTATTGTTTGAAAACAGAGGCCTAAAATAACATAAAAACTGGCTTGAGAGTGTGACAAGAAAGAGATCTGCACACAGACCCGGACACACACACACACACACACACACACACACACACACACACACACACACACACACACACACACACACACACACACACACACACACACACACACACACACACACACACACACACACACACACACACACACACACACACACACACACACACACACACGCGCGCGCGCGCGCCCCCCACCCCCCTCCGCCCCTCTCCCCCTACCCCTACAAAGCCTTGTAAATTAGTAGTTCCGAGGACTGTACATGAATACGATTTCCGAGGATGCTTGGTTTCCATTTGTAGGTTGTAATATTTGGATAGTGGTCTTAGGTGTGGAGTTCCATAAAGGCAATGCAAGGACATAGGTGGTGATAGGAATCTGCATTGCAATGTTTTGGTGGCGCTCTTTCTCTTTGCTGTGTGTTTGTCACAGAAGGAGGGGAGAGGGCAGACAAAGAGATGAATAGACCACAACATTCCATGCCGGACCCGAAAGAGCGTGGCTGGAATGGCTTAGCTGGTAGGGCGCCAGACTCATCATCATGGGGGTCCTGGAGCCGCGAGTTTTAATCTCCGCCGGGCCGCTTCAATACTGGGGATTTTTTTTTTTCTCTCGGGGTTAAATTGGTTTTGACTCCATTTCCCGAAAAGTCCTCAAAATAGACTTGAACCGAGTTTCCATGTGTAAACGCACGCATAACATCGTGCTCACAAGTATAATCCCATCAACAGCTTTCAGAGGAAAGGTCAATTTGGCTGTCGGTATGGATGACACGTTACACACTGCATACATCCTGCGTGAAAAATCGAAAGAATTAAGAGGAAAAAACAACTGAATATAATGCCATCAGGCAGCTCTTCAAGTGGGTCTTCCTAGGTAGGCAGAACATTGTAAAGACGAGAATGTGGATTGCAACGCACTTATTACAGTCTGGTCTCTAACCAAGGAAAGGCGTAAGTACTCTCAATAATAACCTAGAGCTCTAGAATCCTACAATCGTAACCTAGGCACCCGGTTGAAACCTCCAGAGACTGCAACAGGTGTGTGCAGCGTTCATAGTTGCTGTGCCCCTGCGGGCCTGGTGGGGCTCCGGGACATGTGACCCTGTGGGCTGCATGTACTAACTCCTCTCTCCAGCTCACCATCAGTCAAGCATGGACTGCAACGTTCCCCACTTGATGCAGTAGAATTTTCTGGCGGGTTGACCGAGCGGCGGGCGTGGTTATATCGCCTGTGCTGCAGCCGCACACGTGACAGTTGTTGGGGGTTCAAGTCGAATCACGATGGTCACAGCCTGAGCAGGAGATCCTTTCCGTTCGGATTTTTGTGTCGCGTTTTGCTCTCCCCCTCAGCCTGGGTGATAATGCAAAGAGGACTCCCATCATACGTTCCTATGATTTTAAGCAACATGCAGTGACTCGCTGTTAAAATGTATCACACAGGACTGTTTACCAAAGCCGCGTCAAGAGCGCGAGAAGCTGCTTCAAGCCGATTCAAAACAAAGAAAGAAGAAGAGGGTAGGGTAGTGGTAGGAAAACAAAGCCTGCAAAGCCGAAAACGGAAGAGAATTATATGGTGATATGAAAATATTGAAATATTGGTTAGAAAGAAATGATTACGTGCAATATCAGTTATAAATGGGATCATTTCAGAAATTAAACACAGTATGTCAAAACTCGGATAGCAATCAACATAGGTGTAATCAGAGTAAACTTGCAAGATTCGAGGAACCATTGTAACACAAGACACAGTGTGCTGAAACTGGCTCCCTGTTAGGCACTCTATTCAAAGCACCCCGTCCCTTCTGTCCGTCCTCTGGACAATACAGTACTGTCCATGTCGTCTGTCACACTGGACGAGTCCTAGGGCTCAAGTATTCGCTCTTGCCCCTCACTTTTGGACACTCTACAGGTGCGAACCCCGAGTTAAGCGAGCACAAGAGCGAGTACTCGTTCATTCTTAGAGTTGAAGACGTTCACTTCTTCAGGGGAGGCATTCATTCAACGAAGGTGATCAGCCAGTCAGATCAAAGATGAAAAATGGTGTGCACCACTCAAGAACAGATAGCAGCGACAAACGTGACATTTTCATCATCCCAATTTACTACTTTTATTGAACTGTGGTATGCGCTCTGGAGTTTTTTCCCCCATGATTACAGGAACAAACAGGATTCTAACTGTAATTTAATACTATTCAACGACGTAAAGAATTCAGAGTTAAACGCCGACGTGAAAAATTGATCTGTATAACGAGTCAAGTGATCAGTCAGTCTGAATACTAATATCTGAACACTGTTACTACTATAATAAAGTGGTTGTTGTTCTTGATCACGAATACAGTAAAGTCTTGTTCTTGAGCTCCGGTGAGAGACTCGCGTGTGTGTGACATGTCTGATGTCAAGCGGCGCAGCTCCGGTGAGAGCAGCGTGGTGTGAATCAAGGCGCAGTGAGCAGCCAAATCAGTCCAGCTAGTCCAGTCAGCAGCCGTCCTGGCATGCTTCGGCCTTTGTTTGCTGTCTGGCGGTTCCTGTTGTTTATTTGGCTCCAGCTCATCTTTCAACGCCCTCTCGTCGAGGGTCTACCAAAGGATTTGACTTGCGTGTCTGGATGGCAGGAGTCGTATCATGTGGCTCGATCAATGGCGCTTGCTTTTATTGTTGCGGGCATGGGGGGTGACTGACTGGAGTTTTCACATCATAATCAGTGAGGTAGTGAACTTGATACTCGTCAGAGATATTGTCAGTCCTCTTCGGTGATCTGGTCAATCTATGGTACGGTCAGTCCTTATCAGCTCACAGCCCTCCTAACAGACTGGAATGTGAAGGTGATGGTTGATGTAGAAAGTAGGAGTTGAATCAGCAGGGATCCTGAGGATGTTGTGAGCTTAAAAGTAAAAACTAAAAGCGCATAACTGGGTGTCATCCACCGAATGGATGCAGTTTGGGGTCACTTACGCTAACCACAGCACCTGTATCCTCAGTGCTATTCAACCAGAACTTTCTGCGTTTATTTATTTATCTTTTATTTCGCGCCTTTGTCGATTGATCACAAATACGTGTATGTAATTCACGCACTTGGATCAGAATCGACCCTAAAGATTAGCCATTTAAAGAGAAAACGCTATTTCTATAATGAAAAAGGCACAATGCGCTCACACGCTCTCAACCCATATATCAGCTGCATGAATACACTCCATGGCATCGTCTGTTTAACATGCGCGATGGAAACCGGGTTAGTGTTCCTGTCTGTATTATTGTAGGTCTGCTCCACTGTTCATGTCACATGGGGGCAGCGCCTTCTGTTGCTTTTGTTTCTCAGTGCTATTTGTCAGGAGTTGCGGAGGCTAAACAAAAGGGAAAAGGAGACAGTAAAGTTCACAGGCTGCGGAGAAGAACAAAAGGAGAGAACTGTGCTAGTACGGCACATGGGGGGGGGGGGGGGGGGGGGGGGGGGGGGGGGGGGGGGCAGAATAGCTCAGTTGGTAGAGCGCCGTACTCGTGATCCTGGGGTTGCGGGTTTGAATTTCGGTACAGGGGGGGATTTTTCTCTCGGAGTTAACATTGGTTCTGACTCCATTCCCCATACAGTCCTTCGAATGAGACTATAAACCGAGGTTCGGTGTGTGAACGCACGCATAATATCTTGCACACACGTAAAATCCCATCACCAACTTTCAGAAGAGAGGCCAGTTTGGCCGTTGGTATGGATGACACGTTATACATAACACATGCACCTTCCCCGAAGATGGAGTATGGCTGCCTTAATGGCGGGATAAAAAACGGTCATACACACAAAACTCCATTCCCTTTGTTGGATAGATGGGATGAATTCTTGTCTGTCCATACAGTGAGTGTCCGCAGGAGTATCAGCCTCCGTACGCAGAAGAAGAAGGAAAGGCACATCTCTAACGCCGCGCTAGCACGACTCTCGCTCTGTGCCGGACAAAACGTGCTTGTGGCGAGAGTGGGAGTACATGTGGTAAGGGTCGCGATTAACATAACCTTGTGTGCCTGCCTGAATGCGTCTCTGAGATGTTGCACAGGTTTCATGACCAACACTGCTGACAATGTCTGTAACTCTTGGGCCTGTTTGACCCCGTTACATGTCATAAAAAGTCTCAAAAAGTACAGCTTGTCATATAGAGTCATGCCAGAATGAAGCTTCATAGTGCCCCTTTTTATACTCCTTTTCTTTTAAAATCATTGAAAAACATGATCAGATCCTATGGTCCTTCCTGCCCTACTCCCGTGGTGACCTCAGTTTCTATTTCCTCCTCCATGGTCATGCCCATGGTGTCAGTTCTGGTCAAAGCCTACACGGAGACAGTTTCAGGATGGATAACGGATCGTGAAGAGGAAAGTCACACCCTGGCTCTGCAACTAATTTATTTACAGACTTAGCAGGTGATCAGAACAGGGATCACGTGACACCGCCATCGTGACTCGGCAGCAGTGCTGTGTCTCTGCCGGATAAGTAACTCATGACGACCTGATACTGACTGCTCCCTTTGAACTGTCGGGAATACACTTTGGAAGGACGAAACTAGATGTGGCTGAGTATATGTGAGCAGACTGATCCGCGTAAAGATGTTGCAGAGAAGGCACGGAGCGTGAGGCCAAAAATGATATGCACCTAAAAGTGGTGTAACAGATGGGCCCGTGGTCAAATAATTGAAAGCGTTTGACTGTGAAACTGACGGTTGCGAGTTCGGATCATTTATGAGGTCGGCTTTTCACGGCTTGAGCATCATCTCTGTTCGCCCAGCAGTAACGGGTTCCTGATTTCGGTAAACGGTTAAGGCGGCTAAAGAGACGGATGGGCTCCGTCCTCTACCATACCATGCTCCTGACACGGTGAACCTTTAACAATTCACCTCCCCTATGGCCATTAGGGTCCGGGATTTAACATCAACGTTATCAGTGGATTAATTTTTCCACGTTAGGGTTGTAAACATGTCAGACCAACACTGTGCAGCTTGAAGACAACAAAATGATTCTATTACATGGATTTAACATTAACCGTACCAGTGGATTAATTCATCCACGTTAGGGGTTATAAACATGTCCGACACACAAAACTGTGTGTAACTTACCCAAAAGCAAATCATGCTTGTTACAGAGTAGACCAAGGCACGGGGATGATGATCACACACCTGTGCCTGAGCCCCCAACGCAACAGATGCACAAACGAGGACATTTGGTTGCACACACCTTAAGTGAGGAAGAGCAGTACACACGACGAAAGAGAAATCAGTTTCCACACACTGGACACGTCTGACGCACGAATGAGGGGATTTAGTGCCCGGATATCAGAAGAGTTTCAGATTCAGATTCAGAAAACTTTATTATCTCTCGTTACAAGAGAAATTACATTTGTGACCGCTGCCCTAAAAGTTAAGACATACATATTTATAGTTACAAACGTGACACTGGAAATTAAAATTACTTACAAACAATAAAACATGCGTGTAACACCAAAATGGGAATTTCAATCTTTCTCCTTTTGGTAATGCAAATAAAGTACACACTCAGCCACTCTTGATTATATATACATAAATGTGTGCACGTATGAGAGAGAGAGAGAGAGAGAGAGAGAGAGAGAGAGAGAGAGAGAGAGAGAGAGAGAGGGGTGATTTATCATTAAAAATCATTAAGATGAGACATATTCCAGACATTTCTATTCCTCACTGTTCCAGGACATGCACACATAAAACAGAAAACACACCCACATACTTTCCCGCTTGCTCACAGACATACACACCCGCGCACATGCTTGTGTCTCAGGTGATCCATCGCCTCTTCTTACACGCTGTGTTTGTTTAAAAACGCAATGGATTTGAACACAAAGCTCTTTTTTTGTGCGCATCAGCTTAGCTCTGGAACACAAAATCGTCTGCCTGATGGAAGGAGCACAAACTGTCGGTGTTGGACACACAGACACGAGAGATTCTGTGTCCGCATCCTCCCAGAGCTGGACGCACACACAGAACACTCTGTACCTAAATAGTTGAAGAGTGGGTCACACAAACAAGAGCACTTGTAGCCCAAATAGTTGTAGAGATTGACATACAATCAGTAGAGGTATTCTGTACTCACATATGGAGAGTGGGACACACAAATAGGGTCTTTGGTATCCAAATAGTGAAAGAGGCGGGCATACAAGAACAGGGGTGTTCTGGACGCGAGAGTCAAACAGGGCCACTTGGTACCTAAAATAGTGAAAGAGCGGGACGCATGAACACGGGCGTTCTGTACATACACAGAAGAGCTGGACAGACAAACGTAGGCACACGGTGCTCAAGTTATGGAAGAACTGGAAACTCAAGCACACACCATGTATCCCATACTTACTGGCCAGATATGAAGAGCTAGACGCATAAACGATGAGTTCTCTATACCAGCGCATGGGAAGAGGACTCTTATAATAAGTACCTATGATCTAAAGCAACATGCAGTGACTCACTGTTAAATGTATCACACAGGACTTTCATCAAAGCCGGGTCAGCTGCCCTGCAAAGAGCGCGAGAAGCTGCTTCCAGCCGATTCAAAAGAAAGAAAGAAGAAGAGGCTAGGCTAGTGGTAGGAAAAAACAGAAGAGAATTATATGGTGATATGAAGATATTGGAATATTGTGGAGAAAGAAGTGTTTTACGTTCAATATCAGTTATAAATGGGATCATTTCAGAAATTAAACACAGTATGTCAAAACTCATGGATAGCAATCAACATAGGTATAATCAGAGTAAACTTGCAAGATTCGATGAGCCATTGTAACACAAGACACACAGTGTGCTGAAACTGGCTCCCTGTTAGCACTCTGTCTAAAGCATCCCTGGAAGAGCCGGCCACCAGCTCTGTAAAAAAAAAAAAAAAAAGAAAGAAATGGCTTTCCTTATAATCGGAAATTAAAGACTACACTATTTCTGTAGGAATTCATTCAACACCACCTGCAGTGGAATAGAAATGACACTAAGATATGTGTAACGGCCAAAATGTTTCCATAGTACGAGGACACAGGAAACACGTCAAACTGGTTGTGAAGGACATGGCAGTTGGCTTTTAAAGGAATCTCCAGACTCTTAAGTGATGGCGGAGAACATTCGTTGCAAGTCTTTTCACAAAGTTGAGCTATATCAAAACGAAAGAGATTCAGGGAAATAGGATCTTGGCATTATTTAAGAATGATACATAACAGGCACACCAGAAAAGACTGATTTCTATGAAGGATCTGTCACACACAAACACACACAAAAAGAAGAAGAAAAGCTAAAAGTGTACCGATCAAAATGTATGCCTCTGTATAAATCGCCTCCCTGTGTTGTTGTGTACGGTGACAGTGGCTGGACTTTCGGGAAAGTATGACATGAAATCACATTAAATGCTTTGTAATGAAGGACGGATAACTCTACACACACACACACACACACACACACACACACACACACACACACACACA
This sequence comes from Conus betulinus, assembly GCA_016801955.1. NCBI lineage: Eukaryota > Metazoa > Mollusca > Gastropoda > Neogastropoda > Conidae > Conus > Conus betulinus. The sequence goes on from JADBJO010000282.1 coordinate 36,585, forward strand.
CACACACACACACACACACACACACACACACACACACACACACACACACACACACACACACACACACACACACACTGTTTCGCTCAATAGAGTGATTGCCGTTTCCATGGAAACAAAATGAAAATCGATAAACATCAAACCAATTGTATTTGAGTTCTTGACTAATCCTAGCATACAGACTAACGCACAGACAAAACTATACAGAATATCCTGTCACTGAACTGAGAGGATCTTACGTGTGGTCTTCCTACCAGGAAATACTTGTGAGACCCCATGCGCTGGACTCTATATGATTCTTTGAGCCTGTCTGGCAGTCAAGATATCTACGGCATTAATCATGAACTGTGGCACTGTTCTTTTGTTCCATAGCGCTTGCTTATATGTGCATTTCCTTTTAAGACGTCTCCACCCAGTGGAAACTCCTTATAGTGAAGGCGTTTCATTTGGATTGCAATATGGTTCTTCCTCTGACAATTATTCCATATGATTCTGAGGATGTGAATACCACAGAAGACAGACGGTGGTGTGCGTTGATTTGGTGCCCAAAGAGCACCGACACAATCGGCCGTGGCTCAATGATGAGCCGAATCAGCGGACGAAAGGCCTTTCAGTAGGCGACATGAACGCACGAAAGGCCTTTCAGTAGGCGACATGAACGGACGAAAGGCCTTTCAGTAGGCGACATGAACGGACGAAAGGCTTTCAGTAGGCGACATGAACGGACGAAAGGCCTTTCAGTAGACGACATGAACGGACGAAAGGCCTTTCAGCAGGCGACATGAACAGACGAAAGGCCTTTCAGTAGGCGACATGAACAGACGAAAGACCTTTCAGTAGGCGACATGAACAGACGAAAGGCCTTTCAGTAGGCGACATGAATGTCTCTGTTTTCAAGAAGGACTTCGATGGTCCCTACATATTGCTAATGAAAGATTTTATATTCGTATTCTCGTTCAATAATTCTCTCATTCTCTTTTTCTTTTCCCCCCCCCCCCCCCCCCCCCCCCCCCCCCCCCCCCCCTTTTCCCCCCCCCCCCCCCCCCCCCCCCCCCCCCCCCTTTTTTTTTTCCCCCCCCCCCCCCCTTATTTGTTCATGTTTGAATCGTGGCCATATCATTATTGCAGTGACGGATTAGCCCACAGTTGTTTTTTATCTACTGCTAACACGCACGCACACACACACACACACACACACACACACACAACAACAACAACAACAACAACAACACAACAACACACAACAACAACACAACACACACACACACACACACACACACACACACACACACACACACACACACACACACACACACACACACACACACACACACACACACACACACACACACACACGGGTGTGCGCGCGCATATACACACTCATCTATCTATCTATCTATCTATCTATCTATCTATCTATCTATCTATCTATCTATCTATCTATCTATCTATATTAATCTGCATGAAATCCAAAAGCAACACTTTTCTGCATAATTCTTAGCTGCAGTCAACACTACATGACTGACGATGTTTGGATTATGAAACAGCATAGTTGACCACTCTGAACTGTTGATACCTTTTGACCCTCATTTGTATCCTTACGTGGATCATCAAGCATAGGCTATGTATAATGTTCTTTGCACAACGATCTTTGTTTTTCGGCAGCTTGCTTCTTTACAGCGCTTTCTTCCCGTTTTTCTGTTCTATCTTTCACTGGCTGCTTAGGGGCGCCGTTGAATTCTGTTTTTGAAGCCATGATGGTGAGAATACCACAGGATTGTAGACTGTGAATATCTCCATTTCTTGCCAAGGGAGCAGCAACTCAATCAATCATACCTCACTGATGAGTCTGAATCACCGGTCGAAAAGCGTCTGAGCATGAGGTTGTATGGTTCTGTTCTCAAGACAGGCTTCGATGGTTCCTCTATGCTGCTAGTGAAGAATTGTACATTTCTTATTTAACGTTTTAGTTTCTCAGTCCTGTTTTCCTTCTTTAACAACTATTTCCCTCCCCTTCTTCCCCCCCCCCCCCCCCCCCCCCCCTACCCCCCCCCCCCCCCCTTCCCCCTTTCTTTTTCTTTCTTAAATCAATCTTTGCCGAGTCATTATTGTGATGGTAGAAGAAATATTGGGCCTGTACTTGTTTTCCCTTATTACTGATGTGCTCCACACACACACATACGCGCGCGCGCGCGCACACACTCACACACACACACACACACACACACACACACACACACACACACACACACACACACACACACACACATATGTATATATATATATATGTATATATATATATATGTGTGTGTGTGTGTGTGTGTGTGTGTGTGTGTGTGTGTGTGTGTGTGTGTGTGTGTGTGTATGTATGTAGTTTACAATTGAAAATGCTTTTAAAAGAAAGAAGCGGAAGGTTAAACAAAATGTGTCATACATACCTAAAGAATTATCCTTGCTTGCGGCAAATGGGTCGGTTGTGCACCTCCTAATATGTGACTGGTTTTGCGATATATTTTCTACTACATAACTGACATCCATGTACAAAACATGTGCATTGCTGCGGATGTGCCCCGGTTAATCGAAAGAAATACGACGAGGAGCCAAGAACATGATCTATCTCTTTCTCTCTAACACTTCTTTTTGTTGCCCAAATCCTTTCTATTTCCCTCGTACATTGTATACAAAACACTGGGGTCCTCGTTAAGCGCTTTGTAGAAGTATACATTAATTTTGACGATTTGACGTATTTGTCATATCGAGAATATGTTTGCTCTGTCAAACATAACAAATTAGTACATGAAAATATCCATCGCGGGAATTTTGTATTGTAATTTGGTGTGATGATGAAAGACTGAAAACAAATTTCTGCAGGATACGTCTGCCAGTAAAATGATAGCAGAAACAAAACTGTTGCATCCGTCATGTGACTGCTCTTGGCAAAGTCTTCCGTCTTTGACACTGAGTGTTGCGCTGCTTTTACACTAACGCAGATGTCCTTTCAACAAGGCCACCGCATGACCGAGTCAGCGGAGCTGGAGACCTGACAGCCGCTGGCACCACAGTGGCATTGTCTCCTGTATCCGACTTTTCATTAGCAAACCTGGCGAAACAAGAGACTAAGCTGTGCACGTTGAGATCCACCTGAAGTTGTTGTTGGTGTAGCCTTGAGATGTGGTGTTACAACAATGGTACTGATGGTAGTGATGTACCTTTAGATGTGGTGTAATAACAATAGTACAGGTGTCATTGATGTAGCTTTAGATGTGGTGTTATAACAATAGTACAGATGTTATTGTTGTAGCCTTTAGATGTGGTGTAATAACAACAGTACAGGTGTTCTTGATGTAGCTTTAGATGTGGTGTTATAACAATAGCACAGATAGTAGTGATGTACCTTTAGATGTGGTGTAATAACAATAGTACAGGTGTTCTTGATGTAGCCTTCAGGTGATGTAATAACAATAGTACAGGTGTAATTGATGTAGCCCTTAGATGTGGTGTAATAACAATAGTACAGGTGTTATTGATGTAGCTTTAGATGTGGTGTAATCCTTTAGATGTGGTGTAATAACAACAGTACAGGTCTTATTGATGTAGCCTTTAGATGTCGCGTAGTAACAAACACACTAATGAACAAGTCTTAACTGAATCAGGGGAAATGTTCAGAAGTGCTGTTAATTACGCTTCTCCCCTCCCCCCATCCCTTTACCCCCCACCCCACCCCCAACGCCACTATTCCGGCCGTTCCCTGCACAGCCATATCCAGCCTGTCCTGTCTCACCCCCAGTGCTTGCAGTCTACAGGGAGCAGTCAGTATCAGGCTGTCACGAGGCAACCCACCAACGGAGACACTGCACTGTGCCTGTGCCGATCCAACACACGCAGGACAAACGCAAACGACTTTTCAGGCGCCCCCCCCCCCCCCCTCCCCTCCCCCGCCTCCTCACAGGCAATGAAAACTGACATCTTTACACACTATGAAGAGAAATGTTCATGCACTTAAGAATTACAGGTTCCTTTTTGTGAAAGGATGCGAGCGTGTTAGTCTCATGCACAACTATTTATAATTTTACTCAGATACATGGTTGTTCAGTGTTGTAATTAAAGAAAAAACACCAACACTCTAATGAAAAGCAAAATTTATTACTGAATATGTAGGCTAATCGTCGGATCGCTCACAATCCAGAGCTATTTAACATCTTGAAATGCCTGAATAAGTGACTGTAGGCGAGGGTACCAGCATACGGATGTTTTCTCAGACATAAATGATATACTGCGTCATTTTTTTCCCCGATACGAAACTTACATTATAGGGTTCCTTCTTTTTTCTTTTAAATTATACTGTGATTCAAATCTGTTGTTTTTTTTTTCCTCCTTTGAATCACTGCCAGCGCTTCATTGATTGAAGCTAACAACTAAGACATTGATTAGGAAAGAAAGCAGCAACCATATTTTCTTCACTTTTTCTTTCGCACACGTTTGTGTATCTATGTGCGCGTTGTTTACGTGTGCGTCTATGCGTGCGTCTGCGAGTGCGCCCGCGCGCGGTCGCAACTTTCAAATCTGTCTTCTTAGACCCATGGTTTGCAGGAAGCGCGTTGCGCGCGCATATACGATTCAAAGTACATATTATACCAGCACCTCTCTTCTCTCTCCTCTCTCTCTCTCGTCTTCTCTCTCTCTGTGTGTCTGTGTGTGTGTGTGTGGTGGTGTGTGTGTGTTGTGTGTGTGTGTGTGTGTGATGTGTCGTCCTGTCCTCGTCTGTTCTGTCTGTCCTGTGTGGGTTGGTGTAGGCATATGATGACTGTGAAAGCTTATTTGAGTGAGAGAGGGAGTGTTTGTTGTTTGTGTGATTTGCGTGCGTGCCCATTGCACACGAGCGTGTGCGTCTGTGTGCGTCACTGTGTGTATGTATATGTGTGTGTGTTTAATGATGCGTCTTGCGGTGGTGTGTAGTGTGTGTGTGTGTGTGTGTGTCTTGCGGTGTGTGGTGTGTGTGTGTGTGTGTGTGTGTGTGTTGGGTGTGTGTGAGAGAGAGAGAGAAGACGAGAGAGAGAGCTCACACACACAGGAAATACAGACAGGCGAGAGCACTAATAAAGAGGGTGGGAGAGGGTACTGCGTGCGTGCGTGCCCGCGAACGCGTGGTTGTTGTGTGTTGTGTAGTGTGTGTGTGTAAAGTGTTGTGACTATGAGCGGCTGTCGAAGTGTGAGTTGAGGAGAAGAGGGATAGAGAGGAGAGTGACACCGGACCACAGATGAGTGAGAGGAGTGTGTGATTTTATAAGGTGTGTAACGTGTGAGCGAGAGTGAGAGAGTCGAGAGAGTTTGCGAGAGAGAAAGAGGAGTGCATCTGTAAGAATGGCGTGCGACGCGCGACCGCGCGCGTGTGTGAGTGTGTGGTTGTTAGTGCTGGTGTGAGTGTGTGGGTTTGTGTGAATGTAGAGGTGCTGAGGATATCTGAGACGACAGAAGACGAGAGAGATAGAGAGAGAGAGAGAAGACGCCGATAGAAATATGAAATGACGCCGCGGAAAGTCAACACAACAGGTGTGTGTGTGTAAGGTGATACAAGGTTGACCTGGGGGGATAGGTGTGAACATATGTGTACTTTTTTGTCATTCGAGTTTTGAGCACAAACCCAGAGTGGAGAGGAGTTTAGACAGATGACAGACACAGAGGAGAGACCAGAGAGACTCCAGAGACACCCACAAACAATGGACCCACACCAGATCACACGGGTGTTCAGCTGTGCCACGCTGGTACACCGGCGTACAAGAGTTGGCAGACAGTGGTGTAGGGGGTTAACACCATTGACATATTTTCACTCACTACTTTCAGGTTCACACACGAGCAGGAACACCAACAACCACACAAACACACACCACACACACACACCCACACACTCCACACACACACACACACACTCACACACACCACAACCACACACACACACCCACTCACTCACTCACAACACACAACACCACAGCACCCTACCCACACCACACAACACACCCACAACACATTTGCACCACTCACCTGCCCACACACTCACACCACACCCACACCCACCACACACACCCACACACACCCACCCCCACGTACTCAGAACACTCACCAAACACGCCTCCCTCCCTTCCCCAACTAACGCACGCACACACACAGTGTTTGACACCCACAAAGTGGACCGTAACGATTTTAATCCACGAGTGGGTGTCTACTTTCTATCCTACTTTCCTCACTACTCCCTCATTTGTCACACCCTAAGTAACCAACCGTGAAATCATTTCTCGCAGTATTTACGTGTCTTGGAACGAATGTTACATCAGTGTTTTTGCACCGAGCAGAACGTTGCTGTTTTACCCCACCTCCCTCCCCTGCGCACCCCTTCCTTTTCAGTGGCGTATCAAATACTCCCACGCCATCCTCCCTCCCTCTCCCGTTGTAACGCCGCTAGAGTATTTGTGCGCAACTTTAGAAGTGGATACCGGTAACTATTTGAATCATTTCTACTGTTCGATTTCCTCCTCCTTTGTCTCCTGTGTCGAGAGTAACCTAATCTCTTGCAGAAGTTTTTCTCCTCACTGTTATTTTTCAACTGGTACTGTTAGTTGGAAAGAAATTGTTTTACCACAGTGGTGTTTTGAGTAAGGATATTTGCCACCGCCTATCTCTCGATCAGAAATGTTGCTGTCTTTTTTTGCGCATTTCTTCTTGCAGTCATTGGCACCTGTGGTCTGCTCTGTAGGTGAAGGAATGAGCGCGGTTACTTATCTTTGGAAATTAAAGTTCATCTTTCCAGTGCCGCTCATCACATAGATACAGCAACTTTCCGCGGTCACTGACTTAGAAACAAATCAAGTTTTCTGTTCGAATAGCACATCCCGGTATCTGACCACCCTTCCCTAGAAAGCCCCTATCCCCCCAATCCGGTCTCCCCCTTCTACTCACACCCCTCCGTCCACCATTTGGAGGATAAGCTCCTCCTTTGGAGACTGCAGTTTAACTCCTCTGAATGGCCCCTCCTCTTTGTAACCATACTCACCTCCCCATATTAATGTCCCCTCTCTCTCCCACCACCCCTCCTCCCCCCCCCTCCAGCATCCAGGTTACTTTGTTTTTCAGGGGTTTTACCCTCAACCTTTATGGTCTCTACACCCACCTGCACACACCCCTATACCCCACCTTACCCCCGCGCCCCCCCTATTCACCTATACCCCCAATCCTGGAGACACTACCTGTAGATACCCCCCCAAAGCTTTTGTTTCTGTAATTGCCCTATTTCTTGCAGTCATCCTGCGACACCCTAAAAACACCTGCACCTACTTTTTGTGGAAATGGTGCTCGTTCTCTCCCTTATCTTTGGAATTTATTACCTCCTTTTAAGACCCCTCCTTGTATAACATAGCTACATACATACATACATCCCACATACACGCATATAATAATGCTTTAATGCTCTTATTTTTTGCCTTTTTCTGTTGCGCACACCCTTAGCACCCCACCTACCTCCCAATTCTTTACCACAACCCCCCTTTACACTAATGCACCTGCCTTGTTTGTACACCAATTACTCATTACCCTCCTCCATTGGACCCCCCCCCCCCCTAACCCCCCCGCACCCACCCCAATCTAAAAACTTTTACCCTTTTCATCTCCTAGCTGCGTCTGGCTAGGGTTTTTTTTTTCGGGGTTTCTCCCGTTTCCCTCACCCCTTGGTGCTTGGGTAGGGCAACCTACCCTAGGGTCAGACTTGGGTCGGGTGCTTTAGGCGGCTGACCCCCTTCTCTCCCCCCCCCCCCCCTTGTCATTTACGATGCTTTTTGGTGCCCCCTCATTTATTTCCTTCTATCTTGTTATTTCTTTCATATGCAACACACCCACTACACTCAATCACACCCCCTCCCCCTCTCTCCCTCTCCTTACCCTCTTTCCTCTTCTCTCTCTCTTCTCCTTTCCTCGTCTTCGCTTCTTTAATTCTCATTCTCTCTCCTCTATCTCTCTCTCCCCTCTCTATCTCTCTCTCTCTCTCTCTCTCCTCTCTCTCTTCTCTCTCTCCTCTCTCTCTCTTTTCCTCCTCCTCGCTTCAACTCTACCCTCTTTCTCGCCCTATTCCTCGAACACTAACTCACCCTCTCTCCCACTGCCCCTCTTTCAAACTTCATTCACCACTTTGGCTTCACAAGGGGAGTATTGTCGCATGTTTATGTCTGTACTGTTTTCATTGTTTTTGGTCGCTGAGGAAGGCTTTATTGCCGAAAATTTCTTGTCTTGTTTTTGTGTCGTGCATTAAAGTGCGTTACTTCACCACTGTGGGGGGGGGGGTTGCTCTTCCGCTTTTTTGTGAGCGTGTTTTCCGGTAACTGCGTGCCGTTTGTTTCATTTCCTTTGTCTCTCAGCCCAGCCTGTTAAATTTTTAATCCTCTTTCTCGTCTAGAGAAGATCGATATAGTTTGTTGAACTTGCAGTGTAACAGCGCACACACAAATGCAAGCGTACTCAACGGGACGAAACAATTTTCCTCCGAAACAACATCGCGAGAGATTCCACGTTCATTTTACAAATAGATAACAAAACAAAAAACAAACAACAACAACACCCGAAAAAACAAAGAAAAAAACAAGGATATATGATTTCAAAGTATATTATACATAAACGATGCCGATATGTTCCACCCTACAATTATAGATGAAAAAAAACAAAACTAAAAAAACAAAAAACAACAACAACAAACAAGAAAAAAACAAGGATATGATTTCAGAGTACATTATTCATAAACGATGCCGATATTTCCATCCTACAATTCTCTGGATCCCTTTACAACTCCACCCCCCACCCCACCCTCACCACCCCTCACCCCATGCGCCCTGCGGGTTATCCCTTTCATCCCTCCCTCACTCCATCCATCTCCATTGTCACACGTATTGTTCCACTGTTCGTCTTCCCTCTTCACGCCCTGGTTGGACACCTAACATAACACGATGAGACTTGGAACGAGTATAAGTTTGGAATCCAGACACAACACAAAGATCTTGAATTTATTAATCCTCTCCTCTCTCTCTCCTCTCTCGCTCTCTCTCTGCGGGGGTCTCTCTCGTCCTCTCTCTCTCTCTCTCTGTTTGTGTGCGCTTGCGTGTATGGTGATGTTTGGCATATTTGGCCCTTGGACGTGTGGTGGGTTTTTATGTGGCGAGTTTTAATTCACGATGTGCACGATGTGCTTTTGGTGCGTTTCTCTCTTTACTACTTGACCCTGTGAACGCACAAGTGAATGTTCCCTGTTAATGTTCTGAATGAAGAAAGTGTTATTGCACAGTACTGTATTGTAGGCATAATTGTATTGGTGTCGATTGGGTCACCTACCCGGAGGGGAATCCTCTCTTTTGCGCTGTTCGTTACATTAGCCCTTGACTGATTAATTGATTAACTGATCTGTTTTCTTTGTTTGTCTCTCTTACGCTGTTGAGTAGGGAGGATTTTCCATCCTCTGGGTCTGCAAGCAGGACAACCGCAAAAGACAAATAGCTGGGCGAACTCTTTGTCATCGGCGTTTGTTTTCTTCTTCTTTGTTTTCATTTGTTTTTAACTCAATGAGTATGTTTGTGGAGTTGACCGTACATTTTAAAAGCGCTGTGAGATGCATTGTAAATTTGAAAGAAAGAACTATTATCTTACAGACATGAAAGTTCCCCGATTTTTCTTGGTTGTGTATAAAGTATTGACAATATTTCACATTTCCTTCTGTTTTCCATGGAAACAGACAATGTTTGATACATGTTTGCCGCGTGACTTTGTACGTTGCTATTCATACGTCAAATGGATTCATGAAAAGAGAATCTTCAATACAAAAAGGGAAAAAATCCCATGGGGCAAACAAAGGACTCCATTTTCGATACATGAGAAATTTACTGGCCACATGTCAAATCATAAACCCGTTCGCAAATTACCGATTTAAGAAAAATCATCCAGGAGAGGACGCTGATGTCATTGATATACAGTTACAGCGATATTGTACACGTTTGTACGTTCCTCTCAGATGATTTTTTTGTCCCCTCTAATCAAAGAATTGAGCTGTTTCGTTGGTTCAAACACCTTCTAAAATCAAGCTTTCTAAAACTAGGACCTCCTTATCTAAAAAGGCACAAGGGAGGTGTCGTGCGTGTAGCGAGCAACAATGAATAAATGACAGACAAAAAATATTGTCCAAGAAGAGAAACGCAGAACTCAAGAAAAACTGTCCAAGAAAAGAAAGGCAAAATGTTACGGGACCGATATCAAGCTTCTGTCTTTCTGTTAGCCTCAGTGTCAAGATGCCGAGATTTCTTTTAATGATCAGAATTAAGCGCTGACAGACTGTTGAGGTCCAGACCATGGAGTCCCGCCAAAAGGTTACACATTATTTGTATTGGAATTTGTTTTTCATAAACAAAATTTGCGTTTCTTTTTTGAACAGTGTAGCATTCAGAGCCACGCCATGGAAAAACATAGTCACTAGGGATGGACCATGGGATGTACAAAGGTTTTTGGTAAAAAAAAAAAAAAAAAAAAAAAAAAAAAAAAAACCTTCATCATCAATTCTTCTGCGGAACATTGTTGACAGAGTACACTCCCCCCTCCCCGCCCCTCTTTTTTCATCTACATTCCTAATCATCAAATTTTGGGTAAAATGAAATAAGACGGTTGTAATCTTCCTCTCCCTCCACTCTCCTCCCTTCCTCATACCCCCAGCATTACGGTAGACCTCAACACTTTTTTTTTTTTTTTTTAATCGTAAATTTATTCATGTTCGTTTGGAAAACTTGCACTTAATTATCAGACGCAAGAAGGGACATTATACACATATATCCATAATTAAGCAATTATTGTTGTCAGGAGGTCTAGTAGGTGCTATCCGTCCCGTTCACTCAGAAAAAGCACTACTGTACACCACTAATGTGACACACAACATGAGAAGGGAACAGGGAAGATATTGAACAAAATTAACATTGACACCACTTCCAGCATCGGATACTGACCAGTAAGTGTAGAAATCTTACATACATATTTAAAAAAAAACAAAAAAAACATATCGTTTTAAACTGTATGCGCATTGAAAAGTAGTTCGACATACCATTCACAGAACAAACATCAGCATAGTCATCAACGTTGAAGTTCTGATTACCAGTCATTTCATGGTTGAATACTGACAAGTTTTTCTTCCGATTTTTTCTTCTGATATTCATCACAGTTTGTCATACGAATTTTGCCAGATCTGTTATTATGTTTTCATTACTGCGCGACAAACTAGTTGCAAAACGATTCTGACAGTTGTATATAGGAAGGCGAGACCAGTACAGGGCATGTTCTTTTCAGATGTCGTTGTAAGCCTTGTCGTGGAATACGAAAATTGACTTCATTTTCCGGTTGTTGTTTTTTTTTTTGTCCATACGATAGACATTTATCATCGAAGATGTCCTTCATTCAGAGACCATAGCATGCAGTTATTAAGCCCATTCACCCGAAATCTGACAATTTTCTGTGTGACATTTATTTGTGATTAGAGACAGGTACCTATCTGGCTGGAAAATGACCCCTTAAAGAATGATGCCATTTATGTATGGATTTATCGTTTTCCAACAGTGCAGAGTGCCATTTTTGCATAATACATTGAATAAGTCTGTATCTGAATTAAGCAAGAAAATTATACTGCCTTCCAATTCCTTCAAAAATCCACATTACACCAATCTGTTTATATATGAGACTTTCTGCTCATTATAACCCAGTTGCTATGCCCAGGCTCATGCAGAACAAGAAGCATCGGGTATACGCGCACACACACACACACACACACACACACACACACACACACACACACACGCACGCACGCACGCACACACACACACACACACACACACACACACACACACACACTTACACATGCACGCTCGCATGCACGCACACACACACACAGACACACACGCACGTACGCACGCACACACACACACACACACACACACACACACACGCGCGCGCGCGCGCACGCACACACACACACACACACACACACACACACACACACTTACACATGCACGCTCGCATGCACGCACACACACACACAGACACACACGCACGCACGCACGCATACACACACATGCACGCACGCACGCACACACACACACACACACACTCTCTCTCTCTCACACACACACACACACACACACAGAGTCTACACCAGTGGATAATGCTTTATTTTTCTAACCAGTGAAATATACCCCCCCTCCCCCTCCCCTTGGCGGCGAAAAGTCCAGGCAGCGAAAGCAGAGGATCTGGGCTAGGCTACAAAAGAACTGACACTGTAACTGAAACAACCAGACGTGTTTATGGCCCCTCTTCCCCCAGGGTTTTCATCCACTCAACGAGCGTCACGAGCTATTGCATAGCCCTCACCATCACGCCTCAGCCAATCAAATGCATGCTTTCACATCAAACCTTGCACGTGGATCAAACACCGAGCGCACGTGTTGCCAGTCAGTGTGCGCCGGCGCAGTGAGACAGTCTTGTGGCCGTCAGTCCTGTCGCTTCGTGGTAGCTTTAAAGGACTGTATCAGTCTGTGAGTGACCCACCTAGCTGTCTTCAGACAGCTTTGCTGTGCAGTTTGCTGCCATCTTCATATCAGTGAGTTTGCAGTTTGCCTCGCTGTTTTTTTTTTTTTCTTTGTTTTTTTTTTTTACTTATCAATGCGCGGTTCACACACCTTTATGTTCATATTGGATAGTGTGTATTGTACACCATGATCTTGACATATAATTCACAGTGTGATTTACATTGGTATTTTCATGTCATTTAGTTTTCAATTCACATTGCTATTGCCTGAAGTGAACAATTTATAATCGTTTAGATTATAATTTCACTTGGATTTCTGTAGAACATTCAGTGAACGCTTTACAGATTTATCTTCATGCAATTCAATGATGATCGGAATCATTATCTTTATGCTGCTAAGTGTGCAATTTGTACGGTTAACTTCACATCACTTAATATGTAATTCATATTGCTATCATCATATTGGTCAGTGGTCAAATCACAATGCTATCTATAGTTCATTCAGTGCGTTATTTCAGTTGACATCTTCTTCTTGTTCAGTGTACAACTGACATGACTGTCGTCGTATTATCTGCCGTGGAAGTCACATTGTTCTGTTCATATCACCGTGTGTGCAATTCGCATTGATAGCGTTCAGTTTGGGCTTTGAGGTCCTTTCCTACTGTAAATCTGTCTGCGATTCATACCGTTGTATTCATATTACTATGTGTGGGATTCCTAATGTTATATTCGTACTGGATAGTTTGCCATTCCCACTGTCATATTTATGTATATAGCAGTAGAATGGAAGAGTCACCCAGAGATCATCGGCAAGAGTGGCATGAGACCAGACATAGTAGTCCACTCTCAGTCAACCAAGCAGCTGATCATGATCGAGCTCACGGTGCCATATGAGAACAGAATAGAGGCAGCTCAAATGTACAAGACTGAAAAGTATGCTGATCTGGCAAACAGTCTGAGGAGAGGCTATCAGGTCAAAGTCCTCACTGCAGAAATTGGAGCTAGGGGGTTTGTAGGAACGTCTGCATTCAGTCTCATGAAACAGCTCTCAGTTGCAGGGAGGGAAAAAAACCAGAGTCCTGAAAGCAATGGCAGAAGCAGCAGAGAGGTGTTCAAGCTGGATCTGGTCAAGGAGGAACAAAAGTGAACTTAATAAGGCTTAACTTTCATACAAATATCAGGTATCCTAGTGGCTCAGTGGTAAGAGTGCGAGTCATTAAGTGGAAAATGAGCATGTCCAGAGGGTCATGGATTCGAATCCCAGCCATCGCTCGTCCCAAGATGGGAAAAAAAGGGGCAGCAGAGGGACATCCGGAGTCATGAACCAGGTGTGGTCCAACCCCCCTAGAGTGTCAGGAGATAAGGGCCGAAACACTTGCTCGAAGGGGGCTTCTCCTATGAGGACTCTCTGCTGCCACGCTCTCCACGAGTTTCTTTCTACTAGTATTCAGTTTACATTGATATTATTTAGATTAGTGTGATATTGTTTACTCTGTGTTTACATTGCTATGGTCATATTGATGTGCGATTCTCAGGTTAATGTAAAAACATAATTCGGTATGCAGTGTAAATCATCGTCTTCGTATTCATTAATCAGCCATTTGCATTGTCAGGATCATCATATCAAAGGGAGACTCGCATTGCTATTTCCATACTGCTTTAATGTGCAGTTGGCACAGCTTGCTTATTTAGTCAATGTGGGGCTCTTATTTCTGTCTCAGTTTATATTGCATCATGCGCATCACAATATTTATTTTCAATTCCATATTGCTCCATGAGCAGCTTGCATCTTTATCTCCAAAATAGTTCGTGAAAATTACATTATCTATGCATTGATCAGTGCCCAGTTAACATTATCTTTAAATCATAGTCACATCGCTAACGTCATATATAATAATACTGCATGCAAATCATATTGTCATCATTCTATCACTCACTGGTGACTCGCATTGCTATCTTCATATTCTTCAGTATGTGATTCGCATTGTTAAATCGATGCTGTTTAGTGTGTGTGTTCCGTTTTGCCGGTTTCGGAGTATTATCCACGTGATTTTCTAGAAATTGCTTAGTTGTTTTATATCGTTATCTTCATCTTGTTCAGCGTATTGCTTAAATTATCATCGTCAAAATCTTCAGTAGATCATTCACATTTCTATCTTTATGGTGTTCACTGCTTGATTCCCATTGCCATCTTTATATTTTTCTCGTGTACAGTTCTCTTCCTCATCTTTGTATTATTCAGTGAGCAGTGCACATTGTTATTTTCGAATCAGTTAGTGCATTGCTTACATTGTTATCTTCAGATTGTTCAGTGTGTTCAGTGTAGTGATTCACATCACCATCTTCATATTGTTCCGTGTATGATTAATATTGATATAATCAAACTTTTTAGTGAATCATTCACATTGCTATCTTTGTGCTGTTTCGTGTTTGACTCGCATTGCAGTCTTCATGTTTTTCAGAGTGTGGTTTATATTGCTGTCCTAATAATGGCCCAGCACGTGTTGTTCTGCATCGCCTTCTTCACGATCTAACCGTGCATCATTAACATTGCTATTTTCATCTTTTCATTGCTTCAGTTACCTCGTTATCCTCAAGACTGCTCAGTGTGTGATTCATAATGTTATATAAAAAATTGTTTAGTGTATGATTCTCAATGCTGTCCTGATATTGTTTGTTGTTATGGCTCACTGTACTATCTTTGCATTGTTCAACGCATAATTCAAAGTGTTATATGGTTCAGGGTGTGATTCCCTTTATGTTGCGTAATGTATCATCTGTATCAGTATTGTCTAATTGTTCAATGAATTATTCACATTTTTATATGCCCATTTTCCGATAATGGTTCACATTGTTATCTTCAAATTCACCATGTATGATTTACATTGGTATTGTCATTTTCGTCGGGGTGAGTTCCACACTGCTAATTTCATTTGGCCTGGTACATGATTTATTCTGCTATCTTTATATTGTTTGGTGCACCACTTCTCGGTCTTCTACGTTCACATTGTCCCATGCACAATTCACATTGCTATCTGTACATTGTTCATTGTGCGATTCACGGTCTGTTTTCATTTATGTCCAGTGTAGGTTTCACATCGTTATCCTTTATTTTGCTCAGTAAAGCGTTCACATTTCTGTGTTTATATTGTATACTGTACTAGTGAAACAAGTATCCTCATAATGTTCCGAACACCATTGTTCATCATGATCTTCACATTATTCACGACATGATAAACATTGCTATCTTCACATTGTTCAGATATGATAGTCATTGTTAACGTCATATTTTCAATGTGTATTTCGCATTTCTATGTTCATATCGTCCAGTGTATTATACACATTGTTCTTCATACTGTTATTCCCATTTTTTAAAAAATGGTAGGTAGGCACTCAAGGTCTGACCAGCGCGTTGGGCTAATGCATAGGTCAGACATCCGCTGAGTCGTAGCCACGTTTCTCATCTTTGATGATAATTCATTTATCCATCAGCTTTAGATCATGCGTAGTGTGGTCTCAAAACTTAGCGGATGTGGTGTAGCGTATATGGACTAGTCCGCACGCAGTGACGCCTCCTTGATGAAACTGAAACGGAAACCATGCTGTTCAAGGTATCATTCACATTGCTATTTTCGTATTGTGTAGTGTAAAGTGGTGATTCATATTCTTCAAGCCATAGTTCACCTGACTACTTTTTATATTGTTCAGGGTATTATTCATATTGCGATCCTCATACTGTTTCATGTATCAGCACAACAATGCCAAAAACACACTTGACAGTATGAAGACAGTGATGTGAACGATACAATAGTATCACTTGCATTATCATCATCATATTTAGTGTACTATTCACATGACAATTTTCATACTGTTCAGGATGTCACCTTATATAGCCATCTTTATGTTATTTACATTTTAATCCTCATTTTGTTTAGTGTCTTGTTTACGTTATCTTCAGAACAGGCAGAAAGTTGGAGGTGATGGGGGTTGGGGTGGGAAGAGGGATTGGGCTGTGGGTGGGTGGTCTGTTATTGTCTTGCATCAGTCTGTGCAGCCTAAATAAGCTGTACATGGCTCCGTAGTGAATTGTCAAAAGAAGTAAAAACTCGGCCAAAAGAACGATTTCAGACCCGTACTTATATAGGTTGCTCCAGGAAGTGAAAGCATTAAGCACGCACGCACACGCACACACACACACACACACACACACACACGCACGCACGCACGCACGCACACACACACAGTGACATACAGACAGACAAACCGAGATTTTGTTGGATTATTCATGAAGAACCTAACTGACTTGCATCTCTGTCTGCTGTCCAGCAGCAGAATGCATGGCAGAATACTACGACAGAACTCACCAGCCAAAGAACTGCTGTGGCTGGCACTGGCTGTCATATGGATCCAACCATCCACATCTCCTCAGACAATGAAGAACTCGTTCTTCGAGGCCCTGCCCGTACATGACGTCATGTTCACGGAGGACGTGCTGGGAGAGGCCGGCGAGATCCAAGGCTGAATGCTGTGTGAGGTGTGTGCGGGAGGCCCAGTGTGGCACGTTCACCTTCCGACCTAGTCAAGAAACATCGGGGGGAAGTTGTCGGATCCACAAAATGAGGCAAACTCCAAACGGGAATCAGGAGTCCACGCCTGGCTCCCGCAGTTTCAGTCTCGTCCTCAAAGGTATGTACAACTGGAAAATTACTAGAAATGAACGAAAATATTGGAACATGTTGAAAATATAGGGGCTGTATGGAGGCCACCCACCAAAGGAGACACCGCCCTGCAGCGGTTTCAGTAACCCCTGCTATGATCCAGCATACGCAGGGCATCGCTGCTAAGCCTCTAACGAACAACATAGCCTTACGCTCAATCATAGATGAACTTCAGTGCTCAAAATGCCAAGGTCTGCTGCTCGTGCGGATCTTCCAGACGAGGCTGCTGATGCCTCCGATGACAAAGTTAAAAGCACAAAAGCTGGACACAAATGATGCTCATCCAGAGTTCACTTTTTATTTAGAGCTATTAAAATCACTTCTTTCGGGGCCGTCTCTTAAATGTGTTTGTGCGCAAAATGATTTTGGATTGCCTCTTTAAATCCCTCCTAGACTGACTGCTTGTTTTGCTACTGAAAAAAAATGCCTTGATGACATGACGTTAATAAATCTTGAATAAATGTTAACGAACCGCCAAGAAAAACGTGGACAAACGAGTCACAAGACAAAACACGACGCGTTTCGACCTCTTAGGTCTTCTTCAGGCAAGATGCAAACAAATAGGACGATGAAAATGAACGAATTTTTCACTTAGCTTAGATCTCTTCAGTGCAAGGTAGGCAGGCATTGAAATGGCGTTAACATTTACAAAGATCATCAACAAGTCGATGTCCATTGGTATTGCACCAAAGTGTTCTATCTAGACTAAACCTCGCCTTAAGCATATAAAGAGCTCTTGCGTTAATCTCCTCGTATTTGCCCATTCAAATACGAGCGCTTTCGTTGCTAATGGTCTTCTGTCCTTCCCTAGGCCTCTTCATAATGGTGTCACATAAGGCTCTGTGTTTGGGCTACGTCTTTTCATATTGTATGCTTATCCTATGTGATATCTAAAGTTGGTTGTCAATTTCACGAATTTGCCAGTGACTCTTGGCTTGAAGATTCAGCTCCACCATGTGAGATGTCTTTCATTATTCACAAAATCTCCCTTTGTATTACCTCTGTCAAAGTCTGGATACAGCAAAAAATGCTCTCAATGATAGCGAAACGGCGACTCCCCAAGACCACTGACTCTTGCACAGAGTTTTATTGGAGTGAAGGACTGAAACACCCTCTCAAACTTTCTTGCAGAATTTAGGTTTCATGATGAATGCAAACTTGTCCATGTATGATCAATCACATCGGGTAACTTTGTCGGTCTGCCAACTATGAACTGGAGAAAATTGCATCGGCTCGCACCTTTCTCACACTGGAAGCAGTCGTTGAACTGTTCACTTTGCTGCTCCTATGTTGCCTTGATTACTGTTGTTCATTCTTTGCTTGTCTGTCTTCTCAGGACATCTCTCATCTTCAACACATAAAAAACATTGCTTCCCATGTGATTTTCAGAAATTCAACAAAGTATCATGCTGTCCCAATAGCATGTAAATTCCACGAACTGCCAATAGCATCTTGAAGCAAACTCAAGACAGCTGGGCTGGCATTTCTGTGTTTTTGATGGATCTTTACCACACAATCTCTCTCCACTCCTTCAGATCTACTTGCCCTCCAACTCCGTAATATTCAGATGCTAAAAACAAAAAAAAAAAAAAAACGAAACAAAAATCTTATTTTAAAGTAATTTTGAATAAGCGCATTCCACTATCAAGCTGCTGCAATTTGAAACTCCGTGCCATTATCTCTCAGTAATGTTCTAGCCCAGAACACCTCCCAAACTGAACTTAAGGCTTACCTTCTTGGTGAAACTTACGATCTAAAATACAGCAGAATGCACTGGACTCTGTCTTATTTATACCTGTCAGATTGTTTATTTTTGTGTTCACGCACGCTTGATACACGATTAGGCTACATTATACGGTGCTATTTTTTTCTTTAGATAACATCACCATCATCATCATCAACATCATCACAATCATCATCATCATTTTATTATTAGAATTCCTTCTTTTTCTTACCCTTTTTTCATCCAATCGTGTTGAAATTTTCAGGAAAGTTGCAGGGCATTGTGGGCATGTGCAAAGGGCATTTTTTAAATGAATTGACCGTTTTTTTTGGCCGAGATATGGCCAAAAAAAAAGGCCAAAACGGCCAAATTTGAAACTTGAATAACTCAGAAAGGGTTGGACAGATCGTAATGATATTCAGAACACTTACATAACACTATATTTGCAACATGTACGTTATAACGAACCGGAAGTGCAAACCGGAAGTGCCTGACAGTGTCACTGGTCAATTTCAGTTGTTTCACGGAATAGCAAAAACTGGAAATGTCGTCACAAAACTAATCTACGGAAAATGTTCCTGTAGCTATGGCCCAGTGCAGAAAGGAGTTTGGTATTGATATCTTAAAGGGTTTGGCAGTTATTTAAATTTATGCAAATTTAGGTACGCTCTAAAAGGCGAAATTTGAATATTTAATAGCTCAAAGACTAACAAAGTAACAGAAAACCAAATTTTGTTGCTTATGCAGTTTGATATGCTAATTAAAAAAATCTATGTTGCAAAACACTTTGACAGTTAAAAAGCGTTAAAAACCGTTATTTTTCATTTTTGAAGCTATCTCAACCAAAATTGGTGGATGTATGTAATTTGATATGCTGATTAAGAGTATCTATGTTACAAAACACTTTGACAGTAAAAAAAAAAAAAAAAACCGTTAAAAACCGTTATTTTTCAAATATGCATCAACATTAACAAAACTTGCTGATTAGATGTTACTTTGAACGCTGAACATGAATATTTAAGTTTATGGGAGCAATTTTGATATCCGACATCTAAAAACTGTTAAAAAAAAACCGTTATTTTGCAAATAAGAATGAATTGTGACCAAAATTGGTGGCTAGATGAAACTTTGAGCGCTGAACATGAAAACATTAGTTTCATACAGTAAATTTCACATTTGACAGTTAAAAAACCGTTATTTGGTAAATATGCATCAACGTTTACCAGTAATGGTGGATAGATGTAATTTTCAACGGTGAACATAGATAGGCAGGTTTCATAAAGTGATTTTTGAAGGGGAATTCCCATGTTTGCTCTAAGGCAAACATAAGGTCTGTCTAGGTGAATACTATTGTTATTGTAAATTTTTCTTTTTTGTTTTTCTTTCTCTTACCCTTTTTTCATCCAATCGTGTTGAAATTTTCGGGAAAGTTGCAGGGGCATTGTGGGCATGTGCAAATGGCATTTTTTAAATGAATTGGCTGGGGGGGGTTTTGCTGAGATATGCAAAAAAAAAAAACGGCCAAAATGGTCAAATTTGAAACTTGAATAACTCCGAAACAGTTGGACAGACTGGAATGATATTCAGAACACTTTTATATAACATATATATTGCAACATATACGTTATAATAACGAACCGGAAGTGCAAACCATAAGTGCGCGCGCGCGCGTGTGTGTGTGTGTGCGTGTTAAGGGGGAATCCTCCCATGCTTGCTCTAAGGCAAACATAAGCCCCCTAGTTATTATCGTTATTATTATCATCATCAACAACATCATCACCATCATCATTATTGGTATTGTTATTATTATCATTATCTTATTTGTACCATTATGACAACAACAGTTTATTAGACGTGGAGCTAGGGTGAGACGCATGTTGGTCTGCCTCCAAGACTAAACAGTGCTTTTAGATCTGTAAATGGCTTTGTAGGTGGTGTACTATGCTGAATTGGAAACAAAATGACAATTACCACCAGCACAGTGACTGTCTAGTGGTGAAAAGGCCTCCTCCAGTGGGTGGCCATGCAGAGGCCTGATATTGGTAGCTCCCAAGGAAAACAAACACTGTGACTATGATACAATGAGCCATGGTGTGAGTGTTTAGATGTGACAAGACCAGAGAAAACAAAGCAAGTATTGACAGGGAATGCGAATGGATGGATGAAGAGAGAGCGAGTCGAGCGAGCGAGCGAGCGAGAGAGAGAGAGAGAGAGTGTGTGTGTGTGTTTGCATGCGTGCGTGCGTGCGTGCGTGTGTTTGTGTGTGCGCGTGTGTGATTATGTGTGTGTGTGTGTGTGTGTGTGTGTGTGTGTGTGTGTGTGTGTGTGTGTGTGTGTGTGGGGGGGAGGGAAGGGACGCCAGGCCCATTGAACGTGGAGTAATAGAAAAAATGTAGGTAAACAAATGAAAATGAAAAAAAATAAAAGGAACATGAAAATGCGTATGTCAATTGATAGTTCGCCATTTGATTGTTTACATATGTCAATTGATAGTTCGTCATTTGATTGTTTACATTTACGTGTAACGTCCATGCTGACCTTAGGTGATATCACCACCAGAGAGGATCACAAAGCGAAATGGAGTAAGAGTATCAGTCCACACTATACTGATATCACCAGAACAACACTTAGCCAACATGTGAAATAAAAACATTACATTTGTTTGATGATGGGTGCACACGTGGCTTTGGAACTCGTAATATCTGACTACGAATTCAGTTCCGGAATCAGTGTCTCACGAATGAAAGCCTTCACCTTCTCTGCAGACTTCTGGATCCAGACGGCTTGCCTGACGGACAGTGACTGCACGGAGCCCCATGCTGCCTGCTTCTCGGGGCAATGTCTGTGTGCCGGCGGTTTGTTCTTTGATTACTACCAGAACGCCTGTGTGAGCAGTGAGTCCAGTTTCTCACTTGTGCTGCTTATGTGTGTGTGTGTGTGTGTGTGTGTGTGTGTGTGTGTGTGTGTGTACGTGTGTGTGCGTACGTGCGTGTGTGTGTGCGCGTGCGTGCGTGCGTGCGTGTGTGTGTTCGTGCATTAGTGCGTGTGTATGTGTATGTGTGTGTGGGGGGTGGGGGGTGGGGGGCAGTGGATGTGCGTGCGTTGATGTGTGCATGCGTTTGTTACGTGTTCATGTGTGTGAGTGTGCATAACGTCTGTTTAAAGTGATACTTGAGAGAGAGACAGACAGACAGACAGAGAGAGAGAGAGAGAGAGAGAGAGAGAGAGAGAGAGAGAGAGAGATGGTCAAGAACTTTATATTACTGAAGGTTACAGGTTTTTGTGTTGTCTTCAAATTTGTCCTTGCTATTCTACACAACGAAGCTACGCAATAGTAACAACTACGTTACAAAAAGAGTAATAAATATGCACATTGAACATTAATGGGTGAAAGAATATTTACAACGACTGTTTGTGTGGATTTCTTTAGTATGAATGATATGATGATAATAATGTTTATAGCAATAACACTACTAACAACGATAATTTGAATACTAATGATGATGATAATAATGATAGCAATCACAATAATGATAGAAAATATGAAGTAGTTAAACACAGTAAAACATAACACACATGCATATATACACACACATGCATGCACGCACGCACGCACACACACTCATACCCATACATACTCTCTCTCTCTCTCTCTCTCTCTCTCTCTCTCTCTCTCTCTCTCTCAATGTGTGTGTACATATGAGAGAGAGAGAGAGAGAGAGAGAGAGAGAGAGAGAGAGAGAGAGAGAGAGAGCAAAACGTGTGTATGCAGATGTACAAACGAACGAGGGGTCAACCCTTGCAAAACTTATGTGTGTTCTCTCTTCTGTGTACAGCATGCACACGGAGCCTAGGCGACGCATATGTGGTTTTACCAGGTATGGATCTTTTGGTCATGATGAATTCTCAGTCCTACATTCTGGGAATCTGGCGATCTGTCACCCTATCTGCTCAGCAGATCCCAAGTGCGCTGGCTTCACCTCTAATAGCCATACTTGTTATTACAAGTACGTCACCGCTCAGGAATATCCCATGGACTGGTCTGAAGTAACTTGGATTAATTACACTCAGAGAGCTTGCACGTGAAGCTGGACATGCAGAGAGCTGTGCCTCTGTCTTGCCATGGTCGGTTTGGCATTGAAACCACCGTTTGTGTATGTTATACACTGGTCAACACAAACTAAGGGCCGAAAGAACAATCCTCTCTCAAGAGCAAACAACAAAAGAAAACACATCCATCTGGATAATTTAATTTGACATTTCATCTTCCGACTCAACTGAAAAAGTCATCAATACAACACATTCTATCACCTTGACAGACATCAGAATGAATCCCCCCCCCCCCCCCCCCCCCTTTCGAAAAGTTGCAAGAAATGTCAATTCAGTTTGTTCATGTTCAGTAGCTGGTGTGACCACCATTTGCTGCCAGACATTCCGTCAGCAGTCGCTGCATGCAGTGGACGTGGTTCTGCAGCACCTGATGAGGGATTGCGAGCCACTCCTGCAGCAGGAACTGGAACAGCTGAGCAACATCAACAGGCGAAGGATGGTTGTCCATGACTGGGCGTCCGAGGATGTCCCAGAGATTTTCGATGGGTGCCAAGTCCGGGGATCGGGCTGGCCAGTCCATACGGACAACCTGCTGACGCTGCAGGAGGTCCCTGACCACCAGAGCGCGATGAGGAGTGGCGTTGTCATCTTGAAGAATGGAGCCTGGTCCCATGGCCTGGAGGGTGGGGATGATGATAGGCCTCACAATCTCATCTCTGTACCTGTTTCCGGTGAGATTACCTCTAATAAGGTGCAGAGGGGTTCTGCCGTAAATATGGAAGCCGCCCCACACCATCACGGACCCGCCTCCGTAGCGATCGTGGTCCTGAACGCAGGCGTCCACAAACCGCTCCCCCACCCGTCGCCACAGGCGCCTGCGGGCATCACAGGTGGACAGAGTAAAGCGTGACTCGTCCGTGAAGAGCACCCTGCCCCACTGCTGTCTGTTCCATCGCTGATGGCGGCGGCAGAACGCCATACGAGCCTGGCGATGACGTTGTCTGAGAGGCGGAAGCACAGCAGCTGCCCTTGAGTGGACGTCAGCTTCATGCAAGCGATGTCGAACGGTCTGAGAACTGATGAGGACGTTAGCTGCTGTCAGCAGGTTATTTCTCAACGTCCTGGCAGAGATGAATCTGTCTCGAAGCGCCGACAGCTGGAGATACCGATCGTGTCGCCGTGTCGTTGCTCTTGGGCGTCCAGAGCGGGGGCGTTCTTCAGCACTTCCAGTGGCTTGAAAGCGTCGGTTGAGGCGCTGGATGACAGAGAGTGGCTCACTCCCAGTCGCCTGGCCACTTCCCGACCGGAAACGCCGTCCTGGAGCCATCCCAGTGCCCGCCCGCGATCGAGTGTTGAAAGTCGTTGTCCTGGTGGCATGCTTATTGAGAGCCCAGGTTGTCGCCCTAAAAAAACACATTTGCGTTGAACTTTTGCTGAGCAGTGTTTACCACAACCATGACTTGCACGTACACTGTGCCAGAAATCTGCAGCAGCTCTGCTTCTTCAGCAAGAAGCAACCAAATTTCTGTCAATTTCTCGTGAATTTGTAACATTTTGAGCGCCCCTAACAACAGTGTTGCTGGCTTGCAATGGGTGTGTAAAGCAGGTTTGGGCACGTGCAGCAGCAACTGAAGTTGCAGTGTCGCTCAAGTTGCGCCTTTCTCTCCATTGTTGTCTTGGTGTAAAATAACAGTTTGTAAAACTACTGAAATCTGAAGCCAGCCCTTAACTTGTGTTGACCAGTATAGTTTTTGTTTTTGTTGTGAGAGTAACAATGAAGTGATGATTATGGTGGTATGATGATGATGACGATAATGACACTAC
The DNA here is from genome assembly GCA_016801955.1 of Conus betulinus. NCBI lineage: Eukaryota > Metazoa > Mollusca > Gastropoda > Neogastropoda > Conidae > Conus > Conus betulinus. The sequence goes on from JADBJO010000282.1 coordinate 61,480, forward strand.
TGCTATTTCTACTGCTGCTGCTGCTGCTGTTGCTACTAGTACTAGTATCATAATCATCATCACCTACAAATCACCACCACCACCATTTTCTTTCATCTCCTCCTCCTCCTCCTCCTCCTCATCGTCATCATCATTGCGCTTTCCGTAAAATGATGTGGAAAAATACGTATAACCATCTTCAAGATCAATATATCACAACCATTTATCCACAAAACAAAAAAGTACGAAAGGCTCTATCATAGCTGAAAGGAAAACGTTCACACCGCGTATTCTGTGTATCAAATACTTTTTTTGTTGTAAATACATATTAATCAGCCACATCACTCTCCACAGGAATGACAGCACCAGTGCGAACCAAGAGAATAATGAAGATCTTCAGGCAGAAAAAGTTCTAATGGTTGCAGGACGGATTGAAAAGATGTCTTTAATTCTCTTTTTGAATGAGTTAAAGAGTCACACATCCCCATGTCATGTCACGTCACATCGTATCATATTATGTCATACCACATTACGTCACGTCACTTGTATCATATATCCCCTCATCACATATCATATTATATCATGTCATTTTATATCATGTCATATTATATCGTGTCATATCATATCATGTCATATTATATCGTGTCATATCGTATCATATCTCATACCATACCATATAACACATCAAATTATACCATATCATATCATATATCATATCATCTCTCTTCTCTCTCTGTTTCTGTCTCTGTCTCTGTCTCTCTCTCTCTCTCTCTCTCTCTCTCTCTCTCTCTCTCACACACACACACACACACACACACACACACACACACACACACACACACACACAGACACACCTTGGAATAAAAGATAAGAAAACATGTACAAAAAAAGTCCGCCCCATTAAGAAAAAAATCCCTTTCATTCTCTTCTAAAGATGGCTGTAGCAACATACATAATAAACAAATACTTCATAACAGAACATAGAATTAACAGTCATCATGCGTAGATAAAAAGATATATCTAGCTATGTGTCTTTTATGCTTCTGAATGATTCAGCATCCCCTTTTTTTTTTTTTTTTTTTTTTTTTTGTTTTTTGGGGTTTTTTTTGTCGGTTTTATAAAGTTGATTTGCGGGTGATGTTGTCGTTATGTTAAAGTTTAGGTCAGATGAGGGTCACGATTTGGGATTCGGATAGGAACAGGATTAGGCGGATGGGCAATATTCATCGTTTGGTGGCGGGACACTGTGCTTTGTTTTCACACTCATTACCGCATCCACCCACTCTCTCCATCTTTCCGAGCTCACAAGAAAAGAAGACCCGCGAAATTGCCAAGAGCTCTTCATTATTAAATGGCTTGATCTTGGACAACAGTGTCTTTGTATTGTATATTTGAATACAAAAATGGGTTGTTGTGGTGGTTCTTATTCAGATTATTCATGTGATTCTTTAGTCCGTGTACGCATTTATACCATTTTCTGTCATATTTGATCGCTGAAGATACTCGTTAGCTACGCTTTTCACATGAAAATATAAAGCTTGTGTGCATGTCTGCTATTTGCAAATCTACAAATCTGCAAAGTCGATCGTAAATCAGGAACAAACAAGCAAGCAAACAACAACAACAAACCCATCATACTCCCGCCGTATTTTGACCCGTTGTCCTAATAAAGAATCTGTCGAGAAGGGCGAAAGTGGAAGAAGGACCCCTTCATATATGTTTGGTCCTGCTTTTGAAGTAACTTGTTAACAACATTTATGCAGCATACACAAAGGCATGTTTGATCATGAATATGCAGTTTCTTCTTTATATTATGCTTTTTTCGTAATTTCAAGTCGCAGAAATAGGAGGAAAGGGAGAAAGGGTAGGGGGTAGGGCGAGTCTTTTGAAAAGGGGAGGGAGGCGGGAGATAGGATGAGAGGGAGAAACCTTTAAATACTTTGGCATATCTTTTTAAATTACTGATTAATAAATCTACACAACATGTACAAATACATGTGTTAATTATGAACATGCATTTTTTTTTTCTTTATATATATATATATATATATATATATATTTTTTTTTTTTTGCCTGTAATCCTAAGTCGCAGAATGAGGGGGAAAGAAAGGGGAGGGGAGGAGTGAGGTGGGTCTGCTTGAACAGGGAGGTGGGAGGGAAGGTACGATTTAAAAAAATAAATAAATAAAATAAGAGAGATGGGGTGGTAAAGGTAATGCTGCTTATAGCCTAGCCGACCGCAAGGGCCACATCAGGGCTGTGAGATGGGGTGGGCGTATAGGTGAAAGAGATCACGATTATTGAAAATTAGAATCAAAGAGTAATTCTAACCATACGCTTTAAGAATTCAAAGATATGGGAGCACAGTTGGTAGATAAGGGCGGGATGGGGTAGGGGATGAGAAGAAGAAATCATTAGTTTGCTACTTCTCTGTTAAATATGTTATCATTCCGTTCACCCAAATCTGTGGAAGGACTTCAGAATGACCGCTCTTATGTCTCAGTCATTTCATGTGACGTGCGACTGGCCAGAAGTTCCGATGGTGATTGGTGTTGATGCTTTAAAACTAAGAGTATAGTTTTGATTGTGGCACCAAACGTTAATTTGTTGCACGATTAAGTCATTGATGTTCTGAATGAATTAGAATGATTATCTGTTTCATCCACATTTTCTTGACACCAGATAAGGAAAAGGTGTGTGATGCATCCCCGGTTTTCGATTATGGTATGTAAAATGTCTTTTCTTTTTCTTTTCTTAAATGTTGTGCAAGTTTACATTTTCGAACGATGTATTTATAGACACAAATATTACATTGTTTTTGTTGATTTTTATGTCAGATAGATTCTTCTGTGCCATTGACGATGGATGGAGGCTGAATGTTGGCTGAGGGAGTGGAGTGAGGTGTGGAACACTTTGAAAATCTGTTCATGTAAATGTTTTATAATTTTCGTCCAGGTCACGCAAAACTATTCATTTTTTGTAAGCATACCATTACACAAACCATTTTAGTAATTTAGCAATGCATGTCTGTATATGCAAACTGAATGGTTGCTCTCTTGTTACTACGATCATTGTTGTTAATTTATGAATTTTTATCTGGTTCCCATGTCGGCAACGTTTGAAATTGTGCTTGTAAAGCTAAACCGAGTATTGTCGACTGTATACTAAATTCTTGTAAAGACGTCTGGTATCACTATAAAAATAATAAGTACATAGACCCATCATTGTGCTTTAAAACACCTTTTTTGCTATAAATAAAGGCTCCAAATTGTATTATGATATCTTTATTGCAAATAACCTTAAGCCAAAATGCTGTGATAAATGGGACATAAAATTATTAATGCAAAATGATTGGAAATCCTGCTTTTTGCACGCACATAAGATACGTGATGTAAGGCTGTAGTGGTTTCAACTGAAAATGCTACATAGGTGTTTATGCACAAATGTTGTTTTAAAGGAGATTGGGATCATTGAAAATAATAACTGTAGTTTTTGCAGCACATTCAAAGATAACATTGATCATATGTTTTGGAAATGTCACC
>JADBJO010000282.1:70000-82500 GCA_016801955.1 Conus betulinus
ACTGTCACGAGAGTTCTTCACATGTAATCGACAATCTCTCTCTCTCTCTCTCTCTCTCTCTCTCTCTCTCTCTCTCTCTCTCTCTCTCTCTCTCTCTCTCACACACACACACACACACACACACACACACACACACACACACACACACACACACACACGTTCAGTATACAAGACAAAGTGATGACAGGGAATAGATGTGACAAGTGTCACGCAGGACTGGCGAGATAATGGCTATAGACGGGCACAGAGCGAATGAGGCAAGAGCAGCGCGTGTGAGAAACGGGAAAAAGGCTGCTGCCTTCAAAGGTGCGCCCCCTAAGGGGCAAAGGTCAAAGGACAGTAAACGGCACGAGGAATTAGCCTCATTTTGACCCACGGACCTGTTTGGATTCAGGACAGCGTGGATAAACAGACCCGAGCAAGTGAAGCATGGCCTCGACACACCGAAATGCTTTTTTCCAGGATGGTCTCCATTCACCATCTGTTTCAGGCAGTGTGATTTACTCATTTATTCTTTCTCACATTTCTTAAAACCGAATTTTAAGCTTCTCAGTTTAAATGCTTGCACTTCGTTATTGATTTTTAATTTTGCGTTTTTTAAATAAATTTTCTTATCCTTTGTTATTCTCTTAATTGTAGATTTGTTATTTCCTTAATTGTTGGATTGTTTGCCGTCTTATCTTGTCACCTAGTAGTTCCCAATCCTAAGATTTTATATACAGAAGAGATTATTTCCAGCACACTTCTTACTCCCCTTGCCAGTCTCAGTGTTTCCTTCTCTCCCTGTTTATTTTTTTTTTTTTTTCTTTGTTTCATCTGCCTTTATTTTCCACCTTATCTTCGTTTTGCAGGAGAAAGCCTAAAGGTCAAAACACGTAACTTCTTCTTTATAACCTTTTTTTTCTGTGCATTGGCGGTCTTGAGAGAACACTTTCATTGTGTTTGCTGGCACAAGCAAACATCTCGCCAACTGAAAAGGGCAAGGACCTGGAATGGGGCAGAGGAGGTGGCATCATTAACCGACATTTACTAGTCGGAAAACCCACAGGGCAGATGGCCATTCATGCTACGGTTTTCAATCATCATGCTAGCCGTAATGGGCACAGCATTGCTGTGTGCATCGTGTATGACATCTGACATTTTTGTTGTTGTTGTTGCTGCTGTTGTTGCTGTTGTTGTGTTGTATTTTGTAGTGAATACATGTTCCTATGTTGTGTTTGTTTGCAATGCGTGTTCCAATGCACTCTGGTTAGTGTGTTTGTTTGAATTCTAGCTTTCATTTCTGAACTACGTCTCTCAAGTAGAAACTTTGCATCCAAAATTTATGGATCCTTTATCAGGGAATCTATGGCACTGTTTTGATTTCGAGTGTCGCAGGTATATTTTCACTGATCCATCATGTGCGTTCATCTTTTGTTTGTTTGTCTTTGTTCTAGTTCATTTGTTTTGAGTTGATGACTCGTCAAATTTCATGCGCCACCGAGAAACAAATTATTTGTTTCAGAAGAAAATCAAAGGGACTTATTTTACCAACTGAAAAAAGTGTAAAAAAGAAAATAAAAGTGATAACTTCATTCCTGATATCATGAATTGGTCAACAGCTGCAAAAATGTGTTTAAAGGGATGACTGTTTGACTCTACTTGAGTGTGTAAAGAGCTTGAAGGAAATCCTTTATTTCACGACTTTAATGTGAAAAGTCATATGTTTTAACGTATGTATTATATGTATGAGCTGTTTAGTTCTAATAAAAGCGATTACTTATTAAGACCTGTTCAAGGCATGTACGCTAACTTTCAAAGTTTACACACACACACACACACACACACACACACACACACACACACGCACACGCACGCACGCACGCACGCACGCACGCACGCACACACACATGCGCGCGCACGCATGCGCACGCAAGCACACACACGCACACACACACACGCGCGCGCGCGCACGCATGCGCACGTACGCACACACGCACGCACACACACACACACACACACACACACACACACACACACACACACACACACACACACACACACACACACAAGGTTTGAAACAGAACATAATACATGCCTATTGAAACAAAATGTATATGGAACACAAACGTTGTATCTTGAAATTATACTGAAACAATGATCTAATATTTTCTCTTTTCTCTCTCTAATAAAGGAGAGAATGTTTCAATCCCCCACAGCATTGACAAGGATATCAAAATGGTTTATGATGATTATTTAGAATTTCTATTCAATGATCCAATTTCAAATAATAGTTTATAATTATCGTTAGAAGAAACTGAAATATGGAAAAAGTGTAGGCCTGTTCAGAAATATTGAAACAGGCTGGTTCATACATTGTTGATTTTCATGTTATTCATTTCATACATTCTCTAATGAAAAATTTTCTTTACAACAGGCAACATCTCTCATCATTTGTTTATGTAAAAACGGTAAAGTGCAGAACCCGAATGTGTTTTTTTTTTTTTTTTTTTGTTTTTTTGTTTTTTTTTTTTTTTTCCGGAATAGCTCTTACAGGTTTTGTTTGAAATTGTTACAAGTACATCTTGACACATGAGGATATAGATCTGCAATATTGTGTTGTGGTAGACTACGATTTTGTTAGAATACTAGCTTAAGACTTTCTCTTTATACTACCACACATGATTACGTAATTCTGTGGTCATGTATGGTGCTGGATCAAGCTTTTGTAGAGAACCTGTTTAAAATGTCAGTTCACAGACAGAGAAAAGTAAAGTAACGTAAATCATAGACCGAAGAAAACCAAATAAGCGAATGTGCTTGACACGATGGACAATCTGAGGGCAGGAGCGCGAATAATACATCAAACAATCTACACATGACAATGTGAAGGATGACTGGAAAATATTCAGATAACAATGCGGATCATGTGAACAACGTAAGGATAGCTATATAAATGATACTCTGAACATCATGATAGTTTGAAATGTGAATGGATCATTGGACAACATTGACACAGCAATATGAATAACACGCAGAACAGTCTAAAGATATCAATAGGAATGAAATACTGAAGAATATGATAAAAAAAAATGCGACTGATACAATGAGTAACGTGAAGATGCTTGTGTGAATCTTACACGACAAAAGCATAATAATGGGAATATGAATCCTTATATAGAAATATGACCATACCAATGCAACACCATGTTACAGCAATGTAAATGCCTTATGTAGAAATATGACCATAACAATATAACACCATGCAAGAACAATGTAAATGCCTTACATAGAAATATGACCATGACGATTCAACACCATAAAAACACCAATGCAAATGACGCCCTGGATAATATGAATTAGCAGTTTGATCACACACTGAATAAGATGAAGGTAGTAGCGTGAATGGTACCCTTAGATGCAGATCATATTCTAAGAATACGAACATAGCAAAGTGATTCATACAAAAAGCAGTTTAAACATATCTATTGTAATGAAATTTGAATGATATGAAGATAGAAATGTAAATCATGCTAATGAGCAATACTGGTTATGGATGAGTCAAATCATACAAGGAACAATATATAAATAGAAAACGTGAATGATACACAGAACAGTATTAATGTAGCTTTATAAATCACACACTGAACAATCTCATGACAGCTATGTTAATGGTATACCAGTTCATGTAAACATAGCAATATGAATAATGTCTTGAAGAATATAAACATAGCAACGTGAATCATACACTGAAGAACATGAAGATAGAAATTTGAATCACGCACTGAAAAACCAGTAGAATCAAAGTATTGCTTCTAGAATTCAACTTGTAGCAAATAAAACATGCGCTACCAATCCGCTCACTTTAAGCAATATCACGAACACATAAAACGGCCAAAATAAGTTCTTTTGCAACCGTCTCAGAAGCAGAAACTGACTTGTCCAAAAGATAAAGAATATAAAGAAATCTTTTTTTAAACACATAATACCATTGCAATTCAGTATGGAACAAATCTTACTTGCAAATTTGTTGTTTTACTTTTTCCGAAGCACACTAGTGTTGATGATGAAAAAAAGACCCACATTCACCTTTCCAATTAAAATCAATAAGAACACTACTTCCCCTTTTATTTTACTCAAGAAAGACTCAAAAATAACAACAACAATAACAATCACAATAGCAAAAGTTCGAGTCACAGGTCCAGCTGCACAGACCGTCTTATCAGACCGTCTTGTCAGGAGCATCGCTGACTGGCTCTGTCATTAAGTGTCGTAAACCAGAAGATTCCCAGTCGTCCACGTTCGAGAGATAAAGCTTTTTTCACCTAAAGGTTGGACTCTTACGAGTAGAAAACTTTCCCGCTCCGACGGTAAACTGTACTATGCTTTCGCTACAAATGAGGAAAATCTCCCACTATAAAAGGGGACATTACAAACAACCCTCACCGCGTCTGACTAGCTTCAAGGACTTTATACAAATAAAACAATCTGTACATTTAAGCGCCGACGTCTGTGCCCTGTCGGCACGGAACAAATTCGGAGAACAGGAAAGGACAAGCACTGAAAGTTACTTTTCTGCTATGCCCACCAGGCTCAAATCCGGGGAACCTTCCCGAACACTCGCGCGCGCGCGCACACACACACACACACACACACACACACACACACACACACACACACACACACACACACACACACAAAGCCATTCTGTGTTTATAGACCCCCTAAGGGTTCTCGTGACGTTAAAGTCTGAGTCTGGATGCAAAAATCGTCCAAAGACTCAATGCACTGATAGGGAAAAGCACCCTGGAACACAAACTAGCCACATATGGGGACATTGTGTATGCCACATGTAGAGACGCCTATGGAGCAAAACTACCCAAAGAGAAAACACCTCCAAAGAATTCCAGACGCCAAGAAGAGATGGACAAGATCACGGTCCAAAAGAAAAACCTCAAGGAGCAAATGAAGACTGCTCTGCCAGCTGAAAAACAAGGCTTGGAAAACTCTGGGAAGACCTGAAAGCAAAACACAGCGCCCTCAGCAAAGCGGAATCTGCGAGGAAGAGGAAAGAAAGCAAAAAGAAGAAGACACAACAAGAGCGTTTCTTCAGAGACCCCTTCCAGTTTGCCAGAACTCTTTTCGAGCAGCCAAAATCTGGGACCCTAAGTGTGGACAAAGGAGTTCTTGAGCAGCATCTGAGAAAAACATACTCTGACTCACAGAGTAAAGCACCACTCGACATTCAAGGTCTGGTGTGGCCAACGAACCCTGAGGAACAGTTCAATGACAAGCCTCCAACGTTGGCGGAAATCAAGAAGGTGGTCGACAAAGCCAGAGCCAAATCATCACCAGGGCTAAACGGAATACCTTACCAGCTGTACAAGAAATGTCCCAAGGTGCTGGAGTGGCTCCACAGGCTGCTGCGATCAGCTTGGAGAAATCAGAAGATCAGCGGCCAGTGGATGACGGCAGATGGTGTGTACATCCCCAAAGAGCAAAACTCAAGTGACATCAGCCAGTTCAGGCCAATATCACTACTGAACGTCGAAGGGAAATCTTCTTCTCAACCCCCAACCCCCTAGAGTGGCCCAACCCCCCTAGAGTGTCAGGAGATAAGGGCCGAAACACTCGCTTGAAGGGGCTTCTCTTCTGAGGACTCTCTGCTGTCACGCTCTCCGCGAGTTTCTTTCTACTGAGTCTGAGAGTCTAAGTTACACAGTCCATAGGAAGAAAGCTTTTTTTTTGAACGGTCGATCCAATAAAAGACACTTCCATTACTTTATTGTTTCTGTTCTGTTCTTATTCTTTGGAAGATTTTTCTTCTTTTCAAACACCATAGAGTCTGGTACATTATTGGCTTTAGAGAAAGGAAAGCGTCAGTTCATTCGTTAAACTCCACAGTGAAGGCCCCACACCAACCTCAAGCAGGAACACTATGTCAATGGCCTGCACCACAATTCAAACGTGCAATTTTTTTTTACGGATTAATTATTCACCGACTGATCAGTGATAGATAATACACATTATCATTTAGAATAAATCGCGAAATGTAACACCCCAAACGTACTTCCAGCGTTACCATTAAATGTATAGCTACCTCGAAGGTTGTCATTAAGTATGCTATCTAGAATATTCAGACTTAAAGTATTGCATGCATTTGACACTATGTTACTACAACTATTCAGATTCTGATCTTATGAACAGTGACCATACATTAATGAAAAGCTTTCAACCATCCGAAGTAGAATCAGAAGAAAAATAGTTACACGGATCGTTAGATGCGTCATTATACAGAATGATGATGGACCTATTTTTTTCAACTAATAAACACATATTATTCAAGCAAATGTATACCGTTATCAATTCAAATCCACATACAAAGGCACATTTTCCGGATGAACGAATGCACAATTAAAAGTTATCCATTCACACATGTTTGCCATGTACCCCCCCCCCCCCCCCCCCCCCCCCCCCCCCCCCCCCCCCCACACACACACACACACACGCATGCACACACACAGCGCACACACACACACACACACATACACACACACACACACACACACGCATGCACACACACGAGCGCACGCACACACACACACACACACACACACACACACACACACACACACACACACACACACACACACACGCGCGCGCGCGCGCGCGCGCGCGCGCGCGCGTGCGCATATACATAGTAATTATCAGAAGTGCAGATCTTCTGAAACACCTCTACACCCCCCTCCCTCAAACCATAGGCCCTTTCCTCCTATGTAGCCTTCTTTGGTGTAATGCACAAAATCGCTCGTGACACAATATAATTTCTTGGATTCGTCATCCTCTACACACAGACTATGATTCCATGACCTGAAACCGTCCATGGTGTTGTCTGCAAGGGAAGTAATCCTGAGAAAAGCAATTGATAACCAATTACAGTTGTTGTCTCCTCTGTGCCAACACAATCGAAGGCGTTATATCTTCCTTAATTTTCAAAGTCTTTAACCGCAAGAATGTTCATTTTGTCACCATGACAAGTCATTACCAATGGATGAGGACATATTTAGTCGTCAATTACGTTTCGCGTTTTACGCAAGAACGAGACCCACGTTAATTAATATGAAAAAAAAAATATTGCCGTTTTGAAGGCTGCAAAATCTAATATTAACAATTATCCATGTGGAAAACGTCCGCTCATGCGGTCCTCAATGTCCTGGGTCCTTCTGGCGTAGTCCGCACTGTCCTGAGTTCTTCTGGCGTAATCCTCAGAGTCCTGGGTCCTTCTGGCGTAGTCTTCAGAGTCTGAGTACTTCTGGCGTAGTCTTCAGAGACCTCAGCCCTTCACGCGTAGTCCTCAGAGTCCTGGGTCCTTCTGGTTTAGTCTTCAGAGTCCTAAGTCCTTCTGCGTAATCATCAGAGTCCTGAGTCCTTCTGGTGTAGTATTCAGAGTCCTGAGTGCTTCTGGCGTAATCTTCAGAGACCTGAGCCCTTCACGCGTAGTCCTCAGAGTCCTGGGTCATTCTGGTGTAGTCTTCAGAGTCCTGAGTCCTTCTGGCGTAGTATTCAGTGTCCTGGGTCCTTATGGTGTAGTCTTCAGAGTCCTGGGTCCTTCTGGCGTAGTAGTATTCAGATTCCTGAGTCCTTCTGGTGTAGTCTTCAGAGTCTTGAGTCCTTCTGGCGTAGTCCTAAGAGTCGCGAGTCCTTCTGGCGTAGTCCTCAGTGCCCTGGGTCCTTCTGGCATAGTCATCAGTGTCCTGGGTCCTTCTGGCGTAGTCATCAGTGTCCTGGGTCCTTCTGGCGTAGTCCTTAAGGTCCTATGCCCTTCTGGCGTAGTGCTCAGAGTCCTGAGTCCTTCTGACGTTGTTCTCAGTGTCCTGCGTGTTTGCATTGGCGTTGCCCTCAGTGTCCTGAATCTTTCCATTGGTGTAGTCCTAGGTGTCCTGGGGTCTTTCCATTGGCGTAGTCCTCGTATCCTGGGTCTTTCCTTTGGCGTAGTCCTCAGTGTCCTGGATCTTTTCTTTGGCGTATGTAGTCATCCGTGTCCTGGGTCTTTCCATTGGCGTAGTCCCACAGTGTCCTGGATCTTTCCATTGGTGTAGTCCTCAGTGTCCTGGTTCCTTCGCTTGCGTAGTCCTTGGTGTCTTGGGTCATTTCTGTATCATCATCTTCGTTGTCTTGGGTCCGACTCCTCTGTCGTAGTCCATGTTGTCATAAGTCAATCCACTGGTGCTGTAGGTTTCCTGGGCTGTTCCTCCAGTTTGCCTTATGCATGCAAAATAAAGGATGATGATGATGATGGCTTCTGTCCTGTCCAACGGATGAGTAGGCAAGGAAGTCATCTTCTGATGTGGGTCCTCATGTGGGAATGAAAACCAATTGCGAAGCACAAATTCGTCCAGAGACGCTGCATGGAACGATATCCTACAAGGATGGGCCCCATGTTTTCTGATTTCTCTTTTCCTGTATGATGGCTGCTCTGTTGCGCTCGAATGTCTTTGTGCCCTTGGCAAACGGTTGCTTCCACTGTGTTCTGTCAAGGCGATATCCTCCTAGGAAGCAGTGTCGATGTTGCAGCCTCTGAGGTTGACCTTCAAGGTGTCTTTGTATCTCTTGAGAGGCTTTCCTTAGTCACGTTGTCCTTCTTTCAGCTATCCATAGATCACCATCTTTGGAATTCTGCTGTCCTCCACACGGACAACGTGTCCTGTCCATCGGAGCTGGTTTTTAATGAGTATACACTCAATGCTGGGTAAACCACACTTCTTCAGGACCTGTAGGTAAAACACTCTGTCTTGCCATTTGATGCTGCGGATCTTGCACAACCATCGTTGATGGAAGTGTTCACCTTGTTGGATGTGTCGGCGGCACATGATACGAGCCTCACAATTGTAGAGGAAGGAGAGCACTCAAATTCACAGCTCTGTACATTGCGACCCTTTGTGTGCAATTTGATACCATGGTCTTGCCTCGGACTATTTGAGAGTCTGGCAAAGGCGGAACTGCCCTTTGAGGTGTGCATCATCACTTCTGCATCCAGAGATCCATTGCTGCTTACAGTGCTGCCCAAATAGCAGAACCTGTCCACAGTTTTGATCTTTGCGTTGTTGATGATGACCAGTGGTGGTGGAGCACTGCCATTTCCGGATGGTAAAGGCTGGAACAAGGCCTCGGTCTTACCGAGACTGATTATAAAACCCAAGCAAGATGAATATCATGTGCATTACTACCTGCTATGATATATGGGGGAAACGATCAATCACCTTATAGGAGGCAGCATCTTCCCTCACAAGCACATCCACAAGGCCACCTGGAGATCCCCGGACCACGTCACGGAGAACCAGATCGACCACATCTGCTCAGCAGGAAATTCAGGCGATCATGGCAGGATGTGAGGGTGATGAGGGGTGCTGACGTGCATCAGACCACCACCTGCTTGTTACAACAGTGAGACTCCGACTCAAGAAGTACACTTCAACAGATGCAGCAAGGACAAGATAGAATGTGGAGCTGTTCAGCAGTAAAGGAATAAAGGAGAAATTTCAAATCGGTCTTACCAACAGGTTCCAGCTACTTAAATAAAAGGAGACCACAGACATCGAGAACCAGTGGCAACACACCAAGAAACTTTTGCATGAGACCTGTGAGGAGGTACTTGGGAAGAAGAAGAGCGAACACAAGAAGTGGATCTCTGATGACACTACTCAGAAACTGAACAAGATGAAAGAGAAGAAAGCCACACTGAAGATGAGCTGGAAAATATCAAGCAAAGCACAAGCCCAAGAAGACTACACCCAGGCGGACAAAGAAGTGAAGAAAAGCGTGAAGAAAGGTAAGAAGGACTTCATCGACAGACTTGTCAGATAAACAGAGGAAGCTGCGGGACAGGGCAACATGAGAGAGCTGTACACCACCACAAAGAAGCTGGCGGGCAAGTTCCAACAGACTAACAAGCCAGTCAATACAAGAACGGAAAGAACCTCACAACAACGGAAGATCAATTGAAGCAATGGGCAAAACACTTCAAGGAATTTCTAAACCTGCCTGCCCCCGAAGCACCACCCGACATCCCACGAGCAGAGACAGAACTGTCAATCAGCTGCGAGAAACTATCGAAAGCAGAGATCAGAAAGGCCATCCTGACACTGAGAAATGGGGAGGCAGCAGGACCTGATGATGAAATCCCAGCAGAAGCCATTAAAGCGGATGTTGGTATAGCTGTCAATTTGCTGCACAGCCTCTTCAGCAAGATTTTTGGAAAAAGAGAACATCCCAGCAGAGTGGAGGGAAGGCATTGTTATCAAACTGCCAAAGAAAGGAGACCTTAGCAACTGTAGTAACTATAGCGGGGTCATCCTCCTGTCGGTACCAGGCAAGGTTCTAAACAGAGTGTTATTGGAGAGGATGAAGGAAGCAGTTGACCCAAAGCTCCGAGACCAGCAGGCGGGCTTCCCGGCGGAACAGAGTTTGTGCCGACCAGATCACCAGCCTCAGGATCATCATCAAGCAGTCCTTGGAGTGGAACATCAGCTTCATCGACTATGAAAAGGTCTTCGACAGTGTAGATAGAGAGACACTATGGAAGCTACTGAGACACTGCAGAATATCACTCATTTGTATGTCATCGCCCAACCAGTGGGTTCAGATAAGGTTCTATGTACAAAAAAGTATTTAATATTGCGAACTCGTAATCACTGTCCAGCCCATGATGTTCTACGGCGACAAACCAGGCCAGAGGGTGCAGAGACTGCAGATGTAGTTTTGGGGTTGCCGTCAAGACTTCGAGAAGACTGTGGGATTCATCGCGGCGACAGGATTGAAAATCTACACAACCAATTAAATCGACCTCAGAGAAAAGAAGAAAAACTCACATTCATTTAAAACTGTTCAAGATGCTATATTCGCTTTGGCTATTCTTTCCTGCTTTTTCAAAATTTTTGGAAAAGGCAACATTATCAGGATCTCCGTTGCTGTCCTCTTTTCCCTTCAACCTAATGATAAAGTACATAGTACAGCCAGGGCTGCTGCCATTTCAGCCCAAGTTTCGACGGTGAGGTTTGTTGGTGTTATTCTGGAGCCGCCCTCAACTGGACACTGTGGCCGGCTGGATGTTAAAAAACGACCATGGATAGAATCAATGCACACACACACACACACACACACGCACGCACGCACGCACGCACGCATGCACGCACGCACGCACACACGCACGCACGCGCGCACACACACATATGCACGAGTGTCAAACAAGAACTTTATTAAAACCGATTTCAAGATAATAATACTTTCAATTTTTTTTTTTTTTTTTTTTTTTTTTTTTGGGGGGGGGGTACTTACTTTCAATAACGTCTGAATTCGGTGTCTTTGCACAACTCGAGCCCTTTGTCGTCGCCGAGAAAAAGCTTTTTGATCAATGAACGAAACTACTTCAGCGGCAGCCTGTGCCTTCACTGTCGTACAAACCTGTTTACAATGTTCGATTGTTGTCGAAGATATGTCGTGTCAGCTCACGCGTCACGTGACCTGTCAGTCTGACGACTGTCGATGCTGTGTGCTGCGCTGCAGGAACATGCATGCCGAATTACCCGGTGATCTCAGCAGGAGTTGACCCCTACTTTATTTCTACTGTATGGAAGATATTGTCATACTTAAAAAGGATAGCCTGCTAGTAGTGTCCATCACTTTCTTCATTCTCTTGTGCCCATCGGTTTCATTTTTTCCCCCCTTTTGTGCTTAACTGGTCGACTGAATTGCCTCTGTGTGTGTGTGTGTGTGTGTGTGTGTGTGTGTGTGTGTGTGTGTGTGTGTGTGTGTATACAGGTGGGTAGGTGTGTGTGTGTGTGTGTGTGTGTGTGTGTGTGTGTGTGTGTGTGTGTGTGTGTGTGTGTGTGTGTGTGTGTGTGTGTGTGTGTGTGCGTGTTTGTGTGTGTGCGTCTTTTACTAGTTGATGAATTATATATATCAGCATCAAAATGCGCCTGAACATCTAACAAGCTCACGAGTACTTGTAACATTGGTGGCAGCAGAAGTCGTTAAGCCATTTTCCCATGTCCTACACATGTCTCTAAATCATTTTAGTTTGGCTCCGCATACATTAAACCCATTTCATTATCAATTTTAAGAGAAATAAAGTAAGAGAGAAAAGCTGTCCCAGACTTTTCAGGCTTGAGATAATGCTTGAAATGTATAATTTTTTTTTGCATACCATGAAGTGGCTGAAACAAATTGCCAGTCCGTTGACCAGCCACATTTATTTGTGGAATTTATCGGCCCATGCAAGCTCCTGTGCAGATCTAATCCAGTTCTTGTCCCAACAGAAGCAGTGGTTTGTGAAATATTCTAGCACTGGCCACTCCTACTCAGAACTGAGTTTACTAGGGGCTCAGTTGAATAAAAAGGCTAGAACCGCACAGCTGAATTTCACCTATGTAATTGATGCGTCTTAGGTAGTGTTGCTTAGACTTCCTGACCAACACTGCAGGTGTCAGTATTTCTCCGGCCTGCTTGATGTTTGGATATATCAA
>JADBJO010000282.1:87500-100000 GCA_016801955.1 Conus betulinus
TTTACAATCATCCATTATCTGTTACAAGTTTTAGCATTCGTTGACTCGCAAAATGTCTTTTTTCCATATTACAAAAGTGCTTGGTTACTTTTTCTCCCTGAGGAGCCGACCATGCTTTAGATCTTTTCTAGCTCCTGAATTTCCTTTAAGACATTTTCTTTGGCATTTTTTGCTCTTTTTTCTTTCGCATACCGAAAGATTATGTTTTTTGCCCTTGTTTCTATTATTTAAAATATCAACAACAACAAAAAAACCAGCTGGTAACTAATTGTGAGCTGGATTTCAAGGCCTGGTGTCTTAGTTAAGGTATGTCTTGCATATGGTAATGCTGCAAACTGTTCTTTATCATTCTTTACAGTTTCTTTTTATCAAATCAACAGTTTTCGTCTCTGAGTAATGATGAGTTAAATTTCCAGTACGTTTTCTTTTTCCTTCTGTGGGGTCATTTCTAAATTAATGTTAATCAAAGAATGGCCAATCCTATAGCCCCAAAGGATATCGGCATCTTTAACACTCGTAAATAGAGTTTCAAATGTCAAGAAAAAATCTAAACGGCTCTGTTTAAGGGGCGTTCATCTTCTCCACGTACATCGCAGTATTTCCGGGTTGATTTCTCTTCGTTTGTCGACTAGTCCTAGTTCATCAATCATATCACATATTATTTCACGTGCTTTTACGTTATGTTCATCTTTATAGTTACAGTAATATACAAGGATTCATTACAAGATTCCAGTCTCCACCTATCATTACGTTAGAAAAATCTAGTTTTTTTTTTTAATTCTTGTTTCGTCACAAAATGTGGGATAATCCCAACTGGGTCCGTAATTATTCACTAAGACTATGTCTTTCTTCACTGTCTTCAAAACAAGGTCAATAAAGTTACCTCGACTGTCCATCACAGTGTTGTTAGTTGGTTTGAAATTAAGTTATTGTCGAACACATTTGCCGCTCCTCTTGACCTAGAATTGTTTGAAGAGAATATATATTCAAAACCCTTTCTATATTTCTAGCAAAATGTGTTTCTTGCAAGAAAAAAAATGGAAAAAAAAACATCTCTTTTCTTTTGGAAATCTAATCGCTGGCAGTTTAATGATATTTTGATGCTATTCATCATAAATGATCAGTTGCACCGATACCGATTTCCCGTACTTTTTCCTTTCTAATACATTGCCTTTTCTACAAGTGCCTTTTTGTACTCCCAGTTCAGAACAGGGAGTAC
This sequence comes from Conus betulinus, assembly GCA_016801955.1. Classification (NCBI taxonomy): domain Eukaryota; kingdom Metazoa; phylum Mollusca; class Gastropoda; order Neogastropoda; family Conidae; genus Conus; species Conus betulinus. Next base: position 88,720 of record JADBJO010000282.1, read on the forward strand.
TTTAGAATGGGAACGAAGAAAATGCTGTGTGTGTGTGTGTGTGTGTGTGTGTGTGGTCAAAATATGTTCCACTCGCCCCAGACAAAACTAGTGGGCCATCTTTCTGAAAATTTGTAGGTATGTTCATTATGGGCCAAAGATGATGCCCAATGGGTTATTTTACCGTTATAGCTGTTACTAACGGCTGCAACGGCCTGTGACGGTTTTTCTTCTTTAAAGAATATCTCAGAAAGTACTTGGCCGGTCTTTGTGAAAATTAGCAGATATGTTCATTATGGTTCATGGCTGATGCCCGATGTTTTAGTTTACCGTTATAGCCGACACTAACGGCTGTAACGGCCTGTAACAGTTTTTCTTCTTTATGGAATATCTCAGAAAGTACTTGGCCGATCTTTCTGAAAATTTGTAGGTATGTTCATTATGGGTCACAAATAATTCCCACTGTTTTAGTTTACAGTTATAGCCGTTACTAACGGCTGTAACGGCCTGTAACGGGCCTGTTTTTTTTCTTCTTCATGGAATATCTCAGAAAGTACTTGGCCGATCTTTGTGAAAATTAGCAGGTATATTCATCATGGTTCACGAATGATGCCCGATGTTTAGTTTACCGTTATAGCCGTTACTAACGGCTGTAACAGCCTGTAAGGGTTTTTTTCTTCTTTATGAATATCTTAGAAAGTACTTGGGCGATCTTTGTAAAAATTAGCAGGAAATTCACTATAGGTTATGGATGATGCCCGATGTTTCAGTTTACTGTTATAGCCATTACTAATGGCTATAACGGCCCATAAAGGATTTTCTTCTTTATGGAATATCTCAGAAAGCACACTTATCGATCTTTCTGAAAATTTGTAGTTATGTTCATTATGGGTCACGGATGATACCCGATGTGTCAGTTTACCGTTGTAGGTGTTACTAACCGCTATAACTATCCATCACGGTTTTTCTTTTTTATGGAATAAATCAGAAAGTACTTGACCGATCTTTCTGAAAACTTGTAGGTATGTTCATTGCGGGTGATGAATGATGCCCGGCGTTTTAGTTTACGGTTTTTCTTTTTTATGGAATGTGTCTCAGAAAGTACTTGGCTGATCTTTCTCAATATTTGTAGGTATGTCCATTATCGGTCACGGATGATGTCCGACGTTTTAGCTTACCGTTATAGCCGTTACTAACGGCTATAACGGCCTGTAACGGTTTTTCTTTTTTATGGAATATCTCAGAAAGTATTTGTCCGATCTTTGTGAAAATTTGTAGGTATGTTCATTATGGGTCCCGGATGATGCCGATGTTTTAGTTTACCGTTATAGCCGTTACTAATGGCTACAACGGCCCATAACGGGTTTTCTTCTTTATGGAATATCTAAGAAAGTACTTGGCCGATCTTTGTGAAAATTTGTAGGTATGTTCACTATGGGTCCCGGATGATGCCCGATGTTTTAGTTTACCGTTGTAGCCGTTACTAACTGGTACAACGGCCCATAACGGTTTTTTCTTTTTATGGAATGTCTCAGAAAGTACTTGGCTGATCTTTCTGAAAATTTGTAGGTATGCTTTAGTTTCCCGTTATAGCCGTTAGTACGGCTATAACGGCCCATAACGGTTCTTCTTTTTTATGGAATATCTTAGAAAGTACGTGGCCGATATTTCTGAAAATTTGTAAGTATGTTCATTATGGGTCACAGATGATGGCCGATGTTTTCCAGAATAGCCATTACCAACGTTACACCAGCTCAAGACGGTTTTTTTCCTCTTTATGGAACACCTCATGCGTGTTCAGGATAAACTGGGAGTGCGTTTATATGCTTTGCATCTTGTTTTTAACTAAAGGGATCAACGTATAGAAGAACGCATGAAGAATAAAAGGAAAGCAAGCACAAATCCAACAATTACAAAATATAACACCTTGCTTGATCACCGCAGGTGATCGATCTTAAGGCCCCCCAAAAGGAAGGAAAATAGCACAAGTTAATTAGCGGAACGACATAGAACAAGCATCATACAAGGGAAGAAAACACCTTCCTCGTAACATAAGGAGACGAGAGAAAGGGGATACTCTCTCACAAGTTCGACAGAACCAAGCATTACAGGCATGAGACTCTTCAACGTCTGTCATGTTCATCCGGCGCCTCAGGACTTCAGCATTTGTTTTCATCACCTCATTTTGTTATATTCCATTTCTTCCATTTTCTTCGTGCTGCACGTTCTTTGGGTATGCTTTTTTCTTGTTTTGTTTTGTACCTTTGCGTTTGAGTGATAGTGAACTTTGAACTCTATTTTTCAGACCATAACTTACATCACAACTAAGTAAATCATCCACACATTCTCGAATTTCAAAACCATCAATTTATCCTGGTAATCTCACATCATCTTTCTTTTTTTGACTTTGTAGAAAACGTGTTTGTAAACATTTCTATTCGATCCATCGATTCAAATGAAGTAGTAAGTACCAGGAATGTCGCTTTTTTCGAATCGAATGAACAATATTTTTACCTTATAAAAAGACAGAAGGTAGGTAAGGTGAAACTTTGGTCAATTGTCCTTCACTGCTTTCACAAAAACCAATCAGAATAATTGCGTCAAAGGGAAAACAAAAGTCTGACATACATCGTTAAAAAAATATGCTATTTTTGAAGTTACAAATGTTGCTGGCATCTCCGCTCATATCCGGTAATCAGGCCTTTGAGTCAAATTTTAGCTCTAACTTCCGTTGGATATCGTTTTTACCTGTCTTAACATTTATACAGCCTCGCACACATAAAGAGACGCATTTTCTTTATGAATACAATGAAGAGTATGTCCTTTCCAAATCAAAACACTGTCTTCGATGTTCAAATCGTAAAATGCATGACTTCTTTCAGATGCAGTTTTTAAAAGAGGCTATTAGATAACCCCAGCGAAACACAACTCTTTCACTGTAATGGAATCGTATTATCGGGATTCATCTCAAATCTCTTGATTGTTTTTCAACTGGTACCATACATCGCTCCTCCTGAATTTTCTCCCCAAACAAAGAATTTCCTCGACGACGCATGAAATGTAACACAATCAGTGAAGATTAACAAACAAGAGCAACAGACCTGTAAAATTAAATGATATATCTGTGAACGAACCAGAGAGACAACCGACACGGAAACCATACGATGTCAATCCTGATTTTGGATTGTACCTGAGATATATAATTAGGGAATGAAAACCGTATGTAGATTGTCACGCTTGTTCTACGGTTATCCGCCTCGCAACTTCCATGACTGATACTACCTCCTATACCCCGGTCTGTCGCCTTTCTAGTTAGTGACACATTTGATTACCTTTAAAAAGAAAGAAGAGGTAGGAAGGGTGATACTCACCGCCAAATAGATAGACCGAGCAAATTATACCACAGTAGTAATGTATTTCGACCCTAGGGCCTTCTAAGACAAGACCAAAGTGACAAACGCAGACAAGGAGAAAAAAGACAACGACAGGCCTGTGCTTAAAGGCCATCCTTTGCAGGAGAACTGGAAGTGTGCAAGGGATTATCTCTCTTCCATACGTAGAATATAAGGATTGGGAACTGATACAATAAAAATTGCAAATTGAATGCTTAAATTACCCAGGAAATACAGATGGAAATGAAAGCTTAAAACATACACAGAAATTGAATATTAGGTTAATACACAAAAGTGTTTTAAATGAATGAATAAATAATAGACGAGTCACTTAGAAATCTTAAGAATTTTTTTTACATGAACAGATGCGTACTTTTAAAAAAAGGGGGGGGGGGGGTAATGAAAAGATAACGTTCCAGGAAAGAAAGTCTATCGAGGTTATGGTTTTGCCCCTCTTCGGTCCATGCTGTCCTGAAGATGGAGACACCCCTGTGTCACAGAGTAATCCCTCTGCAGTTGAATTTGCCCGTCATGGAGACACGCCCTTTAAAGGCGGAGGACACTTCCCAGCTCCACCCAAACTCTTCCGTTCTGGCACTGAAGTTAATCTCACAATCTACGAAGAAGGACTTTCTGGTTTTGTCGGATCCGCTGTCAGTTTTGGAGGCCATAGCTGGTCGCAACCTCCATCATCCCGAACTTCACCACTAAAAAAAAAAAAAAAAAAAAAAAAAAAAAAAAACTTTTTATCAGGTTGAAAGTGGAAGGTCACAACATCGTTCTGGCTTCGGTTCCCGGTCATGTTGGCATCGGAGGGAATGAAACGGCTGTTCGCCTGGCTAAGATACCACAACAGTGAAAATTGTTTAACATACATATCCCCTGCTCAGATCTGAAACCAAAAGTTAATAAAATTATGTCAGAGACCTCTGGCAGGAGGATTGGAATACACAGACGGATAACAAACTCTTTCAGATCCGTCCAAACTTAAAGGAGTTCCTCTCATCCACGTCTGGTGGTCGCATAGAAGAAACGGTTCTGTGCCGGCTGCACACCGGCCATTCGTATTTTACTCATTCATACCTTTTAAAGAGTAAAGAAGCTCCATGGTGCATTCCATGTCATGTGCCATTTACAATGAAACATATTCTTTTATAGAGTGTTGGGACTTGCATGATGCGAGACACAAACATTTTAAAGCAAATTCCATGAAAACCTTGTTCAGAGACGTTCCGCCTGACGCGATCGTTGAGTTCTTGAAAGAGATTAACATTTTTCATCGGATCTGAGATTTTACATTGGAAAGATTTTTTTTAACAAAATTGCGGATGGGTTTTTAGAAGATGTATTTTAAATAATTGTGTGAAGGAATGACTTGTGAGTTGATTTTAACGCGGTGACAGCCCTAATATGGCCCTTTGTGGTCGGCTGGGCTATAAGCAACATTACCTTACTTTACCTTCGCACAACCCCTCCACCGTCTTTCCACCCTCCTGCCCCCCCCCCCCCCCCCCCCCCCCCCCCCCCTCCACCCCACTTCCTTCTTCATCCATCAACTATACTTTTCCCAGCCCGTGTGACAGAAATCATGTGTTTACACCACTGCCATCGCTATGCCTGTGCTATATATCAAATGCGTGAGGGGAGGAGGGGAGACAGACAGACAGACACACAGACAGATGACATATGAAGAAATCGCGTACATTCCTGCGTGCTGTGACCCGTCCCACTCACAGACCATTCCTTTTGCCTAGAAACAGCGACGGAATGCTTCACACACGACGACGACAGACTTCAACAAGCAGGAAACTGCTGTGCCTGACACTGGCTGTCATGTGGAACCAGGCTTCAACGTCCGTCAACCCACGAAGAACTCGTTCTTCAAAGCCCTGCCCATGCATAACGTCATGTTCACGGAGGACGTGCTGTGGGAGAGGCCGGCGAGATCCAAGGCTGAATGCTGTGTGAGGTGTGTGCGGGAGGGCCCTGTGTGGCACGTTCACCTTTCAACCTAGTGAAGAAACATCGGGGGGAAGTTGTCGGATCCACAGAATGAGGCAGATCCCAGACGGGAGTCAGGAATTCATGCCTGGCTCCCGCAGTTTCAATCTCGTTCTCAAAGGTAGGTATCACTGTCAAACTCATTCTGCTGAAATTAGGTATTGGAACGTATCAAAATGAATCCTCAATTCCAGTCGTTAAAAAAGTGTTTATTATAACTTCGCCAAAAATCGTGACAACGAATCACACGACAAAACACGTGTTTCGACCTCTCAGGTCTTCTTCAGGCAAGATAATCAACACTCTGGACAACAAAAATGAAGAAGGAGCAATCACACATCTTTGTCAAATTCGGTGCAAGATGGGCGTTGAATGTTGGGTTTTGTTTTGTTATTATGATCGTCGCCATCTAATCATTGGGTTTTGCTTTGCTATTTCTATAGTCGCCATACGGCACCCCACTAGAGAAAGACACCGCACTGATGGTTTGTCATTTTTGGTAGTATTTTAATCGTTACCTGTTCTCTCTCTTCCAGGTTAAGTAGCACATCAGCTGCTAAACCCCATACTGACGTCAGCAATCGTTCAGTCACAGAGCCATCGTGAATGAGCGTCTGTTACCGCGCAAAATGTCACCATTGCACAGAATGTCACATTTTTGTGCAGTGAAGGACTGCACAAAATATCACAACTCGCAGTTGTGACAAATTGTGCAACTATGCCCCATTTTCGACTTCACTCTTGCACAAAATGTCACAACTTCTGTCAGTCTTGTTAGTCCGCCGCTTTCAAGAAAGCGAGCAGACTATTAAGCTCGTTAATTCGTGCCCGTTGTGTGTGTGTGTGTGTGTGTGTGTGTGTGTGTGTGTGTGTGTGTGTGTGTGTGTGTGTGTGTGTGTGTGTGTGTGTGTGTGTGTGTGTGTGTGTGTGTGTGTGTGTGTGTGTGTGTGTGTATTATTTCCGTTTTCTCATTAATTTATTTAGGTTTTATCCTTTTAAAATGTCAGTACAACACTATGTTAATCTGACAGTAAATGGTTTCAGTCAGTGGAGTCAGTGTGTGTGTGTGTGTGTGTGTGTGTGTGTGTGTGTGTGTGTGTGTGTGTGTGTGTGTGTGTGTGTGTGAAGAAGAAGAAAAAAAAAGAAAGAAGAAGAAGAAGCAGAAGAAGAAGAAGAAGAAGGACCTGCTCCCCTGTCAGAATAAAGAAAATCCTGTGCTCTCTACATGGAGAAAACAGAAAAATGTATCTAAAACTTGTACAAGAAAAAATGGACAATTATAAACACATGTGAAAATTAGGTTCATATCATGCATAGTGTGGATGTATATGAGACAATTGCTCAAGACTAACGAAGTGCAAAAAAGATGAGCATGCGAATCAATCAAGACAAGTCGTGTTGTTTCTGTTTGCCTCATCAACCAACATGGGCCACCTCGTAAACATGCGCGGTGAATACAGACTCAAAGTATATATCATATACAAAACTGAAAATTATAAACTTCAAGCCAAATTGAAAAACGCAAAAAAATACGTGGACATCATAAAGTATATCCACCCACCATCTACCCATCCACGCACCCATACACAGAGAGATAAGAGAGAGAGTGGTGACAATTTGTGCAGCAGTAATTTCAGAAAAGGCATACGGATGCACAAATTGTCACAATTGTGACATTTGTGCAAATTTGTGCAAATTGTGATAATTTGTGCAGCGAATAACTGCACAAAATGTCACTGTGACATTTTGTGCCGTGGTGACATTTTGTGCGGTAACAAGCGTCCCGTACGTCGAAGACACCCGTACTACGTCCATGCAATTCAGCTCGTATGAACTTGCTGAAACCGATGATTTCGGCATAAAACCAGTACGGGCATGGACGTGGAGACTTTTGAAGATGCTGCCTCCAGATAGATCAAAAGAATGAGCCCGGAAACATCACACGCGCCCCATCCCCCCCCCCCCCCCCCCCCCCCCCCCCACACACATACACAAACGCACTCACCCACGCATGGACGCACACCATGCACGCACACGCACGCAAGCACACACACACATACGCACGCGCGCGCGCACACACATAAGCACGCACGCACACGTGCGCACACACACACACACACACACACACACACACACACACGCACGCACGCACACACACACACACACACACACACACACACACACACGCACACGCACGCACGCACGCACGCACACACACACACACACACACACACACACACACACGTACACACACGCGTGCGCGTGCACGCACAGGGAGTATGGGTTTAAGTTTAAGTTTTAGCACATTGCATAAGCTAAAACTCAAACATTTTTAGTCCTGGTTAAATTAAAACATTAAAAAAATGAAATAGTGATAAGTTTTGAGATTCTGAATCAGAGCTCTGTCTTTTTGAACAGGCAAACGGCCCCCACAAAATCTTCACGCTGGTTGTATGTTCGTTCGTTCGTTCGTTTGTTTTTATGGGTTATGTTCATTTCTGCACGACTCAAATGTCATACTAGGCCATCTGATGATGTACATTATATGGTAACGACAATTCTACAAGATCCTTCAGTCTAAGAGAACTTGACCCAAAAAAATGTAAACAAGAACATTCGTCATGCAGAAATTGAGAATGTTAGAAAATCCTTCATCTACAAACTTTGTGGAATCCGTGGAATGTCAGTGCGCAGCGTGGCGTGCATGTTTGAGTGAACGGAAGTGTCTGGTGTGTCCCGTTTAAAGCAACTGGCGGACAGCACGTCTTGCTTTGGTTTGTCCTTTCTTTTCCTATTTTGTTTTTTTAGTCTTGATATTCATAACAGTCACTTAGTATTCTCTGTTCCAAACTTTTAACTGGAGACAACCCAATTTTAAAAGTGCCACTTTCCCAACTTCCATTTCAGAATGAATTTCAGCTTTTCCCACCCATTGGACTTCAAACAATGTGCAGCGGATGAAGGTTAATAGGACGATATGGAGGACATCCAAATGATTTTTGACTGCTGATCTTCTTCTTCGCAAATAAAAACTACCTTTGGGGTTGTTCTGAAGATGTACAATAGAAAAAAAAAACATACCATTTCACTCGCTCGTTTCGGTGATGGTGTTCAGTGATGTCTCTTCAGAACACTACCTGCTATGGGGCCTACAGACCTCAACATTTCAAAGCCATGTGGTTCCATTAAAGAAAGGCATTTTCTGACTCCCCTACTCAATATGTTTTCATTCTGGTGATGTCAGTGTAAGTAACCTCTGTCGTTTTTTTTTTTTTTTTGGTCTATTGCAAATCTTCTGCTCATCCTGAAAGATAGTTTCTATTTATTTTTTGCTATTATTTTCATCTTTCTGAGCCTCACAGAGTGGCATCTTTATATCAAAGTGTTCAATTCTGGCTAACTCACGGGGCCGGTCCCAGCAGAAACACATCAATGGTTGTCATTCCACAAAGAGAGGAAGGAGGCGGGAGGTTGAAGGCGGAAACTAGAAAGGGGCTGGGGGGAGGGAGATCGCAGACGGCCAGGATATGGGGAGGGACGCATGTTAGTCTGGCTCCACGGTTAACAGTTTTCCAGGTCTGTAGGCGGCTTAGCAGATAGTGTCCTGAGTATGTTGAATCAGAACAGACATCATCGCACACCACCAAGACACGATAGTCAAATGGTATGGGTGATAGCATGGTATGGGTGCATGGTATGGGTGCGTGGTTTGGGTGACAGCATGGTATGGGTGCATGGTACGGGTGCATGGTATGGGTGACAGCATGGTATGACAGCATGGTATGACAGCATGGTATGGGTGACAGCATGGTATGGGTGACAGCATGGTATGGGTGACAGCATGGTATGGGTGACAGCATGGTATGACAGCATGGTATGACAGCATGGTACGGGTGACAGCATGGTATGACAGCATGGTATGACAGCATGGTATGACAGCATGGTATGACAGCATGGTGTGGGTGATAGCATGGTATGGGTGATAGCATGGTATGGGTGACAGCATGGTATGACAGCATGGTATGGGCGACAGCATGGTATGGGTGATAGCATGGTATGGGTGATAGCATGGTATGGGTGACAGCATGGTATGACAGCATGGTATGGGCGACAGCATGGTATGACAGCATGGTATGGGCGACAGCATGGTATGGGTGATAGCATGGTATGGGTGACAGCATGGTATGACAGCATGGTATGGGCGACAGCATGGTATGGGTGATAGCATGGTATGGGTGATAGCATGGTATGGGTGATAGCATGGTGTGGGTGATAGCATGGTATGGGTGACAGCATGGTATGACAGCATGGTATGGGTGATAGCATGTATGGGTGACAGCATGGTATGACAGCATGGTATGGGCGACAGCATGGTATGGGTGATAGCGTGGTATGGGTGATAGCATGGTATGGGTGATAGCGTGGTATGGGTGATAGCATGGTATGGGTGATAGCATGGTATGGGTGATAGCATGGTATGGGTGATAGCATGGTATGGGCGACAGCATGGTTTGACAGCATGGTATGGGTGACAGCATGGTGATAGCATGGTATGGGTGATAGCATGGTATGGGTGATAGCATGGTATGGGCGACAGCATGGTATGACAGCATGGTATGGGTGACAGCATGGTGATAGCATGGTATGGGTGACAGCATGGTGATAGCATGGTATGGGCGACAGCATGGTATGGGTGACAGCATGGTATGGGTGATAGCATGGTATGGGTGATAGCATGGTATGGGTGATAGCATGGTATGGGTGATAGCGTGGTATGGGCGACAGCATGGTATGGGTGATAGCATGGTATGGGCGACAGCATGGTATGGGCGACAGCATGGTATGGGTGATAGCATGGTATGGGTGATAGCATGGTATGGGTGACAGCATGGTATGGGTGATAGCGTGGTATGGGTGACAGCATGGTATGGATGATAGCGTGGTATGGGTGATAGCATGGTATGACAGCATGGTATGACAGCATGGTATGGGTGATAGCGTGGTATGGGTGACAGCATGGTATGACAGCATGGTATGGGTGACAGCATGGTATGGGTGACAGCATGGTATGGGTGACAGCATGGTGACAGCATGGTATGACAGCATGGTATGGGTGATAGCATGGTATGACAGCATGGTATGACAGCATGGTATGGGTGATAGCGTGGTATGGTGACAGCATGGTATGACAGCATGGTATGGGCGACAGCATGGTATGGGTGATAGCATGGTGTGGGTGATAGCATGGTATGGGTGACAGCATGGCATGACAGCATGGTATGGGCGACAGCATGGTATGGGTGACAGCATGGTGACAGCATGGTATGGGCGACAGCATGGTGTGGGTGATAGCATGGTATGGGTGATAGCATGGTATGGGTGACAGCATGGTATGGGTGACAGCATGGTATGGGTGATAGCATGGTATGACAGCATGGTATGGGTGACAGCATGGTATGGGTGACAGCATGGTATGGGTGACAGCATGGTATGGGTGATAGCATGGTATGGGTGACAGCATGGTATGGGTGACAGCATGGTATGACAGCATGGTATGGGCGACAGCATGGTATGGGTGATAGCATGGTGTGGGTGATAGCATGGTATGACAGCATGGTATGGGTGACAGCATGGTATGGGTGACAGCATGGTATGGGTGATAGCATGGTATGGGTGATAGCGTGGTATGGGTGACAGCATGGTATGGGTGACAGCATGGTATGGGTGACAGCATGGTATGGGTGATAGCATGGTATGGGTGATAGCATGGTGTGTGGGTGATAGCATGGTATGGGTGATAGCATGGTGTGGGTGATAGCATGGTATGGGTGACAGCATGGTGTGGGTGATAGCATGGTATGGGTGACAGCATGGTATGATAGCATGGTATGGGTGACAGCATGGTATGG
>JADBJO010000282.1:105000-115000 GCA_016801955.1 Conus betulinus
AGAAAAATGGGTGGATGAATATGTGAGTAAAGATCAGATATATGAAGCAGATGGAGATACTGAAAGAAGGAGAGAAAGGAAGACAGCTGTAATTTACACATGAGGTAAGTAATGAGTAGTATGGTGATGCGTCTGTGGAAAATACTGCTGGCTGGTGTTGTGGGGGTAGATGTTAGTGCCAAGTGGGTAGAGGGTCCCAAGTCTGGCAATAAGATGGGATTCCTGCATAGTGCACTCAAAGTTGTCACTCTGTGATTGTCAAACCGTTAGGGCTTTGACATGGGAAAATGCTGACTGGGGACGGGTTTAAGTGCAGAGCGAATGGTTTGGGTCGATGATCGCGAACATCAGGTGGTTTAACAGTTGTTTATGCTCATCCTGCTGCCAATGTGTCATGTGCCGCTGCCCATGTTGTTGATACTGTGCAATTTCTTCAGTCTTCTCTCCTGATGCACCCAATTTTATTCTTGGTGATTTTAATAACTGTAAACAGAAGATTGACTCATCCCTTCCATCTTTTAAACAATATATTACCTGTTTTACTTGTAAAAACAAAATGCCCGATCTTTGTTATGGCAACATCAATCACGCTTACAAATCTGAACCCCTACCCCCTATCGGAAAATCTGATCATGATGTAGTCCACCTCATACCCGCATATAGACCTAAAATTCAGACAGAACCCATCATAAAGAAGAAGGTTAAGGTATGGGAGCCTGACAGTATTTTGGAATTACAAGGATGTTTTGACTGTACTGACTGGGACCTTTTCTTTGAATCCTCTGTCAATATCCATGAAGCAACAGATGTCATATCAGAATATATCATGTTTTGTCAAGATTTAATCATTCCATCAAAAACAATCAAAATTTTCCCTAATAATAAACCATGGGTAACGAAGCCACTGAAAACAGTGTTAAATGAAAAGAAAATTGCCTTTCAAACAGAAAACAAAATGGAACGTAAGAAAGTCCAAATAAAACTGAGAAAGGAAATACGCTCAGCCCAAACAAAGTACAAAGAGAAGGTTGAATTGCAGTTTCAGTGCGGTAATATGCGGAACGCATGGCAAGGTCTAAAGAAATTAACTGGTCAAACCAAATCCCATCATCACTGTGCCTTATCAAAAGAACAGCAACAACAATTCGCTAATGAACTCAACAAATTTTACTGTCGTTTTGATGCTCATGATTTCACCGATGCATTGGGAGTGATAAAAGAGGAAATCAAAGCAAAGATAGAAGATGAGATCATTATAGAAGATACAACAATACTTTCAATGTTAAAAAAAGACTAAATATCCAAAAAAGGCGCCTGGACCAGACAATATTAGTAGTGTATTACTCAAGAACTGTGGATCTCAACTCTGTCATGTCTTCACTAGACTATTCAATTGGTCTATTAAAACTTCAACTGTCCCTTCTCTCTCTGGAAAGCCTCAGTGATCTGTCCTATACCAAAAAAGTCTAAACCATCTTCCCTCAATGACTACCGCCCAGTCGCTCTAACATCCATTGTGATGTGTTTCGAAAGAGCAATACTCAGTCACCTCCTCACTGACAGTCAGTCATCAAGATCCTTATCAGTTTGCATACAAACGCAACAGATGCACAGACGATGCCACTCTCACACTTTTTACACAACGCTTACACTCACCTGGAGAAAACAGATTCTTTTGTTCGTATTCTTTTTATTGATTTTTCATCAGCTTTTAACACCATCCAGCCTCATCTCTTAGCGCAGGCACAAACTTTTATCCTTAAATGTCAGACCCAGGCTTATCCTGTGGATCACAGATTTCCTCATCTCCAGATCCCAGTCAGTGCGCTATCAATCTGTCATGTCATCTGTCCTCTTTTGCTCCACAGGTTCCCCTCAAGGTACCGTTCTTTCTCCTGTCCTCTTTACTCTGTACACCAACGACTGCATTGGTACAGAAGAAACACCAGTCATTAAATATTCAGATGATACAGCCCTTGTAGACCTTTCCAATTCTGATGTAACATATTTTGATGAAGTTGAGCGTTTCAGCACCTGGTGTAAAGAAAAAATTATCTTGAGCTTAACGTCAAAAAAAAACAAAGGAGATGATCATAGATTTAGGAAAGCGGAAAATTATGTGCCTGATCTTTATATTGATGGAGAAAAAGTGGAACGGGTAGAGGAATACAAATATCTGGGCACAACGTTAGACAATAAGCTCACTTTCAATACACACACCAGGTCCGCATACAAAAAATGCCAAACCAGAATGCATTTCCTACGCAAATTGAGGAATCTGCATGTCCAGCCAAAAATTCTTAAAACATTTTACAGGAGTTTTATTGAGTCTGTCTTGACTTTTTCATGCATTTGCTGGTATGGAAATCTTAATTTGAAAAAAAACAGCAAACTCTTGGATAGCGTTGTGAACATCTGTGGTAAGATTGTTGGTGAGAGACAGGAGAGTATGAGTGAGTTGTATGAAAGGCGTGCGGTCAACAAGGCTCGTGCGATTGTTAGTGACAGTGGGCATACGCTTGCGCGACAGTTTGAGCTCCTTCCATCAGGCAGACGATTTTGTGTCCCCAGAGCTAAGCTGATGCGCACAAAAAAGAGCTTTGTGTTCAAATCCATTGCGCTTTTAAACAAACACAGCGTGTAAGAAGAGGCGGTGGATCACCTGTGACACAAGCATGTGCGCGGGTGTGTATGTCTGTGAGCAAGCGGGAAAGTATAGATGCTGGAGTGTGGGTGTGTGTTGTGTGTGTGTTATGTGTGCATGTCCTGGAACAGTGAGGAATAGAAATGTCTGGAATATGTCTTATCTTAATGATTTTTTTAATGATAAATCACTCTCTCTCTCTCTCTCTCTCTCTCTCTCTCTCTCTCTCTCTCTCTCTCTCTCTCTCTCTCTCTCTCATACGTGCACACATTTATGTATATATAATTATGAGTGGCTGAGTGCATGCTTTATTTGCACTACCAGAAAGGAGAAAGATTGAAATTCCCATTTTGGTGTTACACGCATGTTTTATTGTTTGAAAGTAATTTTGATTTTCAGTGTCACGTTTGTAACTATAAATATGTATGTCTTAACTTTTAGGGCAGCGGCGATGTGTGATGGTGTTTGATTTGGTGAAAGGAAAGATTGTGCAGCTGGGTTTTGAACAGGGGAAAAGTGCTTGATGACTTATGTGTGGAGGTTTTGTTCGGTTGTGGGTGCACAAGTAGATCTTTGACATTTTTGTCACGTCTAAAAGTAATCACTGGTTTGGTTTCAAAGACAAGCTTTTGTGATTTTCTACTATGTGCCAGTTGGACTTGAGGATCCTGCAGACGGGAAGAGTGGGTTAAGTGGAGGCAGGCAGTAGGACTATCTGTTTCTTTTGGAGGCTGGGCTTCCAATACAGATGCTCTGGAAACAGCTTTGGTGCGGTTAAGAGCATGTTAATGATGGTGCTGGGGTATCTACGGCTGGTGAAAATCTCGAACATGGTGGCTGCTTGTAGACTGAAATTTTTCGTCGGAGCAAAGTCTGGCCAGGCAGAGGAATTCAGGGTATGGAATGCTGTGTTTTTTGTGGATGTGTAGTGATGTAGTCAAGGCATGACTGTAAATCAGTTGATTTACAGAAAACTGAAGATTTGAGCAGTCCACATTTGAGTGAGACGGCGATGTACAGAAGTTGACTGACAAGGATATGGTGCATGTAAATTTGATGAATGGGTGTAGGGTTCGAGTCAAGTTGACGAAACTGCAGAGTTCTTGTTCTGGCATGGATGTGGCTCCCAGTCCGTCATCATCAATATACCTCTTGTAAAGCTCTTGTATTCGGTCTGCATAAGAGGTTAGTGGACGATGTTAGTAAATTAGAAACATAACTGTTATAAAGGAAAAAATGTTTCAAGAATTAAGATTTTTTTTATGGAAGCGCGCCCAATCACTGGGAAAAAAAAAGAGGAAGGGGTAGGAGATGGGAAGAAGAAGGCACCACGCTGCTATCGTTTGTTGGTTACTGAACGCTTCACTTCAGAGAAGAACATCGGACTCGTTCCTTTCATGTATGCCATTGAATACCACGTGTATGCGGCTAGAAAGTATTGTTGGGTGGCTCGTTTAGATTTTAGTTTTACGATCATCATGCTGATGACGATGATTTAGGCAGTGCTCAGTTCGTATAATACGATTCATTGAGTCTTTGCATTAGGAAGTCATCAGTGGACTTAATGAATTAGAATTACTATTTGTTTCATGCTGATCTTTTTGAAACAGAAACAGGAACGGTGTGTTGTACATCTGCATACATGTAGTTTGTAAAATACGTCTTCTTTATATAGGCACTGGTTGAGTTTAACTTTTCCAGTATTGCAGTTATAAAGACAGTTATTCCATCGTTTCTGTTGAATTTTGAAATATGCATTTTTTCTTTGTCATTGACGATCCAGATGGAGGAAGGGTATACAGATAGGGAGAGGGGATGTAGGCTGGGTGAGGGAAGGGAGCACTTTTAAAATAATTTAAATATGTTCTGGCTCTCTTTTGTCCAGGTCATGTTGAATTATTCTTGTTTTGTATACATATCATTACAAATACTACTCTCGTATTAATGTGGAAAGATATCATTTTGTTCATATGCAATGATTGTATGTGTTTTTTGTTTCGATCATCATTTTTCTTATCATTATTATAACGATAATCAATATCACAGTTTCATTACTCCAGTTTCATCATTATGATTCATGTTGATATTGCCGATCTTTTTAGATTACAAGCAGGGTAACTTTTGCTCCCATAAGAAAACCTAACACAGAGTAACTTTTATTCAAGACTGTGAAAACTTTTGTTTCGATCATCATCACCACCACCCACCCTCCCCCCACTCCCCCTTAAGTCCAAATCTTTGCTAAGTCATTACTATGAGGACAGTTTAGTTGTTGGCCTGCGCTTATTTTTTCCCCACTATTAAATTGTTCGTTTATGCATTTGTGTGACTTTAATCAAGTTTAAAAGGCTGCGCCAGTCTTGAATAAAAGTTACTCTGTGTTAGGTTTTCTTATGGGAGCAAAGGTTACCCTACCTGTTTACTGTTTCTTGTTTACTGTTCCCTGCCTCACTTCTTTCGCAATTTCTTTTTAGATTAGTTTTTAATCTTTATCTTCAAATCTTGGGTCTGTCAGGACCCTCTCATGGAGATGCTTAAAATTCTGGAACCAGCTTAGATACAATCAGTCGTAGTATGTACAGGACTCATGGTAAAACGATCAGAAAACAGGTTTTTGTGTTTGATAGGATTGTAGCTGTTCTTTTACATGATTGCTCTTCACACGTTTTGTTTGTTTGTTTGTTTGTTTGTTTGTTTGTTTGTTTGTTTTGTTTTGTTTTTGGTTTGGTTTTTTTTTTTGTTTTTTTTTGTTTTTTGTTTTTTTTTTTCATTTTCACAATGTGCATTGGCTATTATTATTTTTTAGTTCAACGTTGGATGAACAGAAATAGTTCAGATTGTGTGTGTTGGCAACAGTGTGCTCTCTTTACCTATTTCAGTGTTGCTCATGAATGTAAGAAAGTAGTCACGGAGAACGATATTCTCTTGCAACAAGTAGAGTGCCGTCTGTCCTAGTATAACTGATAAACATAAAAGAATGACCAAATTTTGACACGTTACCTATGTATCATAATACAGAATTTTTAAAAATATGCTCTCGAAAAAAACAAAAGACTCATGAAATGGAACTACAAATATTCTATAGAGAACGTAGATATATTGCAGACAAACACATTTGTCTCCAGAATTTGACACCGATAGATGTTGACATGGCAATAGTTGTACTCCCTCTTCTTTCTTCCTGTCTCCTCATGTATCCTTTTTATTCTTTTTCTTTTTCTTTTTCTTCTTCTTCTTCTTTCGTCGTCGTCGTCGTCGTCGTCTTTCTCTTCTTCTTCTTCTTCTTCTTCTTCTTTCTTCTTCTTCTTTCTTCTTCTTCTCTTCTTCTTTTGATGAGAGAGGGCGAATGACTGTAATTTTGTTTTGTGTTAATGTACCACCATTGTTTTCCCATCTGTACCATAAACAAAATTACGCTTTGATTGGTGCACGAAGCAGTCAGTATTCTCATTCTCAAAGCAAACGCAGCTTGCTGGATTTTCCACTTCCAGCACAAAGGCATGAAGCAAGAATACATGAATGGTTGGCCTGCCGTGCACGATGTTCTGACACTGGAACAAAGAGGGTACACGTGTATTCGAGCGGAAGAGAGCTCATGTTTTATTACAATCCTCTTCAACACCAGTAACACACACACACACACACGCGCACGCACGCACGCACGCACGCACGCACGCACACACACACACACACACACACACACACACACACACACACACACACTCACACACACATACACATGTTTTCTTTTTTTTTCTTTGCGTTCGTGTTTTCTTGGTATATTGTTGTCAATAAAGTTTAAGCGGATCTGATAAATGTTTATACATTTTTTTGCTCTCTCTCTCTCTCTCTCTCTCTCTCTCTCTCTCTCTCTCTCTCTCTCTCTCTCTCTCTCTCTCTCTCTCTCTCTCATTACAAAAAAAACGTCAGGCATCCGCAGATGAGCCCGTGGTTAACACCAGAACTGCTGCAAGAAATTTCTATGTGACCAAATCAAGGCAGCAAATTTGTTTGACGAATACAAAGATCAAAGAAACTTTGTTTCAAATGAAGTTGAAAAAGCCAAATAAGTCTACTTCAGTCAAATGATTACGGATGCAAAAACCACAGCGCCTATGTGGAGGGCAATAAACAGTATTGTACACAACAGGCGTACAGATTCACAAAATTCAAACACAATCGTCAGTCCGGACGAATTTAATACCCACTTTATCATTACCAGATATCCTTACTCAAGCTTCACATACTGACTATAAGAGCACCAAATGAATATACATGCCCGACTTTCCTAATATCATTTTGAAAACAAAAACTTGGATCCAGTAACTCGCTCAAAATTCCCCTTCTTGCTGTACATGAAATAGGAATGAACATAGCGCAATTTTAGAATAAAAAAAAAAATCCATGGGTCCTGATAACATAACCACATTTCTTCTCAAACTCGCTCTACCTTACATTGTTGAGTCTCTCTTACATACATATATAATTTATCCATTGAAACTAATGTCTTTCCCTCAGGCGTTCAAAAATGCCAAAGTGACCCCCCTTCCAAAATCAAGTGATTTGTCGGATCCAAATAATTTCAGACCTATATCCTTACTATCAATTCTATCCAAACCCCTCGAAGACACATTCACACACATGTATCTCAGTTCATCGAGAAAAATAATTTCACCCGCTCCAATCTAGATTCCGATCTAATCACTCCTGCCACGCAGCTTTATAACGAATGTGTGACTCATGGCTTTCAGATATGAATCAATCGCAAATGACAGGGGTTGTCTTTCTTGACTCCAAAAAGGCGTTTGATATTGTTGATCATTCCATTCTTCTAAAGAAACTATCTATCTATTTGAAGCATACCCCGATAGCCTCATTATTCCAATCATACTTGAACGATAGGACTCTGTATGTGGTGCTTAATGGCCAAACCTCCGCTTCAGACTTTGTTAGACATGGAGTCCCACAAGGCTCAGTACTAGGCCCCTCCTATTCTGCATCTTCATCAATGATTTACCATTGTCCATATCAGATGAAAAGGTCACGACAGATTTTATTGCTGATGATGACTCGTCACTCCAAATGAATGGTAGTGATCTACAGACAATAGAAACTTATCCTCAGGAAAGTCTAAACGACGTGTCAGACTGGTGTAATTTAAACTCAATGGTCATACACCCCAGCCAAAACCAAATCTATGATTATAGCTACCCATCAAAAGCACCAATTGACTCCTCTTTGCCTAAAACTTAAGTTGAATGGCACTTCTATCGAACAGTTAGATGAGCATTGTGTTCTATGGGGTAACGATAGAGAAAGAATTGAAAAGGCTTTCTCATCTCAATAACGTATGCAAGGTAGTCTTAAAACACCTTTTCCTCTTATTTTAATTAAAGTGCTGTCGTCCTTTAACTAAAGGACCTGTCGTCATATTAGATCACGTTAATATAGCCTCAGCAAACAGGGACGCTACAATTAGACCTGAAAATACATGAAACACAGAACTGTGTCCAAGCGAAAACGCCAAAAGTACAAACTGAAAACAAACGGACTCATTAATTAAATGACTCACCAAAACCAGAGTCAAAATCACCAACCGGTTGAAAACAACCTGCCAGTCCAGCTAAGCCATGCAGTATCAAGCCATACTAGCCATAGCCCTTTGACCACAACATATTTCAGGAGTACTGGCGACGTTTACATCTGTGCAGAACTGAACCATTCCATAAATCTCTAGCTACGGTCCTCCACCACCATGACCCCTTCCTCCAGTGCTCATGATCCAAAACAACGATACACAAAGAGAATGTGCACAAAGACTGTTTTCCACGTAATAATAAGTCTACAACGATCCGAACACTACAGCCACACACCAACAACTATTAGCTATGCAACCACACTTAATGGCAGTAATGAACGTCATCATCAGCGAGCATGTGTAAGTCACAGATTTGAGGTGTGTCACAGTCTTGTTCCAACACACCCACAGCCAGTTTGAATCATAAACACTGACGTGTACATAGAGAATTGCCATTCACAGTTGTAATTCACACTATAATCAGACCTCTATCCTTCCGCAGCTATAAAGCAAAGGACAAAATCAGTCTGCTTCAAAAAGAGCAAAGAACATGAAGAAATTCATCAGTTCGTGCAAAAATTCACAACGTTCGATAAATCTGTAGTAAAACACTAAAACCAAGCCCCAATTCCAAACACTAACGAAAGCAGAAAAACATTTTCAGGAACGGAAGTAGGGCATTCTGCAATTACACAGCAACACAAGCTAGTCTGAATCACAATGAAGATTGTTCGCAAAGAAACTCCTTCGCACTTACACAATCAGAACTGAAACATTTTTTTTCAAATCTATAGTATCGCACCAAGAGCTGATCTAAATCTAAAACAGGAATGTACATAAAGAGTATCATTTACATAAAGAAGCAAAGAATTCAAACATCCTGGAAAGTCTACAACAGCCATGTGCGCAAAAGATAATCTTTTAAATAAAAAAAAAAAAACTGAAAGCATCAGCTGCTCTGGATATCCACTGCAGCTAATACAAATGCACGTAGGCCTAAAGAAAATCCTTACAGTTAAAATCAGTTCTATAACTGCACAGCAATTCACACACACACACACACACACACACACACACAAAACAGTCTGGATCTCCATTAGTTATGCACGCAAAGAAAAAATCAAAGAGAATATTCTACGCCACAACAACAAAAGCCAGTCTCTGCTGGTTTTTGGATCCGTCTGTTTCTGTGAACTGCCTCTCACTGGATGACTGTAAGTCTTTGTTTAATATTCATCTTGCATCTCTAAAGTTTCATTTTCCTATAGCAGCATGCATTGAATTTGAGATGAGAGAATCATAAAATATCATGAAAACTGATGGAACTCATTTGATCTATGCATGCCAAGCATTTTGCCGTTTCCCCCCATTATAATACCATTCCTTTTGTATGGATAATATGTGTGCACTATATTTCTACTGGTAAATACTTTGGGGGAAAATTAAGAAACTGAAAAGGACAAAAGTAAATAAATAACGAAATAAAGTGGGTTTACTCAAAGAAAAAAAAACTGGTCGTGCGTCCTGTGTGTGTGCAAAAAAAACACAGCACACAAAGAGATACAATTAACGTTTATTTAATGTGTATTTTTCACACTGCGCGTTCATTCAGGAATATATACATTTACTGAATCATTTCAGTAATAGTATAGAATTATGTATATAGCTGCCCTGCCCGATTTCTCTACCATCAAATCATAGCAGCTGATTTCAACGTGAACGTATGCTGCATTTTGATATCTCAAACCTTTTTTTCTTACTTTATTCATTTAGGGAGA
>JADBJO010000282.1:120000-132500 GCA_016801955.1 Conus betulinus
ATTTTTCTTTGTTTAATCGAATGTATCACTTCGTTTTGTTGTTGTGTTTTCCAACTACTTTTGTCTGATGCAGGTTGCCTAATCTCAGTCACATCTCAGCCAGAAATGCACATCCCACATTTTCAGAAAAAAAAAAACCTGTTTGATGATGCATGATTACATTTTCCCATAAGCATAATGTCTGCACTCAACTTCTTGTCATGATTTTAGCTCAGAGTTTGGCAGGCTTTCTAAATATTGTCATGCCAATGTTCTTATTTGCAGGTTAATTTTGTATAAAAACAAGAAGTCATCAGCTAAGAACTGTGAAACTTCCCTAAGTTGGTACCGCTGAATTTGTGGCATACGAATATGCATGATGGTGTGAAATATTCAATCGCACAAATTAAATACATATTCTTGTGTGCAACAAACAATCTTGTCTACATCATTTTTTGGAGTATAAGGGAGCTAATTTGAATTTCTGTCTTCGAATTCATTTCCACTTACTGTACTACACCTATTTTTCCCACATTGCATAAGTAACAGACCAGAGAGAGAGAGAGAGAGAGAGAGAGATGGAGAGATCTTGACTTAATCATCATCTCACCAAAGGCGAATGTGGCATCAGTGGTGACATCATCAGCAGTAGTAGAAGTGATGTCATCAATACTGTAGATGTGACCCAGTCAGCAGTGACAGAAGTTGCGTCATCAGTAGTAGTGTGGGTGAAGAGACCTCACTTGCAATGGAAGTGACACCATCAGTAGTGGTAGAAGTGACAGCATCAGTAGTGGTGGAAGTGACACCATCAGTAGTGGTGGAAGTGACACCATCAGTAGTGGTGGAAGTGACACTATTAGGAGTGGTGGAAGTGACACTATCAGTAGTGGTGGAAGTGACACTATCAGTGGTGGTGGAAGTGACACTATTAGGAGTGGTGGAAGTGACACCATTAGGAGTGGTGGAAGTGACACTATTAGGAGTGGTGTAAGTGACACCATCTGTAGTGGTGGAAGTGACACCATCAGTGGTGGTGGAAGTGACACCGTCAGTAGTGGTGGAAATGACACCATCAGTAGTGGTGGAAGTGACACATTAGGAGTGGTGGAAGTGACACCATCAGTAGTGGTGGAAGTGACACCATCAGTAGTGGTGGAAGTGACACTATTAGGAGTGGTGGAAGTGACACCATTAGGAGTGGTGGAAGTGACGCCATCAGTAGTGGTGGAAGTGACACCATCAGTAGTGGTGGAAGTGACACCATCAGTAGTGGTGGAAGTGACACTATTAGGAGTGGTGGAAGTGACACTATTAGGAGTGGTGGAAGTGACACCATTAGGAGTGGTGGAAGTGACGCCATCAGTAGTGGTGGAAGTAACACCATCAGTAGTGGTGAAGTGACACTATCAGTGGAGGTGGAGGTGATACTATCAGTGGAGGTGGAAGTGACACTATCAGTAGTGGTGGAGGAGACACCATTAGGAGTGGTGGAAGTGACACCATTAGAAGTGGTGGAAGTGACACTATCAGTAGAGGTGGAAGTGACACCATCAGTAGTGTGTGGAAGTGACACTGTCAGTAGTGGTGGAGGTGACACCATTAGGGGTGGTGGAAGTGACACTATTAGAAGTGGTGGAAGTGACACTATCAGTGTAGGTGGAAGTGACACTATCAGTAGTGGTGGAAGTGACACCATTAGGAGTGGTGAGAAGTGACACCATCAGTGATGGTGGAAGTGACACTATCAGTAGTGGTGGAAGTGACACCATTAGGAGTGGTGGAAGTGACACTATCAGTGGAGGTGGAAGTGACACTATCAGTAGTGGTGGAAGTGACACCATTAGGAGTGGTGGAAGTGACACCATTAGGAGCGGTGGAAGTGACACCATCAGTAGTGGTGGAAGCGACACTATCAGTAGTGGTGGAAGTGACACCATTAGGAGTGGTGGAAGTGACACCATCAGCAGTGGTGGAAGCGACACTGTCAGTAGTGGTGGAAGTGACAGCATTAGGAGTGGTGGAAGTGACACCATTAGAAGTGGTGGAAGTGACACTATCAGTAGTGGTGGAAGTGACACTATTAGGAGTGGTGGAAGTGACACCATTAGGAGTGGTGGAAGTGACACCATCAGTGGTGGTGGAAGTGACACTATCAGTAGTGGTGGAAGTGGCACTATTAGGAGTGGTGGAAGTGGCAGCATTAGCAGTGGTGGAAGTGACAGCATTAGGAGTGGTGGAAGTGACACCATTAGGAGCGGTGGAAGTGACACTGTCAGTGGTGGTGGAAGTGACACTATAGGAGTGGTGGAAGTGACACCATTAGGAGTGGTGGAAGTGGCACCATCAGTAGTTTTGGAAGTGACACCATCAGTGGTGGTGGAAGTGACACTATCAGTAGTGGTGGAAGTGACACCATGAGTAGTGGTGGAAGTGACACTATTAGGAGTGGTGGAAGTGACACCATCAGTAGTGGTGGAAGTGACACCATCAGTAGTGGTGGAAGTGACAGCATTAGGAGTGGTGGGAAGTGACAGCATTAGGAGTGGTGGAAGTGACAGCGTTAGGAGTGGTGGAAGTGACAGCGTTAGGAGTGGTGGAAGTGACACCATTAGGAGTGGTGGAAGTGACAATATCAGTTGTTATGGAAGTGACACCATAAGGAGTGGTGGACGTGACACCTTGGGCAATGGTGGATATGACTCTATCTGTAGTGGCGGAGTTGACATCGTCAGTAGTGGTGGAGGTGACACCATCAGTAGTGGTGGAAGTGACCGCATCAGTAGTAGTGGAAATGACGTCATTGGCTGGTGTCGCGTTGGTGTCATCAACTGGATTATTGCCCTCTTTCTCAGCGTCTTCAGTGGTGGTGGAAGTCACGTCAGCAGTGGTGCTGGATTTGCCGTCCGTCACGGTGGAGAGCTGAGGGCAGGAGGCGTGAGGGGTAAGGTCAGCAGGGGTGGCACAGACGGAATCGGTGAAGTTAGCGTCTGCCATAAAGAGAGCAAGACAGTATGACTTGAATGATATCGGTCTTTTGGAAGGTACAACACTGGGGACAGAGAGAGAGAGAGAGAGAGAGAGAGAGAGAGAGAGAGAGAGAGAGAGAGAGAGAGAGAGAGAGAGAGACAGACAGACAGACAGACAGGCAGGCAGACAGACAGACAGACACACAGACAGACAGACAGACACGCACATAGATATTGACAAACAGACAGGCAGACAGACAGACAGACAGACAGAGAGACAGGCACATAGATATTGACAGAGACAGGGACACAGAGAGAGACAGACAGACAGACAGACAGAAACAGAACAGAGACAGAGGGACAGAGACAGAAAAACAATACGAAGCACGACAGTATGACTTTAATGATCGATCTTTTCGAAGGTACATCATTGGGGGACAGAGAGAGAGAGAGAGAGAGAGAGAGAGAGAGACAGACAGACAGACAGACAGACAGACAGACAGACAGAGACAGACAGACAGAGACAAGGAGACACAGAGAGACAGACAGACAGACAGACAGAAAACAGAAAGAGAGTGAGACATAGACAGAAAATCAGAAAGAGAATCAGAGAGAGAGAGAGGCAATGAAAGAGAAAGACAGGCAGACAGAGAGACACAGAGAGCCAGACAGACATAATTTTCATATATGTGTGTGTGTGTGTGTGTGTGTGTGTGTGTGTGTGTGTGTGTGTGTGTGTGTGTGTGTGTGTGTGTGTGTGTGTGTGTGTGTGTGTGTGTGTGTGTGTGTGTGTGTGTGTGTGGTGTGTGTGTGTGTGTGTGTGTGTGTGTGTGTGTGTGTGTGTGTGTGTGTGTGTGTGTGTGATCTGTCAACTTGTTTGAGCACGCTCCTGCATGCACTCATGTGGGCATGTGTACCTAAGCCTGGGTATATATTGCGCATTCACATGTGCGCGCGCGCGCGCGCCGTGTGTGTGTGTGTGTGTGTGTGTGTGTGTGTGTGTGTGTGTGTGTGTGTGTGTGTGTGTGTGTGTGTGTGTGTGTGAAATAGAGAGAGACAGACAGACAGAGAGAGAGACAGAGAGAGAGAGAGAGATTATTCGGGTGGAATGGCCATTCAGAAATTAATACAGTTTATTGATCAACAACAGCAACAACAGCAACAACAACGACTATGAGAAGAAGAAGAAAAGAAGAACAACAACAACAACAACAACAACAACAACAATAACAAAAAAACAATAACAGTGATGACGATGATAGTGGTGAAAATTGAAGTAATAGTGAAGAATATAATACCAACTGTGATTATCATCATCATCATTTATAATCATAGCAACATCAGCAACAAGAACAGCATGAACAACAATTATTATTATCATCATTATCATTATTATTATTAACATCATCATTATATCCTTATTAGTGTCATTCTTCTTGTTGTTATTATTATTATTTCTTTCATTATCATTACCATTATCATGGGAAAGAAACGAATAAAAATAAACATGGGAAGCATATTACGTAAAAAGTTTACTTTTTTTTTCTCCGAAATAATCGAACATATAGAAAAAAAAAGAGTAAAAACACATAGACAGTACAATCTATCAATGGACTTACAGCAAAATCCGCTACTCTCCACCCTTCTCGCTCCCACTCCTACCCCCTTCCCTCCACCACAGCACGTGGAACACATGACACACGCAACCACGCTCTGCATCTGATACTACCACCACCACCACCACCACCACCCACATGAACCTGTGTGCCTGTGGATCGCGCATAATACAGCCTATTTATTCTCTCCGCCAATCCATACCTACAGACCCATGGGCATCAAAAGCCAACGGTTATCAAGCTGACGTCCCGGTGAATCTCTGATATACCCCAATATGCGCTTCTTTCATGGCATACTACAAAAGCATCACCCGTTAAGTGTAAATAAGTAAATGAATATATAAAATAAATGAATAAATACCTCTGCCACGCAATAAACAGATGCAATTTCATGTTTTCACACATCGGCGACACAAACACACATATGCGCGCTCGCGCGCGCACACGCACGCACGCATATACGCACTCTCTCTCTCTCTCTCTCTCTCTCTCTCTCTCTCTCTCATACACACACACACACACACACACACACACACACACACACGCATATACATTTGCAATGAATAAAATAGGGGATCCTGAGAGTAGAAAGAAACACGCGAAGAGCGTGGCAGCAGAGAGTCTTCAGAAGAGAAGCCCCCTTCAAGCAAGTGTTTCGGCCCTTATCTCCTGACACTCTAAGGGGGTTGGGCCACACACCGGTTCATGACTCCGGATGTCCCTCTGCTACCCTTTTTTTTTCTATCTTGGGACAAGCCATGGCTGGGATTCGAACCCATGACCCTCTGGACATGCTCATTTCCACTTAATGACTCGCGCACTAACCACTGAGCCACTGGGACACCTGATATTTGTAGGAAAGTTAGCCTTATGAAGTTCACTTTTGTTCCTCCTTGACCAGATCCAGCTTGAAAACCACCTCTGCTGCTTCTGCCATTGCTTTCAGGACTCTGGTTTTTCCCTCCCTGCAACTGAGAGCTGTTTCATGAGGCTGTATACAGACGTTCCTACAAACCCCCTAGCTCCAATTTCTGCAGTGAGGACTTTGACCTGATAGCCTTCTCTCCTCAGGCTGTTTGCCAGATCAGCATACTTTTCAGTCTTGTAGATTTGAGCTGCCTCCATTCTGTTCTCCTATGGCACCGCGTGCTCGATCATGATCAGCTGCTTGATTGACTGAGAGTGGACTGTTGTGTCTGGGTCTCATGCCACTCTTGCTGATGATCTCTGGGTGACTCTTCCATTCTGGGAGGTCTGCAGTGCACTCTCAGTCATCTGCCCCGTCCAGCAGACTCTGCCTGCATGTTCCGAGTGGCACTGTTGTTCTTTGCCATGATTCGCTGCCTCCTGCGGTGAAGAATGTTGCGGGTGCTTTTGGAGTCCTGATTTTCCCTTTTGTGGTGTTGGTACTATCCCAGACTACTTGTACAATCTCTTTGAGCACTTGGTGGTGCCTCCATGTGTACCTTCCTTGAGCCAGGGCTACTTTACAGGAGCTTAGGACATGCTCCACTGTTTGTTTTTCATGGCAGTGGGGGCATGAAGGATCGTCTGTTTTCCCCCACTTCACCAGGTTTGCATTTGAGGGCAGAAGGTCATAATTTATGTAGATCTGAGAATGAAGTTGATCCTGAGAGGGGCCATGTGCCAAATGTCATTCCAAGTGAGACTTCTTTGGAGTGCATTCTCCCACGTTGTCCATTGCCCTTGCTGGCTCTGCTGGACTGCTGAGAGAATCAAAGTCTATTCTCTCAAATGATATGTGTTTTGTCATTTACGTCCGCCAGTGGAAGGGCCCTGTATGTGTCACCCCATCCTCTGAGTCTTGCAATGTTAGTCTTGAGCGCATGTGAATATAGCCAATTTGTTTGGTTGCTGATGTTTCTTACTCTTCTTCTCAGCCTATTTCCTCTATTGATGTTGAGTTCTACAGGATAGTCTACGACTATGGTGGCTTCTGTCTTTGTTGCGGTGATTCGTTGAGTTTGTTTGTTTGTTTGTTGTTGTTGTTGTTGTTTGTTATTTTGTTTATCTCATCAGATCGGCCAAGCCATAATCCAGTAAAGTTCTTCTTGTCGCCTTGCCTGCTAGAGTGTCTGCTGTCCCATTTTGTTCGACACTTTCATGTTCTTGGCAATACGTCCATGTGAGTGTTTCCAGCGGAAAGCTGTGCATCACTTCATGCCAAGTAGGGCTTCCCGTGACGCTTTGAGAGAGAGAGAGAGAGAGAGAGAGAGAGAGAGAGAGAGAGAGAGAGAGAGAGAGAGAGAGAGAGAGAGAGGGAGGGAGAGGAGGGAGGGAGGGAGAGAGAGAGAGAGAGAGAGAGAGAGAGAGAGAGAGAGAGAGAGAGAGAGAGAGAGAGAGAGAGAGACAGAGAGACAGACACACACAGACAGACAGAGAATTCTTCTTCTTCTTTCTTCTTTTAGCGCCACAATCATCATGTTGATTATTCTGACATTTTTGTGTGTATGACCATTTTCTTTAACCCGCCATTAAGTCAGCCATACTCCACACGGAACCTCGGTTTATAGTTTCATTCGAAGGACTGTATGGAAAGTGGAGTCAGAACCAATGTTAACTCCGAGGGGAAAATCCCCCTGTACCGAGACGGCCCGGCGGAGATGCGAAACCCCCAACCCCAAGATTACGAGTCCGGCGCTCTACCAACTGAGCTACTCTGGCCCCCTACATGGAGACATGGACAGAG
This sequence comes from Conus betulinus, assembly GCA_016801955.1. Lineage (NCBI taxonomy): Eukaryota > Metazoa > Mollusca > Gastropoda > Neogastropoda > Conidae > Conus > Conus betulinus. The sequence continues at coordinate 127,275 of JADBJO010000282.1, forward strand.
AGAGTAAATCGTCAAAAAGGCTTATTCGAGGATCCCTGTACACGTGATTCTAAGTAACTGTACTTAAAATTAAAACATTATATCACCACTTGCCATCATCGTCCATGAAAAACAAACTTCTGGTCGAAAATAAAAGTCTAACAGTCCGCCTATCAATAAAGAAAAGAAAAGAAAGCCGAAAATAAAAGTCTAAAAATCCGCCTATCAATAAAGAAAAGAAAAGAAAGGAAGCCGAAAATATTCAGGCAAGAAATGAATGAACGAACTAAATAATACATCAAAGGGAAGATGAAAGGTGAATGAACGAACTAAATAATGACATCAAAGGGACGATGAAAGGTGAATGAACGAACTAAAAATGACATCAAAGGGAAGATGAAAGGTGAATGAACGAACTAAATAATGACATCAAAGGGAAGACGCTGTGTTTCACGGATTTCACAGAAGTCAGCACTCACGTGCAGGCCAGTGTCACATAGGCCTGCGTCAGATTGTTGACGGCAGCTTAAATCCTTTCTTTTACGTACATCAGAAAAAATAAATTCCATGGATCTTAAGGCACTTTACAATATCGAAAAGCGCAAAGAAATTCTTCCCAGTAATACCAACAATCTTTTGTTTTTCATTAATGATGATAATGATAAGAAAAGACAACATTCGTGATAATGATTATGTTTACGGCACTGATGTTGTGGATGCCGATGAAAAGAATGATGATGTTCATTATTCATGTGATGGTGTGGAGTGGTATGTAGTGCAGGCGAAGACAGGCAGATAATGGTGGGTTCAGGAACCAAGGGACAACAGCCAACCAAACCAAAACGCGGAGGGAACGACGTGAAGTTTCCTCCCTTTTATTTCGCTTCCACGAGCCCCAGGAACACGGTATCCCTCAGGCTAACAGCACGTCACATATATAGCGGACCGCAAAGCCAGGAACACGGTATCCCTCAGGCTAACAGCACGTCACATATATAGCGGACCGCAAAGCCAGGAACACGGTGCCACAGACAAAACGGGCTCCGTGAGGCAGGAACTGACAGAAATTTGCGCTATCAGTTGCAGCTTCCGTCTTGTCTGACTCGCCGTCCGTTCAAAGCATTCAAACATATTTACTATGGATGAAAACCTCAGAACCCAAGAAATGAAATGAAGCATGTCACTCTTGATAAATTTGTTGTTGTATTGAAGTATTGGCGATGAAAGTCTGAGAATATACTCACTTTTAACGAGTTTGTGCCACATTTTTCTCTATTGTGATAATGAATACCAAACAGCTTGAAATATGTTCATAATGAATGGATAGCAGGTATTTCACGCTTTTCACACATATAAATTTGATTATCCAACACTGTGTCTGAGTGGAGAACTTCGTCTTTGAAAATTGATCCAAAACACTACTGGCTTTCTTCCTCGCGTGGCTGACATGACTTTTGAAACGATTTTCGATCAGAAAATTACCCTGTTGAAACAGACTACTGGACAGAAATGTTTATACATTTTCAGCTGTAGGCCTATTTGTCATAGAAATGAAGTCATAAATAAGATTTCGATCGGGGAAGTCTGAATTTTGTAGCATGACAATTTATCACAAAACTCTGACTATGACAAAGAGTGGAACGAAGAAGGCGACTGTTCAAGAGAAGCCGGCATCGTCAATCATTTCAAACAGTCGCAAGCTTGAGCGGAAAATATCTGGGACATGCGATATACGAAATGAGGGCTTACGGGCTTTACTTCTCATGTGCATTTTTTTATTCTACACTTTTTCTTATACTTTTGCCAAATCAAGAAATATTTAAGGTTTCGCCGGCGGAGGATCAAAAATTGCGCCGAAATTAATGGTACAAAAACCAGTTTAGAGAAAATAATGGCTTTTCGGTCCAGTATAATTGTAACGAATAAAATACATTGATTTTTTGTGACTTCAGTTACGTGTATATGAAAAATATATAGGTTCTGAAGCATTCATTTTAACGAGTTTACACGATATGATAAAGATTCATCAATCAAGGGAGGTAAGGGGAAGGTAACTCTCGAACAAAACCTTTCGTCTGCTTAGGATCACCAAGAAATAATGTGCACATTTTAGCACCTGGCAACATCATGAAGAAAGTAGAAAGAGAAACTGATGCAGTGAAAGAAGAGCCAGAAAACTCAAACATGTCATGCAGTAGTAAATAAAAGGATTAGATATAAGCAAATCGTGATAAAATAGAGAGAGAGAGAGAGAGAGAGAGAGAGAGAGAGAGAGAGAGAGAGAGAGAGAGAGAGAGAGAGAGAGAGAGAGGGAAATGAATGATGAAAAAGAAGGAGGAGGAAAAAAAAAAGAGAACAAATCAAAACAAATTAAAATAAACGCGCTTGCAAGATTTGCAAAACATCATCATACACAATATTAAAAGGCTCACCAAATTTGACGTGGTAGTCGTTACCGTTATCGCCCGCCATGTAGACGGCACGCACGGGGAAGTCCAGAGAGGAGTAATTCAGAAAGAAGTTCCGTCCAACATCAGCCCCCAGGCCTGCCACCAGCTTGTTGTCCTCCCAGCCGAACCACACATCCCTGAACTCACAGCAGTCTAGGGTGCTGTGGGTGATCGATACCTGGTGATTCGTCATGCGGTTCGAGATGCTCCGCACTAGAGTCAACTCTTGACCTTGGTATGAGAGCCAGACCTGAAACAGATTTGGATGTGTGCGCAAAACATGGACTCTCTCTCTCTCTCTCTCTCTCTCTCTCTCTCTCTCTCTCTCTCTCTCACACACACACACACACACACACACACACACACACACACACACACACACACACACACACACACACACACACAGCTATTCTATTATCCGTTCATTGTTTTGTTTAGTGTTAACTCGTGAAAACCCCACCTCATGAAGTGGCTTTTCTTATAATGAACTAGTTAAAAGAAAATGCAATCTTCGTACAGCAAGTTTGAAAGATTAAAACTCATTTGTGATGTATGGTATTCATTTGGTGTAACTGCTAACCGAACCAGTCTCTGGCTAATTCTATACTGTATGAAAACAGATTTGATGTCATCTCTTAACCCAACCGGCTTTCAATTCATTCTGTGATCAAACCTCTGAACGAACTGTCATAATTCTGATGTACTCTCTAATCCAAAAAGTCTCTAACCCATTCTGTTGGTATTTCCATAAGATGTGGAAGATGTGATCGAACTAGATTTCTATTGATTCTGTAGTATATAGTGACTTAGTTGAAAAAAGCTCTCATTGAAAAGTCTCCAACTCATTCTGCAATGCATTTATCATACATTTGATTACGTCTAACTAAACCGTTACAATTTGCTGTAAATTCTAACCCCAGCCATCATACGTGTGATGTAGCCTCTGACTGAATCAGTCTCTGACCCAATGGGTAATGTAGAGTTACAATTTTTTATAAAAACTATAATCGAGCCAGTCTATGAATTATTTTGTTATTTATGATCAGGCATTTGATGTAATCTTTGCCCACATCAACAAAGGACTTCTTCGCGTCTTTAGAGACGTTGGCAGCTAACGCTTCGTTGCGCATGCGCGCATATGCCTTCCTGCTTGTCTGTCTGACTGTCACTCGATCTCTCTGTGTGCGTGACTGTCTGCCTGTCTGTGTACCTGTCCGTCCGTCTATCTATCTGTCTGTCTGTCTGTCCGCTTGTCTGCCTGCCGGTCCGTCTGTCTGACAAGTCGTGTTGGTGAACTGACCAAACGGCAGGCAGCCCAGGGGTCGGCGGTGTCGCTGCTGAAGACGATGATCACGTCGGCGCACGCCCTGAGGGACAGGACAAGGGAGGTCCGTTTGAGGATGTCCACAATGGGCAGGAACCTCACCGCCGTGGAATCACCCAGAATCTTCAGAGTGGGCTGGCAACTTCCTGCCATCACAATGCGCCATCAGTTCCATTCCACTGATTTAGTATCCTTGACCAAAGAAATCAAGAAAGTCATGAGCGTGTTATGGAGGGGATGTGGGATTGTTGTTGTTGTTGTTGTCCTACCCTGGCTAAAAGACTCCAGGGATCATCCAAACAGCTGAAGCACTTGAACATATGGTACAAATGCATCAGCTGGGGATGAGAACATTACGTGTGTGACCGTTTTTGACTACCCCGCTACATGGGCAGCCACACTCCGACTTCGGGGGATTTGGGAGACTGATAATGTTATGCTAGAGCTTGTCACAGCTGAAGATAATCCCCGCATAACTGCAGAGCATAACACATTTTGATGTAGCCTTTGTGTTCTAGCCTGTGTCAAGTGGTCTGACACAGCCTTAAGCCAAGGCGATGATGTGCGATAAGATGGACGGATGGAGAGGAAGGAGGTGTGGGAATATGGGGGGGGATGGTGGTGTTTTAAAGAAGCCTGAATCATCCCCATACACATCGATACCCCATCCTTTTTTTTAAGGGAGTCGTTGCATAAAGTTGCATACAGCTCTTCCGATGGAGAAGTCAATGAACAGTGGGACGTTGTGGTTTCTTAGTGTTTGTGATATAAAAAAAAAATAAAGGAAGATTTACTGCTCTGCCAAGCAAATGAGATAAACAAATTACAAGACAAAGTACGACGCGTTTCGATCTCGTTGGTCTTCTTCAGGCAAGACAACATTCAAGACAATGAAGACGAAGAGCGACAAGGACATCCTCTTTTTAACTTTGTTTCAATTTGCACCTGCAGTCACCTCCCTCGGAAATCACCTTCTTAGTGTTGTGATCAAGACTTTGTCGGTCAAAGCTTTTGAACGCCGCTGTAACAGAGAACTGATTCCACAGGAAATTGTCTCCAAAGCTCATTCTCCGCAGAAGACTGAACCTGGGAGTCAGGTGTGTGTGTGTGAGTGTGTGTGTGTGTGTGTGTGTGTGTGTGTGTGTGTGTGTGTGTGTGTGTGTGTGTGTGTGTGTGTGTGTGTGTCTAACTCACATGCTCTCTTCGTTCCCCTTTTGGCTTGTCTCTGTCTGTCCCTCTCTTCTCTATTACCATCTTATCTGTTTCCTCCATCTCAATCATTCATATATTGTAGTTCATTTTCCCCTCTATGTACATATTTTATAATAGCATGATTAAGAGAGTGGTTGAGAAGGGTGAATGGGAGGGGGCGGGGTGGGGTGGAGGTTGGAGGGGTTTGGAGGAGCGGGGAGGGCGAGAGAGAGTGATGTGGGTTTGGGCGCGCGGTGCACACACGCGTTGGAAATGTGTGTG
>JADBJO010000282.1:142500-145000 GCA_016801955.1 Conus betulinus
GGTCTGAAGCTACAAGCCATAAATCTATTTTGTTTACTTCCCATTTTGGAAAATTCATGGTAAAATACTCTGAGGCTGGATTCAGGAACTGACCACTTGACACGACTAACTGCACAAATCAAGAAACATTTCACTAAACGGAAGGGCATTTTTGGTTCCGTTTTTTTTTTTTTTTTTTTTTAACTTCGCTGAAGCTAATGGCACAGAGTGTAACACAACAGACTGTTATATACGCTAAAACACCTTGGCTCATCTGATTATGTATACGACTATGTCAAATCCTTCCTAAATGGAAGATATATATATAATGGCTAAAGGTGGGAATAATTTTTGTGAACCCATAGGTCCATAAATATGAAAATTCCACAGGGGCCCACGATATCTCCTTTTTCTCCAAAATCATGCTCTATGATTTACAGGAGTTGTTTTTCACCATCTACCAAGCTGGCACAATATGCCGATGACATCGCTGACAGTATAGATTCTCACCTCTCTAAGAAAAAAAGCATGTCAAGCTAAGTACATACAGATTTTCTTTTAGAGAGAACCTGATAAACTGAAAAGAAAAAAAAAAGCTTATGTCAAGCTAAGTATATACATATTTCTTTTTCCAGACACAATTTGATAAATTGAATGACAGTATCCATTTAAATGGCGTTGAATTTTCTGTAGAAGAAGCACATTTAATTCGTTTTTAATTATGGTTGCAATCCCAGCAAATTACCTCCATTTTTTGTCAGGGGAGGGAGACGGGCAATAGGAATGGGGAGGACGGAATTTTCTTTTTAATCTGAAATAAGAATTGCTCGGCGCACTTCAAAATCTAACTGTAAAAGACATATTGACTCAATTTGTAACTAAAGAGCAGGGTAAAAACTTCCTGAATGTTCTTTAAGATGGTAAGCCATTCTCCTTGGAGACTGAATTCAAATTTTTTGTTCCATGTTTGTACGTTTACTGCTTTTACTGTTTACTGCTTTTGTACGGTCGAGACTGATCTATACTCAGGAATTTTCTCTTCTGTTCTGGCATCACATCCAAACACAAAAAAAAAAAGAAAATATTCACCCGAATCATTGACAGTAAAACTGTGAAACTGACCTTCGGAATGTTTGTGTCATAACAAAACCATTGAGGCTCATAAGCTAGGTCTTTTACGCTGATAAAGTAAGAACATTAACTTCTATTTAGAGTCGTTGTCAGTTGCTTTATTAGACAGACGACCTGCCTTTTAAAAAATCCATAAAGTAATATTCTGTAATTGTACTTTAGATCAGTTCAAATTTGCATCTTCTTCGATATATTTTTTCCATCTATCCTGCATGCCCCTCCACGCAATCCACCTCTCCCCCTTTGGCTTTGGCCATTTTATATATATTCTCTTCGCCAAATTTTGGCATTGCGGTGTAATTGAAATTGTTCGTTATTTTGTGGGTTAGCACTCTCACTGACAGCTGAACAGAGATCCGCATTCGGTTCATCTCTAACTTTTGCTAAGACAACAGTTTGAGGATGAACGATGTAGAGATAAGTACACAGGCCTTTTACAACACTTAGGCTTTATTCACTGAGTTCTGTCCATAAATACATCAAGGAAAAAATATACGGGCTTTTTGCCTTTTTTTTTTTTAACCTCGGTCACACAAGCACGACAGACACTATTGTTTCATTCACTCATGTCTCACAAGAACCACGGACAGGCACTCGTGTTTTATTCACTCACCTGCGTTCACAAACCCAACAGACAGACAGTCGCACTTTTGTCCTCTCCCCTCTGTTCACAAACACCACGAGCAGACACTCGTGTCTTATTCACCCACCTGCGTCCACAAACACCCGACAGACACTAGTATTGTGTTTATTTCTCTTCACACACATACAAGACAGACATTCGTGTTTTATTCAGACCTCTGTGTGTACAAACACTACACAGACACTTGTGTTTTGTTACACACCTCTGTTCACTAACACACCACAGACACGCGTGTTTCAGGCGCTCACCTTTGTTCACACTACAAAAGAACTGGTGTTTTGTTGTCTTCCCTCTGTCTACACATATAAGACAGACATTCGTGTTTTATTCGCCAAGCTCTGTTTGCAAGCACCAAACAAATACTCGTGTTTTATTCACTCACTCCTGTTTACGAACACAAGAGACAGACGCTTGTGTTTTGTTCACTCACCTCTGTTCCCAAACACATCAGACAGACACTTTTTTGTTCGCTCACTCCGTTCACGAACACCACAAGTCGACTTTAGACAAACACTCGTTTTGTTCACTCACTCTGTTCACGAACACTACAAGCCGATACTCGTGTTTTGTTCACTCACCTCTGTTCCCAAAACGCATCAAACAAACACTCGTTTTGTTCACCCAGTCTGTTCACGAACACTACAAGCCGATACTCGTGTTTTGTTCGCTCACCTCTGTTCCCAAAAACACATCACACAAACACTCGTTTTGTTCATTCACTCTGTTCACGAACACTACAAGCCGATA
>JADBJO010000282.1:150000-152500 GCA_016801955.1 Conus betulinus
CTTTGTTCATTTGAGTTCTGGGGGAGTGCGGTCTTAGTGGTGTCCATGTGATGTTCTTCCTTTCATTACACAGCAAGTTTCTCGTAAGTTCTTAATTCAAGAGACGTCATTATACTTATTTTGTCTTCGGAATTAAAAAAAAAAAAATCCATGTGCTTTTAATGCCAAGACTTTCTGAGTTTATTGAAAACAATGTAGAATTAGGACACACACACACACACACACACACACACACACACACACACACCAAAGATTTTAGAACAGGTTATTCCAGTGCTGACAGTATCTTTACATTATACAATAAACTTTTTATAGCAGAAAATGTTTTTTTTTTCTGTTCGTTTGTACACCACGAGAAGTCTTCTGAAAAGGTCAGAAGAGCATAACCGTGGAATAAATGACTTGGTTTGAATATAAATGATACGTTTATGTCTGTTGTTAAAATCGTCCAAAGCTGAGTCATGTTTTAAGGTCTACAACTGCTGTTCTGGGGAGTTCTTTTCATGTAGTGTTTGGGAGGTGGGACAGGATATGATTTTGTAATTGTGCGCGTATTTCCTTAATGATGTAAACTTTACAAAGGATCAGCTTCACATAACGTCTTCCTGTTTACTGATATAACAGACACACCACCGCTGAAGAAGACAGACGGAGGAGGTCTGTCGAAAGCTCCAAGTAAGTGCTATTCCTAGCTGAGAGACCTGTTTAAATCCGATAGTCGTAACAGCCTGAATGTTTCAATATATTTGCATTGTGATGTGTCAGTTTGACCACACTACTGAGCATTAGATTCAGTCAAATTGCTTTACCAAGTAAAACTAATAAAACGAACCCTAATACATTCCAACACATTTCCTATGATTACAACCATCATATATACTCTTTTTTTTTCGTAAAGTATTTGATGGCATGGTCAAACTAATTGTTTTTTTTTTAATAAATAGGTTTCTGGATTCTGGATTCAACATTAGAAAAGTAGTTACATAATAGCACAACAGCAACAGTGAGCTGATGAAGACAGGGCGACCCTATCGAAATATTCTCCAAGTAAGTTTTGATTCTAGAGTCTTTAACTACTTTAACTACTGTCTTGTAATTCGTTTGATCACGTTAACTGAGGGGAGTTATTTCAAATACTTCTTAAAGTTTGTTTACATTTCCGCATGCAGTTCCCCCCACTTTGCAACTACAATGATCATGTTTGGTTTTTTTTTTGTTTTGTTTGTTTGTTTTTGTGTTGTTTTGTTTTGTTTTGTTTTTTTTTTTTTTTTTGTTGTTGTTGTTTTTTTTCGGTTTTTCCCTCACCCCTTGGTACAAAGGCAGAGCAGCTATCCCGAGATCAAACCTTGGTTGGCCACTAAAGGCCACTGACCATAGACGTAGAGGATTCTTTCACGTCTCTGCACTGACCCCTCCTTTGCCCCCCACCCCCCCCCCCCCACCCTCCCTCGTTCTTTTCTTTCCACACACGCTTAAGCTCCATCTGTGTGTGTTTTCTTTTTATCTCATCCGCTTTACCGTCACATACCTGGAGTTCACTGTGCACGAGCTGTGGTTTGAAGAGTTAACTATTACATTCCTCGTTCGGTTGTTACGTGTTCTATTTACATACATGTTGTGATATATTTTCAGTTATTACATTCCTCGTTTATCTATTACGGTTGCTATCTGTTCAGACATTCTAATACATTTTCAGTTATGAAATTCCTCGTTTGTTTATTACGTTTCATATTAATTAATCATCCTGAAACATTTTTCAGTGTTACATTCCTCGTTGTTTATCATGTTTCCTATTTATACAGACATTCTAATACACTTTTTGTCATTACATTCCTCGCTTGTTTTATTACGTTTCTTATGTATATAGACATTCTAATACATTTTCAGTCATTACATTCCTCGTTTGTTTATTACGTTTCCAGTCTATATAGACGTTCTAATACATTTTCAATTATTACATTCCTCGTTTGTTTATTACGTTTCCAGTCTATATAGACGTTCTGATACATTTTCAATGATTACATTCCTCGTTTGTTTATTACGTTTCCAGTCTATATAGACGTTCTGATACATTTTCAATGATTACATTCCTCGTTTGTTTATTACGTTTCCAGTCTATATAGACGTTCTGATAAATTTTCAATTATTACATTCCTCCTCGTTTGTTTAGTACGTTTCCAGTCTATATAGACGTTCTGATACATTTTCAATGATTACATTTCCTCGTTTGTTTAGTACGTTTCCAGTCTATATAGAACTTCTGATACATTTTCAGTTATTACATTCCTCGTTTGTTTCTTACGTTTCCTATTTACATAGACATTCTAATACATTTTTCTATGCTCCCTCTCACCCACCCACTCTTTTCTTCACCCGCTCCCTCCTTTCTTCCCTTCTGTATACTGTCGTCAGTAAAGGGCTTAGTAGGTGGTGTCCTGCGTATGTTAGATCAGAACAGGCACCACTGAACACTACCGAAATGACTCGGCAGCAGTGCAGT
>JADBJO010000282.1:155000-235000 GCA_016801955.1 Conus betulinus
AACTACGCATCCAAAATCTGATATTTTTTTCACAAAACATGTCACTGTGCCCTTCCGTGAAATAAGATTGATGTAACCGGCTTACCTAGAAAACAGTAAAACAGCATTTAAAAAAAAAACAACGACGACGACAACAACAATGAAAACGTAGTGATGAGATTGATGATGATGTGTGATGATGATGATGATGATAATAATGATGATGATGATAGTGATGATGATGATGATGATGATGATGACCACGACGACAATGACGACGAAGACGACGACGATGATGATGATGATGACGACAACGACAACGACGACGACGACGACGACGACGACGACGATTATGATCAGCACATGCTACCATGAGTTCTTAAACAAGATAAATTTAAACCCTTCCGTTGCTCTCCCTATCGCTCCTATGAAGACATGTTTTGGATGCACGCTTATCTTCTCTGCTGTCTGCCGTCACTGATGATTTTTTGTTTCATACCTCTTCTCAAGGAACCTTCCCACGACGCCGAGAAAATTGAAAAAACCATAGGCCCGTCTCTAATTATTTTTTCCTTTTCCATCTGAGGTCACAAAAAAAGACAAAAAATAAAATGCCCTTCTTCAGCTCGATGACCATCTACGTCGCAACAGCCTACGTTGCAGTCTCCTTACCGAAGCGGTCACAGTACTGAAACTGCTCTCCGGAATGTAGTCACTGATCTTCTCACTGTTCTTGACGACAGTCATGTCTCGCTACTGTCTCTCCTGGACTTAAATGCCGCTTTTGATACTGTCGATCATAATTCCTTTCTGTCTTGTCTTCGCTATTCTTTCGGCATGTCTGATAAAGTACTTTTTATATTTCGATCAAATCTTTCTGTTTTTATTGTTTCTATTAAAGTTTTTTCTTCTCATCCACCTGCCTTGCAGTATGGAGTCCTTCAGGGACACGTGTTGGACCGTATCCTCTTTGTCATTTTTACACACCCTATTTCTCATATTGTTGACTCTCATAACGCTTCTTGCCACTGTTTTGTTTTCCGATGAAAATCAACTCTACGTTTCTGGCGATATTTTTTTTTTTACAGATGTCTTTTTGTTCTCCATCGCGCAAAGTTATGTATTTCGGATATTGAAGCATGGATATCAAACAACGAACAACAAACTTCAACTGGACAATGATGAAAATGACATTCTTTTCATTGCGCCCAAAAGATTTCTATCGACAGACTAAGTTCTCATTTAGTTAGAAAACTGCCTCGTTCAAACGCCTACGAGTCAGGTCGTTACATTCGCCCACGCTCTTCCTTTTCAACATCATCTTCCCATTGTCTGTCACGCTTGCTACTTTGAGCTTCACTGCACTGGTTTTGTTCGCCATCTTCTCTTTGAAGACGCAATCAATACTCTGTAATCTATGTTTGTTCTCCCGAGACAGGATTACAGTAAATCTCTCCTTGCCGGCTGTCCACAGAATCTTCTCCTCCGACTTCAGAAATTACAAAACAATGCTGTTCTACTAATCATCAGATGCTCTACATCCACTCATGTCACTCTCTTAATCTTCTTTCGTCCCTGGCTTCCAATCGATAAACTGACTTTATAACAGGGCTGCCTGCCCTACACGCCTATTTTCAGATTATATTCCGGTGTCAACCATGCCCGAGAGATACAGATACCTGCAGAACTGGTAAAAAAAATTGAGCAACACTCTCAGAAACGCATCTATATAGTGTATGAAACTTGACTGTGTGGTCCAAGTCTTCCAAATTGGGACCGTTGGAAAGTCAGTTCTGGGTAGGAGCCGGTCGAAGAAGGAAATCCCACAAATGAATGATTCTGATGAGAATCGAACTAACGATCTCCCAGCTGGAAATCCGCGACGGTAACCACGGCGGCTGGTGTTGCTTTGAACTGTTTTGTGTGTTTATTTGTATTTCAGCCTGTTTGGTGTATGCCCACGTGTGCGTGAGTGCGTGCTTGCGTGTGAGCAAGCAAGTGAACGCGCGCGCGAGCGCGCGCGCGTTTGTGTGTGTGTGTGTGTGTGTGTGTGTGTGTGTGTGTGTGTGTGTGTGTGTGTGTGTGTGTGTGTGTGTGTGTGTGTGTGTTGCTGTTTTCTTTTTCTTTCTTTCTTTCTTTCTCCTCACGCTCCTCACATGAGCGTGCGTGCCAGAGAGAGAGAGAGAGAGAGAGAGAGAGAGAGAGAGAGAGAGAGAGAGAGAGAGAGAACTCAGATGGTTTATTCAAAAAAGGTTATTGCACCTCATGAAGGGGGGTATGGAGAACGTAAGAACAATATATGCATTTTACAGAAAACTAGAAAGACTGGATGGACTTCTCTCTCATGAAGTCATGGCGGATCGAAACTGAAATGCCTTGAACAAGTAATTGAGAAATTTTTTACTATGCTTTCATTCTGAGATGCCATAAGCAAAATTAACTGAATTGACAGGGATCCCTGGAAAACTTCATTGGTGTATATTGCGCTCTTAGACTACATAACTTAGAGCAGCATAAAACAAAATGCAGTTCGTCTTCTTTACCATTATTGCATAGTGGACAAGTAAAATCCATTCCAGTATATTTATTGTAACGATACCGGCGTTGTGCAATGTCTGAAATTCCCAATCTAAATTTGATCATAGTAAACTTCAAGTGTTTGCCTACATCCATTCGCAGATAAAGTTTAACATCGTGTACCGTGCAAAGTTCTGATACATGGAAAATCTGTCGCTTTTTTCATGTGAACGTCCCATTCCTGCCACCTGCCTTGGCTCATCCTAACATAACCATATCTAGATTGATACAATTTACATCGGATATTTGAAAACCCATTTCTTTTGTCTCTTGCATCCAGGTCGTATAACATCATATAAGCTTTCCGTGGTAATCTATTATCATTCATTTTAGTTAATTTCAATCAGTACCGAATACGGATTAATATAGAATTTAAACAGATAGGATATCTATTGGTCTCTCCATAGACAAAGTTATTAGGTGTTCGCATTTCAACTCCTAACATTTTTTTTTTCAAGGCAAGAGGTGCACTTTTTTCACATGGCGGGCTGCATCATCTAGTCCCCAAAGTTTTGCACCGTACTGAGCATGCTAGCAATGGGTTATACCTGGGAATCAAAAAACGTCAACAATAAATTTAAACTAGAATTCTTCAAAACAAATAGTTTCCTCACAATGCAGAGCAGAACTATAACTTCTTGCTTTACTTACCAGGTCATTGCATGCCAATGTGAAATTGAGTTTTGTTGAAAACAGTATACCTAAGTAAGCATTCTTCTTCCGTAAAGCGACCACAATCAACATTCTGATTCAACATTCACAACAGGCATCACAGCATGATTATACGTCCAATTTTCTCTTGCTGCTAAATAACCACTTTTTCTAAAAACACAATATATATTGCTTTTACTTAAATTCACTTTTAAATCAGGAGAAAAGCTTTGCGTTGCAGACTATTCTGAGAGAGAGACAGACAGACAGAGACAGAGAGAGACAGACAGAGAGAAAGAGAGAGAGAGGATGCAGCAGCAGCAGCACAAAATCTGAGAAATAATATCAAGGAATAATGGTATTCTGACAGATCAGGCTTGGACGGTATGGGTGGGTGGGGGTGGGGGTGGGGGGGTCAAAGGATTTATATGATTTCAGAACGGCTGCTAGTACTGAAAGCAGATGGACAACTAATGATTTCAACCGAATCTGCAGAGAGCCAAAGATTAATGTTTTGTCTTGTTTTTGTTTGACACTGTTTCTCGAGAAGTCTGGAGAAAGAATCTCCGCTCTCTCATCCCATTCCCTGCGCTTCCAGGTTTTTCTTTATCTCTCACTCACTCTGGCCTTCTGCACTGACACAATGCTGACGTTATCTACTATTGTTCCTCGTTCCGAAAGGATGCACCGCTGGCCTGATTAGAATTCAGCGTGTCCCTACGTAGTCTGTGAGCGCGTTTGCTGCTGGTTGCCATCAAGCTGTTGGTGGATATTGGTGACCGTCCCCCGTCAAATAAACCTTAAGTCACTTCGATCATTTTAAAAAATGGGCATGCACTGATTCATGTGATAAACAGGATCAACTTTTGGAATAAGGGTCGATTTTCAATCCACAGCTCCTCTTCTTCACGATGCACAGCGGAAAGATCCAGTCTGTTCTGAACATATTGGATTTTGCCTTTCAAAGACTTCGTAGAGAAGCTTCTTCTGAGGACAAGTGAAAACTACACAAGTTACTGAAAATACTCTATTGAAAGAAGTGTGTTTGTTCTCCACAGACAGTAGCCTCGACATCGTTTTAGCAGATCTTGGATCAGTTAGCAGTATTAAAGAGCCCATCAAAATTTTGTAAGGAAGTGTAAAAGGATGAAGTATCTGGAAGTATCTGATTTCTTTCCTGATGGGCCTCATTTGCAGGCGTGGACGTGGGCGAGCGCAGTCCGCAAAATGCATTTGACATGCCATTCAGTTTCAGAACATTACTTCTATAATAACGAATCAGCACGGGACACGGGGGGGGGGGGGGGGGGGAGGGGTGTCAGCTGCGTTCCAGACACCACTTCCAATCGCCAACCCCTTCCCTCTGGTTCCCCCCCCCCCCCCCCCCCCCCCCCCACCCCCACCCCCTCCAAACACCACCACTATTGCCGCCGCCATCACTTCTTTTTCTTTCTTTCTTTTTTTTTTCTTACCTGGTCCGATGGTTCGTAAATAAATTCATAAATGATCTTCGAAAGTCCATAAAACTCAAGGCCAGATAGTTCGTGATGAGACCTGTGCAACAATGTCATCAAGGAGAAAGAAGACCAACGTATGAAATTCGATCCAAAGAAATGCTCAACCCTTAATGCCGGTCGCAAGCGAACAAAAATCGTTCCAGACTTCAAACTACATGGCTACATGTTGGAAATGCTGACATCGTGGGGTAGCCTACGTGGTGTCAACATTCAGGATAATCTACGTTGGCCCCCAACCGAAGCAGATCCTCGGCTTTCTTTGGCTCAGCCTCGAGGCTGGTGACAAGAGGACAAAGGACGCTGCACACAACACCCTTCTTTCGTCCTACGCTAGAGTATGCAGCCACTGTGACGGACTTCTACACCGTCAGCAGGATCTAGGTGGTTGAAAGGATCCAATGCAGAACAGCAGATAGGTCACCAAGCGACATCGTCACACATGTTGCATCCAGTCCCATCTTCAGCTCTCTGGACTGGCATAGCGTTCAAGAGATACGAAAGAGAGCTCGCCTGGAAGCATTCTACAGATTCCCTAATGGGCTTATCCCCATAAATTTAAACTGCTGCCGAGATGAACTGACGACAGGCTGAGCTGCAAGGAAAACAACCTCTGTTGTCATAACATCAGTCTTCTTCCCTCGGACCATCAGGGCTTGGAACGTACTCGCAACAGGAGGTTATGAAACCTGAGTCACTAGTCTGTTTAAATCCAGATTGCTTTTCCCACTTGTAATTCTGCAAAATGATATTCATAACCCCCTTCCTGCTCACGTGCCCACCGTAAGCCGCCTGAAACATTCCTTTCTTCACACTGTTTCTCTTGCTTTGTAATTCGTTTGTTCGCTCATTTGGTGGCGCAGTAGGCTACTTACTTCTGCTTATGCTCTTATTTAATTCTGCCTGCAGTCCCCGCCCCCCCACCCCCCCCCCCAACTTTGAAACCCACGTCAAACAAGCAGCAAGATCCGTAACTCCGCAGTTAGAGGAAGCATCAGAAAAAAAAAAAGGAGAAAAGAAGATAAAAAAAAAAAAAAAAAAAAAAAAAAAAAAAAAAAAAACACCGCTATCTCGATGTTGCTTGCAAGTAAGCCTGGATACCTGCATTTGGATTTGTCAGCGGCGGCGTAGCAGCAAAGTTATGCTCAAAAAGCGTCTTTATTAAATTTGACCTTTGTCGACTTTGTTGGTGGTCTAAGTTACCAAGTTACCTACAGCCAGTGCTAAAGTTTGGCTGTTCCTAGCCACCGCCTTAAGATCCATGATGTACTTTTTTCCGTTTTCAGCAAAAGCATAGTGTCAGTTTTGAAAAGAATTATTTGTAGGTCCGCCAAACAACCGGGACAAACGATTCACGATTCACAAGACAAAACACGTTTTGACCTCTTAACTTGCACCGAATTCAAACATAAGTGGTTGCTCGTTCTTCGTTGTCATTGTCCTGCATGTTGATTAGCATGCGGAGAAGACCTAAGAGGTCGAAACGTGTCGTGTTTTGTCTTGTAATTTGTTTGTCCTTGTTCGGCGGGCCAACCAATAATTCTTTTTACTAGTTGTTATTTCTGCCTGCAGTCACTTCGCTTTGAAACTAATGCTGTCAGCTGTTTTCATTGGTGTTTCATTAGTTTCCGGTATCACGGCGCACCGTTCAAAGATGGCTGCTCTTTGTTGACACGATTGGGGGGCAACAGGCAGCTCAGTCGAGAGAGGTTTGTTGGAAGTTAAGCACATGCATACTTCTCGTTACTCTCAAGCGGTGTTTCATCCATGTTTTTTAGCAGGACATTAATAACAGTAAATTGCTGGTTCTATTTCAATGGCTATTTCGTGCTTTATGCAGGATCCGAAGGCGTTGGCCAAGCATAGACCGGGTAAGTGGAAGTGACCCGTTGACCACTCCCTCAGGCCCTGAGGCAGTGAGCGTGACCAGGTATACAATTAGTTATTCTGCACAGTATCATTACCTGAAGCTACACCGAAATCGGGTTCAGGTTTAGGACATAAGGGGTGACCGGTTAACAGTCTTTGGCGAAAAAGGCCAAACAGGTCAGGGCCAACGGTACCGCCGTCAGCACTGCAGCGCTGGGCACAGAACCGGCAGACATTCTTCACCACGATAGCCAGTGCCATCATTTTTTACACTTTCTTGTCGAGAGATAGGGTATGATTATTTAGCATTTTTGTTGTTGTTTTTGTTTTTTGTTTTTTTTTTTTTTTTTTTTTTCTTACAGTGTTTTCCAGCGTGAACCACTGTGGCTGTTTCTCATAGCATTCCACGACTCAAAACAACCAGTGTAGTGCACATATAGCTCATCAAGTCATAAACAAGACTTGGCTGCACATTACAAAATTACAGACTATAGGGCAGAGCAGGATAAATATGCTTTTTTGCAAGGGAGGAGACGGGATGGAGTGTTGGAAGGAGAGGAGTTGTGGTGGTGGAGGGAAAATGAATGCTGATTGAAACTAGCCACCAGGTGAAGTTCTGGTCATCCAGATATGATCTTGTATTGCTCATTAGTGATATATTTGCAGCGTCTTCCATTTCCCCAAACTGTTTTTAAGGTCCATGTGACTCTTCTGGGAGCAGACTGCCAGGTTGCTCTGACTGACCTGTCACAGACAGACCTTTCTATTTGTACTGGGTCACTGACAATTCGTTATGACTGACCCGTGCAAAGGACAGACCACTAATACTGATCTAAGTTATTGACAGATCACTGTGATTGGCTTAGGCTGATGACAGATTGTTGTGACTGGCCTGGGTTACTGACAGTCTATCCCTGTAACTGATCTAGATTACTGACAAATGGCTGTAACTGACTGGGGTTTCTGACAGATCACAATAACTGACCTAGTTGTGACTGACCAGGGTTTCTTGCTGATGGCTGTAACTGACCTGGGTTACTGACATATCACTGTGATTGACATAGGTTGCTGACAGATCTCAGTGACTGGCCTAGGTCACTGATAGATCGTTGTGATTGACTTGGGTTACAGTTCATTGTGACTGACATACATTACAGACAAGAGAGTTTCACTGTGACTGACCTGAGTTATAGACTGTTCACTGTGAGTGTCACTAAGCTGAGTTTCACTTACAGTTCACTGTGACAACTGGTTTACTGACAGATAATTGATAGTGTCCCGGGTAAACTTTCTTTTTTTTTTTTTTTTTTTTTTTTTTTTACTATTTTTAAATGCTTTTATTATTGCTTAACAGAGATAAATGAACAAAAAGTAAACAACCACATCAACAACCAGAAATTAGGTATAAAGCAAGCCAAATGAATAAAGAAATAAATTAATAAAAATGAAGAATAGAAAATAGAAAGAACCCTCAGTATAGCATCATTTATGTCAATAAATCTTAAATGAATGTTAGCAAACTGCCCAGAGAAACATGGACAAATGAATCACACGACAAAACACGATGCGTTTCAACCTCATAGGTTTTTTTCAGGCAAGATACAAACAAATAGGACAATGCAAATTCACTTAGCTTTGATCACTTCAGAGTTCAGCGCAAGGAAGGTGTTGAATCAAAGGACAGTGCTTTAGGAAATATTCATGAACTGGCATAAATAGCACTTTAGCAGTATTCTAATATTGCTACTTGTAAGAAATGTAAATGTGCTTTTGATGAAAAACATGAAAGATAGGTAGTCAGAAAGAGAGATTGGTATAGATGCACAAACAGGAGAAGAAAGACAGATAGTAGGACAGACAGACGAACAGATGGACACACAAGCAAACAAAGAGGAAGACAGAAAGACAGAATGGGTTGGGTCACAGCAAGTTAATATATGCTATTGCCACATTGTACATTATCTCTCAAGTACAAATATATATATACATATTTCAGCAGCATATACGAGCTTCACAGGATATCGCTTCCAAAAGAATTTGACAAAAAAATGACGTTAACTGTTCTAGTACATGTTCCACAGACGTTAACTAAAGCAACAAGGTATTAGAAACTAAAGATTGATGTGCAACCCATTTATCCATGTGGTTCATTGTTGAATGAGAGCTATATTTTTCATTTTTTTTATATCTAAATTTCAATTTCACAATAAAACTGCTATTTGTGGGAGACTTCCTTCTAACTTACATATATATATATATTTCTAAATGTTTTGCTGAAAGAACAATGAAGTCAAAAAATGTAATCAACTGCAATCGTTACATCAAAACCCAGAAGTATGACAGATACCGTTAGACATATATTTTGTGTATGAGTGCATTTCTCTTTTACTAAATCAGTAAACATACACCAAAAGCGTTTAACATAAGTACATTTCCTAAACATACAGTCAATAGAGTCTTTAAATAATCTGCAAACCAATGTTTATCATTATCAGTCACTCCAGTTTCTTTCAAAATGACATTTGATCCGTAGCATCGATGAATTATTCTCAGCTGAAACCGCTAAGTTTTACATCTGCGATCTTATGTACATAAAGTAAAACTTTAAAAGAAGCATGATTTCCAGTCAAGAGCTTGTGAAAGTTTCATGTCCTATTTGTCACAGCACAGAGCTCTCAACTGATTATCAATCAGTATCTCGTAATGAGTCTTTGAGCCTGTATATACTTTATAAGTGGCAAACTATTTCATAACAGAATGAAGAAATAATGCATTTATTGTTTTCGATGGTAATGTCAGATTTCTTAATGAATTCAGTTATAGCTAACTTACACCCAGTCAAAGTAAGAAAATCAGTGTTGACATCATATTGTTCCTTGAAGCGTCTGTGGGAAAGAAACTGACCATTATTGTCAAAAAATGTATGAGATGAAGGACACTTTTGTTTTCAAGCACTTTGGAGACAATGTATCTTCTCCCAACTTGAGTACATTTGTTGAAGCAGATTGGTTTGGCCAGTTGTTCAGCAGAGTTTTTTTTTTTTTTTGCAGACATTTGTAATTTACACTAGGACAAATGCCCAGAATAGATTATATTTTGTAAATTTTTGAGACAATCTCAATACCATGTTTACTCATAAGAGGCCAATGAGGAAAATTACTGAGTAGAATATGTTTCCATTCACGGTTTGATTGTTCAGTTCTAAGAATCAAGGATAGTTTTAGAGAAATGAGGTAGGTTTTTTAACTCAGGGACCAAGACATCCGTTCCATGGGGGGGGGGGGGGGGGGGGGGGGGGGGGGGGGGGGGGGGGGGGGGGGGGGGGATAATTCCACACAAGTTAGAGCATATTTTCTGAAGTGTTTGAAAAAAAACAGAAAACATCTGGTGAGTTTGGTGGAATCAGTCAAAGATGAGTCAGCTTTTGAAAGGGTGATGGATTTCAAAATTGCTATTCTAGCTAGAGGTTTAGTCTGACGTTTACCCATGTTGTAAACAGTTGATTTATGTCTGCAAGTCTTTCAGAGTAGTTTATTTCCACACAACCTTTCAAGTCATTTGTGAAACACATACCAAGTATTCAAACTTTCTGTGAATTCCAGATAACTTTTAAGTGCTCCATGTAACGATTTTGACTATTTTTTTACACTACTGAGCACTCGTTTTACTCAAACTCATTATGAAGATCAGGGACACAGTCAATCTGAAAAGAACTTCAATACAAATTTCAAAAGATTTTTATTCCTTCGAGTAAAAACTCTGTGTTATCTGCATCTGAGATATCTTACGTTCAGTTTTGTGCACATTAATTCCCTGAATATTTATATTTTCCCTGACTATGATGACTAATATTTCGACCTAAATCATAAACAAATATGTTGAATTGGGTCTCCTTGTCGACATTTTTTTTTTTTTTTTTTAGCATCAAACTATTTGAAACTTGTCTGTTAACAATAATGCAAGAGACTTAGCAATTTTATAGAATGTGCTTATCCACCTACAAATATCTTTTTGGAAACCAAACGCTTTTAGGACTTCAGACGTAAAAATTCCAATGAATCGAATCAAAAGCTTTTTTCAAAGTCTGTAGTTGTTCAACTTTCACTATGACTGACCTGGGTTGTAGACAGTTCACTATGAATATATGACTGACTTGAGTTTTAATTGCAGATGGTTTTGCTGTGACTGACCTGAATTACAGCTAGTTCACCATGAGTTTGAATGACCTGAGTTACAAATGCTTAGGTACTTGATTATGACTGACCTGAGGTACAGATAGTTCACTATAACTGACTATGATTACAGACAGTTCACTCTGACTAACCTAGATTACCAACTGTTAATGGTGACTGACTTGAGTAATGGATAGTTTGATATGACTGGCTTAGACTTTACCGATAGCTGACTATGACTCAACTGAGTTATAGACAGTTTACTATGAGTATGACAGACCTGATTTACAGATAGTTCTCTATGACTGACTGGAGTTTCAGACAGTTCTCTGACTGAGCTTAAGTACAGAGAGTTCACTGTTACTGACTTTGGTAACAGACGTAACATTGCATTTTATTAATACTGCAAAAGCACATTGATTACCTGTTTTCAGTCAATGTCAATATACATGTATGTTCGATAAATACATAGACAGATAGACAATCATATGTTGTCTGTTTATTATGATTTGGCAGAAGCAAAGACAAGATGGCTTGGGCAGGAGATCGAGGTGCAGACAAACCAAGTGTTGTTCATATCTATGGCCAAGAAGTGAAAGATTTCAGCTCACAGTATGGGGCAGAAGAGCGCATGTCTTATGCTGCCCCAAATCTGGCTGGAGAGTCCAACATCTACCCCAACTATGGTGACTTTACTCAGGCCTGTGTGTTCGTAAGTACATTTGTCATCTGCATGGACTTTTACATCTGCAGGAATATGAGATTCTGCTTAGGCATGACTCATACACTGAAGAATGCTGTGTCAGTACTGTAATGGATACCCCTGTCCGTGCAGTAACAATGTAATTGATGTATGTACTTGGACATACCCTTAAAATGCTGTGTCTGTATATTACAGTGCCTGTAAAATCAAAAGAAAGCGTCATTGCTCACACACTGAGAAATGTTGCCAGTTGAAGTTTGTTCAGGAAAGAATGAATGTTGTGCAGTGTTGTTAGGTTTGGAAATACGTGTTCTGTCATGTAAAATCATTGGATCATTGCAGATCCATTACAAGCATTCATATTTTTTTGTATTGGGCTAGAAGGGGTAAACTAGTGTTCAGACTGGGGTCTTACACAATTTGGATGTCACTATACTTGAATGTGAACTTTTCTAAAGTCATCTTGCATCATTTCAGTGTATATGTCTTTTTTTAATAGTCTGATGAATAGGACAACACTGTATTGAGTGCTGCTTTTCTGAACTCCATTTTAAGGCAGTTCCATCAAGGTCGCTTCAGACAAAAAAATTTGTAATACTGGAACAAAGTTTGTGTTCTGACCAAGCCCACCTTATAGTCAATGAAATCATATTTTAAAAACAGATGTAACAGTGACAAAAAGGTTGTAATGAAATTCTCTGGTTGATGTGAGTTGTCAGTTCTGACAGAGACTAAAACCTGAAGTATCAAATTCTGAAGAGGAAAAGGGAAGATGTGGAGAAGCAATGTTTTGTCAAGGTAAGAAAAAAAAAAATTGAAATCATTGCTTAGTATGCCCAAACTAACTATGGGACATTTTACTTTACCCTGAAAATGACCCAAGACGAAATATAATCAACCTGCAAATCTGTGCTATGCTATATTGATTGGAAGCACATTTCTTTCTGAAACGTACCTGCCATAAGAAATTCTCTGCAGAATCTTGGACAACACACACTGTGTGTGAAGCATTTACTGCTAAATTAGAAATGCTTCATGTTCAGTTAATGTAACTCCCAAAGTAAGCAAGTTAGACTATCATGTTACTCCTCTCTGGCAGATCTTTCATAGCAGCAGGGAATGGTGATTGCAGGGCAGCATCCTTAGCAGCATCTTTGTTCATCAGTACCTTGTCACCACTTTCACAAAGCTTGCATGCAACAATTCAGCCTCAACAATATGTTTTTGATATTGCATTCAGCATGTTTGAACAGTAGTCTTAAAAGTCTTGATTGTCAACATGCTGGATTGTTTTATGTTTCATGCGTAAGTGACATCATATGATTTCCCTCATGAGAGTTACAAACGTATGTCATGAAAGTCTGTTAACCAACTTTCCTTGATTTTTTTATCTACTTTTGTTTTGACCTTTGAAATAGACAACATCAGGCTCACACTTTGTCTGGTGTTAATTGAATAGGAATACTAGAACTGACAGAAAGGGTGGGACCAGTGAAATTCTCATTACCAGCCGCTTGTCTCTCAGTTTTGAACTAACTATAGAATCTAGTTGTTTGTGTTTTTTCGTCAGTGATCAACACCGTTTTCTTTAATTTAATGGCTACCAGACTGAACAAGTCGCTCAGTTAAAGAAGCCTGCTCACTGTGTGCGTAGCCTTCATCGGCAATACGGCTGACTTCTTCAGCACAACAGCTGGGTTGAGAACTGGATTCAGTGCGCACCGCTGTGGGCAAACTCACGACAGTGCGACTGAAATGAGTGGGGAGTGCACCGATGGCAGGCCCGGTCATGGTTAAGGGTGGGGTTCCTGTCGGCTATGTGGACTGTCTCCTTTACTCTCCTCTGGAACCGTTTTCTTAGCTTCGGATTGCATGAAGCTAAACACCTCAGAGTCCTTCAGGTTGACTGATTGTGCTACTTTACAAGTGCAGTCAACATTAATTTTACGTTTGTCTGCTTTTTTTTTCACTACCTTTGGCCATTGGTTTCTGTTCAATTGCCTCGACTCGCCTGTTGACCTCCCAAGTTGATCAGACAAGAGCCAGTTTTTTTTTTCCTTTTAAATGCACCAAGAATTACTTTCAGACTTCAAATAAGCAACATCATAAATTTTTGTGTATTAAATCTCACATGTAAAAATCTTGGCAGAACACAGGAGAATGGGTTGGTGGCTGGGTAGGGGATGGGTGTGTGGTGGCTTTGACTTGGGGGGCATAAGGGGAATGAAGGGAAACGCACACAAAAAAGCACCTAAGCTCACTGTAGATGGGTACCAAACATGACTCTGTTCACGATATCCCCGCATGTATGGATGTTGATGACACTAGCACATGGAATCTGAAACAGGCCCATGGAATACAAATAGCTTTGGTGTCTGTAAGACCAGCATGCATGTGTTGGGTGAGTTTGCATGATAGTTAAATGTTTGAAGCTCACAAATGTATTAATGCATTCCAGGTGAACAGGTATCCTCCGTTGAACTTGAATAATTGCATACTTGCACTCACATGTATATATGTGTGGGAGTGAGTGTGTTGAGTGCATGAGTATGTGTTCATGCTTTGAGAGAGGAGAGAGAGCATTTACATTCATTTTTCATCAAAGAGGCATCATTGGATGTAGACCGGTCAATATATTCTTGACCTCAGCTGGGCCATGAGGGCCATAAGAGGAAAAGACAGAGAACGTATGTTTGTGCTTCCAGATTTATGCATGTATAAGCACTTTTGGGGCTGTATCTATTATACAGTGCCATGCAGCAACCAGTGTTCAGTCATTACAATGAGAGACACAGGGAAAAAGAGGGAGAGAAAATGGCAGATGGGATAGCATGTTTATTAACTTTTCATTGACAAAGTCATTTTTCTGAAGGCAGTCAGCAACATTTTTTTCCATAAAAAGGCAAAGAAGGAAAAGAAATGATAGAAACAGAGTAAAAGGGAGGGGGGTGGGGGAGTGTAATGACTTGAGCATAAGCGTCTGTCTGAAAAGATGGATTGCTTATTGCTAAAAAAAACAAAACAAAAAAAAAACAGGGACTAAGTGTGATATGGTAAGGACTGCTGTGTAAAACCAGGACAAAAGTTTGAAATGCTGGAGCAGTGAATGTGGAACTGAAGCGGTGATGTTTGGAGTCAAGTTGATGTGCTGTGCTGTACATGCGTGCAGAGGACGTATGGGCCATGGTGGAGGATGGCGCCCTCTGCCCCAAAGCCTTTCCATAAAACCCCTGATCCTTACCGCCTGGGAAGTGAGGACTTTATTGGTGAGTTCCTTGTGTCAAACAGACTGAGACATCCTCCTGTTCTGTCTCTTTGCATAGGTGTTTTGTGACATCATTCTTTTACAGCATTCTCTCCAGTTTCAGTTTCACTTTTATCAAGGAGGCATCACTGCGTGCGGACTTATCGGTATATGCTACACCACATTCACTAAGTTTTGAGACCACACTACACATGATTTGAGCTGATGGATGAATGAAATTAACAACTAAGATGAGAGAATTGAAGAAGAAGGTCTCGTGCCTATGACTCAATGGATGTCTGACCTATGCATTTTAGCCCAATGCGCTGGTCAGACCTTGAGTGTCTACCTGCCATGTTTTTTTTTTTTCTTTTTTTTTTTATGTGTGTATAAAGAACGTACACATGTCTGTATGATGTGTGGGCATGGCCCATGTGTGTGTGTGTGTGTGTGTGTGTGTGTGTGTGTGTGTGTGCACGTGCGTGTGTGCACGTCTGTTTGTGTATGTGTGCGCGCATGTGTGTGTGTGTGTCTGTGTGTGCGCATGCACACTGTGTGTGTGTGTGTGTGTGTGTGTGTGTGTGTGTGTGTGCAGAAGTGTGTGTGCATATGTGTGTGTGTGTGTGTGTGTGTGTAATTTGTGAATTTGTGTGAGCACACGTATCTGCATATATGTGTACATATCTGTGTGTATGTGTTTGCCTTTGTATGTGGGCGTATATGCATGTGCGTGTGTGTGTGTGTTTGTATTTATGGTTCATGTGTATGCGTGTATGTGCACATGTGTGTGACTGTGGATGTGCACATGCATGCATGTGTGGGTAGGAGCAAGCAAATGTACGCACACACGTTTGTGTGTGTGTGTGTGCATGTGTGTGTGTGTGTGTGTGTGTGTGTGTGTGTGTGTGTGTGTGTGTGTGTGTGTGCAGTGACTGCGTGCGTGAATGTTCAGATGACTTGGGATCAAGAACAAGAACAAGACCAAAACTTGTTTAGTTGTCACCATGTTCTGCCTCTGCAACACGAAGACATTAGTCATTTAGAGTGTTCTGTCTGTGCAAAGTTTGGCATCGTTTCGTTTGAGTCTTCTGTGTCTGCAAAACCTATGACATGATTTAGTAACAGTGTTTTATGTCTGTCAGTCTTAAATATTATCCAGTGAGAGTATTCTGACTGGAATATCATTCATTTACAGTGTTTTGTCTTAGCAAATCTAGGAAATCATTTAATCCATTGTTCTCTTTCTGCTGAACTAAAGCATCATTCATGCACAGTGTTCTGTGACTATCCAAGAATATTTAGGGAGCTCTGTCTCTGCAAAAGTAGGACATGATCACTACCATCAGTACAGACATGTCTGTACCCGATCAGAGGCTAGAATCTGTTAAACAGTTCACTGACCTGAGATCACCACAGCACTGTCCAGATCAAAACATCTCCAAGATGATAATAATAATGAGGACAATTTCTATGGCGCTCATCCTAATAATGTAGGCTACAGGGCTCTTTACAAGTTTTAACAATTCAACATCTGAAAAATATAAGCAGAAACACACACATACACACAGACACACAGACACACACACACACACACACACACACACACACACACTTCTGCGTTCACGAGTCATAAACATACACACACACACGCATGTACGCACACAGCACACTCGTGCGCACACATACACACACACACACACACACACACACACACACACACACACACACACACACACTGGAACATAATGTTGCTAAATAGAAACACACTATATGATCAGGCTCCTGCAAGCTGGGGTATATTCTCTCTGTACACATGCGAGTCATGGACCCTCAGATCCAATGGCCCTGCTGAAACAATCCTCCAGGGAAGTGTTGAAGGAGGGGGATGGAGGGAGGGGAAGATGGAAAAACCAACTGACAACATGGCGGAATAGACAGGGAAAACATTTTCAGAGCCCCAGGGGCTGGCAGGCAACCAACAGAACTTGAGGGATCTGTGAACTGTTCTTCATTGTGGTGCCGCTGTGACTCCGCACAGAATTAACAAAGAGAGAGAGAGAGAGTAGACATCATTCATGGGCAGTGTTTGATCTCTGCGAACCTAAGAAATCGTTTGATTACAGCATTCTGTTTGTATGAAACTAGGACATCATTAAGTAAGAGCGTTCTTCCCCTGCAAAACTAGGGAATCATGTAATTAGAACGTTCTGTGTGTAAAATCAGGACATCATTTTGCGGAGCATTGTGTCTCTGCAAAACAAAGACATCATTTAGTTAGGATGCTCTGTCCTTGCAAAACTAGGATGTCATTTATTTAGAGTATTCTATTTGTAAAAAATGGGACATTGTTTAGTTAATGTGCTGTGTCTTAGCAAAACTAGGGAGTGTTCTCTCTTGTCAATACAAGGACATCATCTAGTTTCAGCGAAACAAGGTTGTTATTTAGTTACAACTGTCAAGGCTGTTACAGTGAGGTGCTACAGTGACACAGATGGTGTAACAGCAGTGTTGTGACAGAAGTCATTTTACAGTGATGGTTTAGCAAAAGAGACGTTACAGAGGTGATGTCAAAGAGGCGTTACATCGGTGGTGTTACAGAGATAATATTGCAGATAATGTTTCAGAATTTAGGCGTTAAATGTGGCGGCAATACAGAATTAACATAATGGTTGTGTTACGTGTTAACGTAATGGTGGTGTTGCAGAGATGTCACAGAGGTGTTCCAATGGTGAGGTGTTACAGTGGAGGTGTTAGAGGGGCGATGTCAATGCGATACAGTAACAGCGATGTTGTTACAGAGGTGGAGTTCAGTGAGAGCCTGTACCCTGGCGGTGCATGTCTATGAAACCTACAACCCCGGGGCCATCGTGCGTATCCTGGGCTCTGACCACAAGTCTGGAACCAGCGTCGACACAGGGAGGCAAAGGTGACTCCCCTCTCTCTGTCAGCTCCCCAATTTCTGCAACATCAGACTTTTTCTCATGGTAACATTACCGGAGTCATAGGGGCCTGTGAAACATCTGCTGTACTTTCCCCCTCCCCAACCGGCCTGACCTGGCTTAAGTGACCAAATGTGTGGAGTGGTTAGTGTGTGTTGTACACTAATAAGGTTAAGTGATGTGTAGTGATTAGAGACATAGTGACAAGATATGTACTAAGTAGATATGTGTGGTCTTTAAAGACTAGATGTGTGTACAGATAATCTATTCTACTTATGAATCCAGAGTCTGGGAATTTTTATGGCAGAATAGATGTGTGCTGTCGCCAGATTTGTGTTTTTACCAAGTATGTATTGTGTATAGTAACTGGCTTGGGTGTGAGTTATCAGATATGCATGACCAGATGTGTAGTAACCATGTGTGTTGTGACTGTGTGAAGTGACCAGATGTGTGTGACCAGGAGTGTAGCGACAAGGTATGTAGTGTTTGGGTTTGTCGTAACTAGGTACATAGTGTCAAGGTTTTAGGTGTGTTTGAGGTTGTCTCTCAAAACCAGATGCAAGGAGGACAAAGAGACCAGGTGTCTACAATGTGCAGTTAGCAGGTAATTTGTGATTAGATCTGTTAGTGCCCAGGTGTAATAGCTGGTGTGTGGTGTCTAGTGAATATCACAATTCGGGAAGACAAATTTTGAGTGGGAATGCCTTCAAAAACGATAATCTCAACATCCAGAACAGCATTAGAGAAGAAAAAAGAAAGGAAAAAAAAACAACATGAACAAAAAACAACAGAGAGAGAAAAAAAAAAAGGGCAGACCAAACATCTGACAAAATGTACCACAACCCACTTGAATTTCACTCATCAGCACAACACAAAACGATTCAGTTCAGCTCTGCATCAAAACAATTTTTTGGTGATTGACTGTTGTGACAGATGAGACTAGCGTTTGCAGGGCAAAACACTGCATTTCTTAGGGCCAGATTTTCAATGTGGTGATTCATATCAGCATCGTGCCTAACAGCTGACCATCAAAATGTACTTTCAGCGCTGATGATTCTGCGCTGGGAAGCTGCTTTAAATGAAGTGAAGATAAGCGTAGTGTGCAGAAGGAGAGAAAGATGGTGTTCTCGAATCTGGTGCAGACAAGTTGACCAGTGGGCATGCGCCAGTGTGTTGTCTGTGGGAAAAACACCACATGTCGCCTCTCTTTTGACATTCCTACCAAGTTCTGTCTTTCTCACAACTCGCTCCCTCTTACCCCCTGGCTCTCTCTCTCTCTCTTTCTCTCTCTCTCTCTCTCTCTGTCTCTCTCTCTCTCTCTCTCTCTCTTTCTCTCTGTGTGTGTCTTTCTTTATGATAGTTAAACCCAAATCTGAATGAGGATTGGATGTTTGGAAAAAAAAAAAAAGGGGGCACATTAGGCTTATCAATTATCCTTATAAATAAAGTTGTGTCCTTTCCCTCTGTCTTTCTGCCTTGCTGTCTGTCTGTCTCTTTCTCACTGTCTCTGCCTCTCTC
Organism: Conus betulinus; assembly: GCA_016801955.1. Lineage (NCBI taxonomy): Eukaryota > Metazoa > Mollusca > Gastropoda > Neogastropoda > Conidae > Conus > Conus betulinus. The sequence continues at coordinate 174,167 of JADBJO010000282.1, forward strand.
TCTTTCTCTGTCTCTCTCTGTTTCTCTCTCTCTCTCTGTTTCTCTCTCTCTCTCTCTCTCTCTCTCTCTCTCTCTTTGTCTCTGTCTCTGTCTGTCTGCCTGCCTGTCTGTCTGTCTGTCTGTCTCTCTCTCTCTCTCTCTCTCTCTCTCTCTCTCTCTCTCTCTCCCTCCCTCTCTCTCCAGGAACGGCAGCTGTTGAAGACTTGGACAGTTCCAGCATGTACACTTCTTGTTCCACTTGCAACAAGGCTGCTGTTGATCTTTGTACCACCTCCAAAAGTATTCAAGATACTGCAGTTAACATTATAAACAAGACTTGTTTAAGACAACCAGAAAGAGAAACGCTGATAGCTGACTGATATCAAATCTTCTTTCTTCAACAGAAAAGGATTTTTACAGGAAAGAGTGAGAGCACAAGACAGACCATGCATATGTTATTTACAGTGAAACTTGAGAATCACTTTTATCTCCCGTCCTCTTTTTTTTTTTTTTTGTCATTGTAATGGGTATTTGGTTTTTTTATCCCTTGTGCAAATCACTTTTACAAACTTCATGATCATTAGGCGCTTAGGAAAAGTTTTGAAATTGAAAAAAGTGATCCGGATAAGTTGTAACAAATCAGTTTCCTGTTTCTTTCTTCTGTACCCAGCACCTTTTTTCTTGTTGTGGGTCTCTTTTTGTTTTTGAAATGTACTTCCGCATCCATCTGTTCTGTTTGCTGAAGTTAACAGTAGTTTGACTTCCTTGTCTGTGATTTGTCACATCATGTGTGTAAGATATTGTTTTGAAAACATAGTTTAGTGGAGTGCTTTCACTACTTTAGGAATGGAAGCAAGATTTCAGGGATGCAAATGTCCATGGTTCATAGAAATGCTTGGTTTCAGGACTGATTGATTTATTCTCTTTCACCCGTGACATTGCATGAAGACCACATGTGTCATGATCAGGCGAGTAATGATCAGGCATGTCATGATGAGATGTGACCATCTGTATCATGGCCAGGTGTGACCGTATGTCTAATGACCATGTGTGTGGTGACCAAATGTCTAAAGATCGATGTGTCACTAGCGTGTGGTGTGTGTGTGTGTTAACAGCAAATGGAGAACGCTTTGGAAGGATGGTGTTTTTGACACAGCGAGGAGAGTTCGCATCTTTTCTCCTCCAATTAAGAGGATCGACACACCTGTCAAGTAAGCCCTGACATCCTTCCCCTAAACCCAACTCACACAACACACACACACACACACACACACACACATGAATACACATGCACATAAACACACACACTCGCACGTGCATGCATGCATATTAATTGATATTGAATTGACATTTCTGCTAGGTAAATTATTTCCCCCACTTCTCCTAATACATTCAACATAAAAAAAAATTGACATTGCTGTCAAGTTCGTCGTTTGTCTATTCTGCTTCCCTGTCATGAGATTGATGCAATTAACTGTTTCACTATGAAATATGATTTGATGAAGGTCTTTACAACTGAAAAAAATAAAGAAGAAAATACAATTTAATGTTGATGTGCTGACCATGATAATGACTAAAGAGAAAGAAAATAAAGGACAAGACATTGATTTGGGGAATGTAGTAATAAAACAAAAGCATGTCTTTGCAGGAAGTAAACCTTTCATTCTTTAAAATAGATACCTGTTTTATCTTTTTTAAGTACTAGTCCTTTATCTCTTTTACAACGTGTAATGATGATGCAGATTTTCATGAAACTGATTGTCATTTTGCTGTTGCATCCTGTGTTGGTAATCTTGGTGCCACTGCTGATGATGATGATGACGACAATGGCGATAATGATGATGGGTGGCTGGTGTGTGTCAGTCTGATCCGCCTGGAACTGAACCACAGCCTACTGCAGTACTACACAGAGCTAGACTGCATCATGCTGTGCGGCGTCCGCACTCGGCCAGACCCCCGAGACTATCAGTACCTGCAGGACCAAGCCCAACAAGCTGAAGGGCAAGCCTTCGGCCAGGTCAGCTCAAGGTGCGTCTGAGGAGTCGCAGGGTGAGGGGTTCACCAGGTGGTGGGGCAAAGTGCCGCTGAGGAAGGTGGAGGAAGATGTGGCGGTGGATCTGCAGTCATTGCACATTTCCTCCACGGATCAGACTCCAGTTTCCCTGCCGGAGGAGACCCCAGCTGCAGGAGACGTCTGGGTGTTTAGCTTGCTGCCTGTGAGTGGACTGCTTTCTCTTCTTCTTTTCACACTGCTCATGATGTCTGTGCTCGCTCGTCTGTCAGAGTTCGCAGTGTTCACTTCTGCTCTCCTTCATCTGTCAGTGTTCACAGTGTTCATTTCTCTATTTTCTTTTATCTGTCAGTGTTCACATTGCTCCTTTCTGTTTTGCAACATCTGTCAGTCTTCACGGTGCTCATTTCTGTTCTCCTCCATCTGTCAGTGTTCACAGTGCTCCTTTCTGTTCGCCTACATCTGTCGGTGTTCGCAGTGCTCCTTTCTGTTCCCTACATCTGTCGGCATTCACAGTGCTCCTTCTGTTCTGCTACATCTGTCAGTGTTCACAGTGCTCCTTTCTGTTCTGCTACATCTGTCAGTGTTCACAATGCTCCTTTCTGTTCTCCTCCATCTGTCAGCGTTCCCAGTGCTCCTTTCTGTTCCCCTACATCTGTCAGTGTTTACAGTGCTCCTTTCTGTTCTGCTACATCTGTCAGCGTTCACAGTGCTCCTTTCTGTTCTCTTCCATCTGTCGGCGTTCAAATTGCTCCTTTCTGTTCTCCTCCATCTGTCAGCATTCACAGTGCTCCTTTCTGTTCTGCTACATCTGTCAGCGTTCACAGTGCTCCTTTCTGTTCTGCTACATCTGTCAGTGTGTTCACAATGCTCCTTTCTGTTCTCCTCCATCTGTCAGCGTTCCCAGTGCTCCTTTCTGTTCTGCTACATCTGTCAGCGTTCCCAGTGCTCCTTTCTGTTCCCCTACATCTGTCAGTGTTTACAGTGCTCCTTTCTGTTCTGCTACATCTGTCAGCGTTCACAGTGCTCCTTTCCTTTCTGTTCTCTTCCATCTGTCGGTGTTCAAATTGCTTCTTTCTGTTCTCCTCCATCTGTCAGCATTCACAGTGCTCCTTTCTGTTCTGCTACATCTGTCAGCGTTCACAGTGCTCCTTTCTGGTCTACATCTGTCAGTGTTCACAGTGCTCCCTTCTGTTCTACATCTGTCAGTGTTCACAGTGCTCCTTTCTTTTCTCCAACATCTGTCAGCATTCACAGGACTCTTTTCTGTTCTACATCTGTCAGCATTCACAGTCCTCTTTTCTGTTCTCCTCCATCTGTCAGCGTTCCCAGTGCTCTTTCTATTCTGCTACATCTGTCAGCGTTCACAGTGCTCCTTTCTGTTCTCCTACATCAATCAGCATTCACATTGCTCCTTTCTGTTCTCCTCCATCTGTCAGCGTTCCCAGTGCTCCTTTCTATTTTGCTACATCTATCAGTGTTCACAGTGCTCCTTTCTGTTATCCTACATCTATCAGCGTTCACAGTGCTCCTTTCTGTTCTCCTTCATCTGTCAGTGTTCACAATGCTCCTTTCTGTTCTCCTCCATCTGTCAGCGTTCACAGTGCTCCTTTCTGTTCTGCTACATCTGTCAGCGTTCACACTGCTCCTTTCTGTTCTCCTCCATCTGTCAGCATTCACACTGCTCCTTTCTGTTTTCTTCCATCTGTCAGTGTTCACAGTGCTCCTTTCTGTTCTGCTACATCTGTCAACGTTCACAGTGTGCCTTTCTGTTCTCCTCCATCTCTCAGCGTTCACAGTGCTCCTTTCTGTTTTCTTCCATCTGTCAACATTCACAGTGCTCCTTTCTGTTCTCCTACATCTGTCAGTGTTCACAGTGCTCCTTTCTGTTCTGCTACATCTGTCAGCATTCACAGTGCTCCTTTCTGGTCTATATCTGTCAGTGTTCACAGTGCTCCTTTCATCCGCCACTGTGGTTGACAAGAAGACAGTGAACAGTAACACAGTGGGGTAGTCTTTGCTCCCATAAGGAAATCTAACACAGTGTAACTTTTATTCAAGACTGGCACAGCCTTTTAAACTTGAATAAAGTCAGACAAATACAAAGGCGAACAATCTAATAGTGGGGAAAAAAAACAAGCGCAGGCCAACAACTAAATTGTCTTCATAGTAATGACTTGGCAGAACTTTGAACTTAAGGAGGGCAGGGGGGGGGGGGGGGGGGGGGGGCAGCAGGAGGTTGAAGATGTAAAAACTGGGAACATGAAATTAAGAAAACTCTTCACTGCTGCATAAGGGAACCATAAGGGGACAAACTGTCACTTGCTAACTTAGGTAACTGAATGTTCATTCTTTCATTTTTTTCCAGTGTTAGTGGCATGAAGACAGTGTTAATCAATCAGGAATGGGGATCTGGGTGCGTCACTAAATTCATGGCCACATAGGGTTTGTTATCTCACAGTCTTCAGTTGTTTAAGAGGTATTGAGTCAATTGTTAAAATTTTGAGATGTGTTTATTCAATCCTAAGTGACCTGAGGAGTGTCAACTGAATCCAGGGTGGGCTGATGAGGGGGGAGGGGGGGACTCAATTCAAAGTGACATTAGAGAAGTTGACTTGATCCTCAATGGCCAGAGAGGTGTTAACCCACTCTTCTGTGGCTTGAGGGGTGTTATTTCAATTTTAAGTGGCCTGAATAGATGTCAACTGAATCCTAGGAGGTTTGACAGGTGTTAAATTAATCCTCCATGACTTGAGGTGCGTTGCTGAACTTAATCCTCCATGGCTTGAGGTGTGTTAACTTAATCCTCCATGGCTTGAGGTGTGTTAACTTAATCCTCTATGGCTTGAGGAGTGTTACTGTACTCTGTCCTCCTTGGTCTGAGGAGTGTTACTCATTTGTAAGCAGCTCTTAGGATGTTAACCCATGCATGAATGGGATGAGGGGGTTGTTAACTCAATCCTCAAATACCTTGAGGGGTGTTAATCCCTAGTGTCATGAGCAAGGGATGTTAATTAAGTCAATCCTCAGTGGCCTTAGGTATATTACGTATGGCCTTAGCGATGTTAACTCATCCCCAGTTGCCTGAGGTATGGTAACACTAACCCAAGTGGCCTGAGATATGTTAACTTTATCTTAAGTTGCCTTTGACATTAACTTAATTTTAAAGAGGCCTGAGATATATTAACTTAATCTTAACTCACTTGGGATGGACAGTTCTGTCCCTTTGTTTTTTCCCTTGTAGATGGGCCATTTGTTATGCTTAGTTAAAAAATCACCCAAAAATACAAAACAAGAGATAACTCAATGAAAATTGCAGAAAGTGTTATTCATAAACTGTTAGTAGAATACAAAAGAATAAACTTCCCACTTTCATATGATTTCTTGTGCTTGAGGGTGAAAAAATGTCCAGCTTTTTTTTTTTTCAGGTGCATCACAACACTCTTGCACAGTCAGTGGGTCCATGGCTTCACATTCAGCAGAAAAAGCCAGTAAATACACTAAATGAGTTGAAAGAATAGGAAGATACACTCCAGGAAAATAAAAAAAATATATATATGAATCACATGCCTATTATGCACTAGCTAACTTGGAATAATGCAAAAATGGGGGCGTGGCACTCAGCTGACACATGAAGGCCAGAAGTACCAGAAAAAGAAGGCATTGTTGAAAAAAAAAAATCGAATCTTCGCGCCAGTCGTGTAAAAGAAAGCCAATGAACTCTTGCTCACACAAATCCCCAGTCTTTCGCGGCACGCAAACACTCTGCTCGCGTGGCGAAGTGGCCCATCCTCACCTTCATCATCACTGAGCTCCACAGACGAGTCAGTGTCAAATTCCTCTTCTCCTTGAATTTTTCACTGGAATCACTTTCATCAGCTTCATCATCCTCTGCTTCAATGTCTGAACCTTCCATTTGTAGCATTTCAATAACTTCAGGAATGCTAAAACGTTGCTCGGACAAATTCGCAGAAGAACTTGATTGAGATGCCATGTTTCTATGCAGATTAGTAAGTCATGTGGGTTGGTCTGGCCAATCAGCCACTGAGGCAAAGTGGGTGGTGGGGTGCCATGAAACCACTGTGCAGGCGAACAAAGGAATGCTGATGATACTATTTATAGCATGTTGCCGTGTACTGATCATGCTGCCACCACATGACAAATCGGTGAAAATGATAGCGTTCGTTCATATGGAAGCATAACATCATCGGAAAACGCGTGTAGCGTCTGTTCGTGACAAGTGAGGTAAGTTGCCTTTGACATTAACTCAGTTTTTAAAGAGGCCTGAGATATGTTAACTACTTGGCCTGAGAAGTGTTAACTCAATCCTAAGTGGCCTGGGAGAAATTTACCCAATCCTCAAAGCCAGAGGGATGTGAACATAATCCTTTGAGGCCTGAGGAGTCTTAACGCAGTCCTTAAGTGGTCTGAATTCAGTTCTCAGTGGCCTTGGCCCTTAGTCGCCAAAGTTATGTCAGCTCAACCCGCTGTGGCCGGATGGGTGCTAATCCAATTCAGTGGTTGGAAAAATACTAATCCAATCCTCAGTGGTCGGGTGGATGCTAATCCAATTTTCAATGGCGGGATGGGTGCTAATCCAATCCTCGGTGGCCATATGAGTGCTAAACCAATCCTGAGTGGCTGGACGGGTGCTTATCCAAGCCTCAGTGGCCAGATGAGTGCTAATCCAATCCTCAGTGGCTGGATAGATGCTAATCCAGTCCTTAGTGGCCTGATGGGTGCTAATCCAATCCTTAGTGGCTGGCTGGATGCTAATCTAATCCTTAGTGACCTGAGGTATGTTACCCCAATCATCATTCTCCTGAAAGATGCTATCTGATTGATTCTCATTGACCTGTGTTCATTTCTTAATTAAATAGATTTTTTTTCAATGATGTGTGCTATGCATACCAATGAGAGTGTGTATGTGTGTGTGTGTGTGTGTGTGTGTTTGTGTGTGTGTGTGTGTGTGTGTGCAGGGAGAACTCATTGTCATGATCCTGGGTTACCTGGATTTCCCCTCTCTGGCACGTGTGGCACAAACCTGCAAGTAAGCTAATCTCTCAATCCACAGAGATGAAAAGGCTACACGTCAGCTGTTTCTGTCATTTTTTTTTCTTTCTCACACACGCGCATGCATGCACACACACATGCACACACACGCATGCACGCACGCATGCACGCACACACGCACGCATACACACACACTCATGAACACGCATACACACACACATACACACACACTCACGAACACACATACACACACACACACACATGCATGCATGCACACATGCTCTCTCTCTCTCTCTCTCTCTCTCTCTCTCTCTTCTCTCTCTCTCTCTGTCACACACACACACACACACACACACACACACACACACACACACACACACACACACACACACACACACACACACACCCTCTGCAAATTCATGACGTATATTATTTTCCTTCAACATTTTTTTTTACTAAACCTAGATACTTTCAGAAGTAGATAAATTGCTGCAATAAAATGTATATCTGCTGAAATGAAAATATGAAGAGCTCATGTTTTGTTTAGGTGTATGCCTCTCTGGGCATACTTACCATGTTTATCAGGCATGTCTTTGACTGAATTTTTTTTTCTTTTTTCTTTAAAACTGGCAAGTGCTACACTTCTGGTGTAGCATGCTATGATTTTGTTGGCAATGCTATTCTGCTATGCTGTATGACCAAATGTAGCATGCTACGATTTTGTGGGCAATGATATGCTGTTATGGTGTGTGACCAAATGCCACACCAAGAAACATTGTGTTTCAGGGCGTTACAGAAATATGCCAGTGATAAGGGGTCATTGTGTTTCAGGGTGTTACAGAAATATGCCAGTAATACAGGGGTCATTCTGTTTCAGTGTGTTACAGAAATATGCCAGTAGTACAGGGGTCGTTGTGTTTTGAGTTTTACAGAAATATATGCCTATTTCAGGGTGTTACAGAAATATGCCTATGCCACAAGGGTCATTGTGTTTCAAGGTGTTACAGAAAAAAAATTATGCCTATTTCAGGATGTTACACAAACACGTGTATGATACAAGGGTCTTTGTGCTTTAAGGTGTTACAGAAAAAATGCCTGTTTCAGGCTGTTACAGAGATATGCCTATGACACAAGTGTCTTTGTATTTTAAAGGTGTTACAGAAGAATGCCTGTTTCAGGGTGTTACAGAAAAATATACCTATGACACAAAGGTCTTTGTGTTTTCCTGATGTTACAGAAAATTCCTGTTTTAGGGTGTTACAGAAACATGCCTATGACACACAGGTCTTAGTGTTTCAAGGTGTTACAGGAAAATGCCTGTTTCAAGTTGTTACACAGATTGCCTATGACACAAGGGCCAATGTGTTTCGAGGTGTTACAGAAAAATGCTATTTCAGGGTGTTACAGAAATATGCCTATGACACAAGAGTCATTTTGTTTGAAGGTGTTACAGAAAAATGCCCAATTCAGGGTGTTACAGAAACATGCCTATGATACAAAGGTTTTTGTGTTTCAGAGTGTTACAGAAATATGCCATTGACACAATGGCCATTGTGTTTCAAAGTGTTACCGAAAAATTGTTATTACAGGGTGTTACAGAAATATGCCTATGACGCAAGGGTCATTGTGTTTCAGGGTGATACAGAAAAAATATCGATTTCAGGGTGTTACAGAAACATGCATATGAGACAAGGATCATTGTGTTTCAGGGTGTTACAGAAACTTGCTTGTGATAAAACGACAGGTGTCATTTTGTTGCAAGGTCTTACAAAAAAAAGAAGAAGAAGAAGAAAACATGCATAAGAGTCATAGGCGTCATTTTGTTTTAGGGTGTTACAGAAACAATGTGACACAGGAGTCATTTTGTTGTAGAGCGTTACAGAAACAAGCATAGGATATAGGCAGTTATTTTGTTGTAGGGTTTTTACAGAAGAATGCTTATGACCCAGGAGCTGTTTGAATATAGGCTGTTACAGAAACATGTCTATGACACAAGGTCATTGTGTCTCAGGCTGTTACAGAAAACACATGTCTGTGACATAAGGTCATTTTGTCTCAGGCTGTTACAGAAACATGTCTGTGACACAAGGTCATTGTGTGTCTCAGGCTGTTACAGAAACATGTCTGTGACACAAGGTCATTGTGTCTCGGGCTGTTACAGAAACATGTCTGTGACACAAGGTCATTTTGTCTCAGGCTGTTACAGAAACATGCCTATGACACAAGGTCATTGTGTCTCGGGCTGTTACAGAAACATGCCTATGTCACAAGGTCATTGTGTCTCGGGCTGTTACAGAAACATGCCTATGACACAAGGTCATTGTGTCTCAGGCTGTTACAGAAACATGTCTGTGACACAGGGTCATTTTATTTTAGGGTGTTGCAGATACATGTCTGTGTGTTTCAGGATGTTACATCATAAACATGCCTATGACACAGGGGTCACTCATTGTGTATCAGAATGTTACAGTGACATGCTTGTGACACAGAGGTCATTGTGTTGCAGGTTGTTACAGAAACATGCCTATGACAGCATCCTGTACACTGAAGTGAACCTTCAACCTGTGTGGAATTTGGTAATGATACATCTAGTCCACTGTTTAAATATAGTCTGCTGTCTGTGACATCTTTTTCAATGTCTGTGACATCTTTTTCAATGTCTGTAACATCTAGTTCACTGTCTGTGGCCTTTGGTCCGTTGTCAGTGACATTTATTTCACTGTCTGTGATATGCAGCCAGTTTACTATGGCCTTCAGACACAGTTCATGATAAAAATTATAGTTAACTTGCTCTAAAATGTTCGACAGTTAACCAGCATGTACTGAATTGTATAAACTTACATATTCTTGTCTCAGTTCAGTTAATCGACACACACTGAACTGTTCCACGCTTGACCTACTACACCAGTCTGTAAAATGATGAATGTATAAACGCTGATCTTTGCTGCATTTAATCTACATACACAAAACTATTCTAGTTAACACACATCGACTGAACTATACAACATTTAATCTACATATACTGACCTGTACTTAAAGTTAATGAACATACTCTAATCTTATCTACAATTGATCTATAGACACTGATTATTACTACACTTTACCTTGATGCTGATCTCTTCACAATTAATCAACAGACACTGCTTTGTTTTAATGTAAAGATACAGACTCTCAAGTATAGTGCGTTTCTCAAGCATAGAGAAAGCTTGATAACACAAGTGTATGCTTCATTTCCACTTAGGAACAGGGTTGGTGATCAAGCAGGGCTAAGTGAAGACAAAGGAGAGTAAATTATATTGATTCATAGACACCAGAAGAAGTGTGCTGATTATTCAGACTTCTATCTAATAAGTGAAAGAGAAAGAAAATCAATGTGTGTGAATAGTTGCTGCATATATACACCAAGGCCTCAGCTCATCCAACAGGTTATGTTGACATTAAGAGATCTGAACAAGAGAGAAGAAGCAAAGCAAAGCATATAAACATACTCCCAGTTTATTTTGAATGGTGATAACCTTTCTATACACCAAATTTTATTAAAACCCACAAAAGATAAGAAATAACAGCAAAATAATGGTTTTAACGGTTATTTAACTGAGGTACACTTTTGAAACTGGTATTTTAGTCCTCACAGGACTAAAGCCTCTGCATCTACCAAATTTCATCCAGATTGGACAATATGTCAAAACAACGGTTTTTAACAGTCAAACTTTGAAACACTATATGGAAATTCCATTTGTGTGTGATAACCTTTCTATATAATATACCAAATTTCATTAAAATCCACCAATATGTAAAAAATAACGGCAAAATAATGGTTATGTAACTGATGTACACTTTTGAAACTGGTATTTTAGTCCTCACTGTGCTAAAGCCTGTATACATACCAAATTTCATCCAAATCGGACAGTATGTCAAGAATAACAGTTTATAATGGTCAAATTTTTAAACGCTATATAGAAGTGCCATTTGTGTGTGATAACCTTTCTGTATATCAAATTTCATGAAAATCCACCTCTATATATGAAATAACAGCAAAATAACAGTTTTTAATGGTTGTTTAATAAGTTTTCAGCATTACATCACTTACATATGGAAAGAGGCTCCCATTTGTCACAAGATCATCCAAACCGCATATAAATCAGCCAAGTACTTTCTGAGATATTCCATAAAGAAGGAAAACCGTTTGGGGCCATTATAGCTGTTAGTAACAGCTATTCTGGTAAAAATAAACATTGGGTATCATCTGTGACCCATAATGAACATACCTACAAATTTTCAGAAAGATCAGCCCAGAAGTTTTGTCTGGAGCAAGTGGAACACATTTGGACCATGGATATACACACAGACACACACACACCATTTCTTCCTGTTCTATAAGAACTGGGAGTACAAAAAGCAGCTAAATTGTTATGTGGACACTGCAAAGCTTTTAAAGTCTAATTAACAGGAGGCGTTTTTACTTTCTTTCCTGAAAGCATAAGTTTTGCATGCTTGGAACAAAAGTGTGGTTTGGAGAATGGTTAAGGTCAGAACTAAATTCACTGAGGCCTTTCAGATCGATAGGGCCTGGTGCAGAATCTTGGTTTGTACAGCAGTACAACTAGTATTTTCAGCATAGCTTGGGAGGCTGAGGACATTTCATGAAGGCAGATGTTCCCCTGCAGTTTTTCAGATCTGTGGTCTTTTCGGCCGAGAATCAGAAATAAAACTTTATGCATGGAAAAGAAATATTGTGGTAAAAAACAATCCACTTTGAAAGAGTATGACAACAAATGGAAGATCTCGTCAAAACGATGAAGTGAGGAACGGAATTCTTGAAGATGTGGCTCACTTTCTGAAGGGCCTTCAAAAAGAAGGGAAGGAAACTAAGCAGCATGGAGGTGTTCATGTCAGTTGTTGCGAAAATCCTCAGAGTTGAGGGAAAAGACCTTGACATCATTTATGACTTGCACCTTTCAAAACCAGTTGCACATTGCTTGTTTGGGAGTGTTGAAACCAGCAGGTGCCCCAAGTGGGGTATACCACTGGTTCTGAGCATCAGGCATATTGTGAGTTTGATGTTGAACCACTTGCCAAAGGCTCTGTCTGGAACCTCACTCACAAAACATGCTTTTTTTATCATTTTACTTACAATGGCTGCAGCCTGTCCAGTGAGTTAGGTTCATGCCTTTTCCAGGAACCCATGGTCCTTGAAGTGGTACAATGATGGCTCAGTTACTCACTTCTTTTGTCCTTTCCTAGTCAAAAACTGCAGGCCCAAAGATAGGCCTTTGACTATAACCTCGTCTCCACTGGCCTCTTCATCGTCCAGTCCCAGGCCCAGGTGATCAAAGGTGGAGCAGATTAATTTGTCCTGTCAGGGAATTGAAGATGCTCCTTCAGAGGACAGAGTTGGGCCCCCACAGCTCTCTGCTATAGTAATACCAAAAAAATGTTATTACCAAATCCTAGATGATAAGCTCCTGGTTTAGCGAGGTTCCTAGGCTTTGTCTATGTGCAGAAACTGCTTTCCCCCAAAGCATGTAAAAGGACACATGAAGTCATGGCACTCTCTTCCTCTTGTGCCCTCAGGCAGAGCATTGCCGTAGCTAACGTAGCCGGCTATGAGTCAAAGACAACATTTGGAAGGTTCTACCTCCAGGACGTTGTGTGAAGATCTGGAGGTGCTTGATGGTATTGGGGACAGATCAGTTGCCCAAGCTGCAACACACCCAGCTAGTTATATTTTTTGTGACCCAGTCTATTTTATTTCATCTGCGTATCTGATCTGCTTCTGTGCTTTATATGTTGTTGTTGTGGTAGGGTACATGTTATACGCTCCATGATTTATATACTTAGCATGTGGTATTGCTCATATCTCACAGTGGTGCACATTTGATTCCATACTGCATGGTGTACATTCGAGCGTCCTGTTTCCTTCATGCCTTCAGGTCTGGAGACTCAGTTGATTAGAGCTTGTATTTAGATTCTTGCAAAATCACATTCAAGGTGCCCAACATGAGAATTGATTTGCCTTGCCCATATGTACATTTCTTGTCAATTTGGTGATGTCAGTACAGTATGAGATAAGATTCTTTCCCTCCACTCTCCTGGGTTGGTTCTCCCCATCTGCTGCATCACTGGAGATGGATATGAAAGTTTAAACATAAACCTGACCTTGCCTGGTGACTGTTGCATGTGCTTCAGGTGAGTGACAACACTCTGGATGGCCTGGCCCAACGCTGTAACAGTCTGCAAAGGCTGAACATGTCCTGGTGTAGAGACCCCAGCCAAAGGACTGGGTTTCAAGGTAACGTGCAAGTGATTTTCAGTCAGTTTTAGAATGTGATGAAATTTGCAACAAAAGAAAGTGCTAAAGTTTGGTGTCACATACTGCACCATGTCACACTGGTGCAAGCCCTGACCAACTGATTGGCTTTGCTGGCTTAGATTCTCACAGCTTTCCCAGGCCTAAGACAGCAAGGTTACTGACTTGTCTGCTTGTCAGTCAACGCTCTTCCTTTCACTTGCGTCAGTGCTGAATGGTGAGAGAATGCCTGAGGAGAGAAGGCTATCAGGTCAAAGTCCTCTCACAGCAGAAATTGGAGCTAGGGGGTTTGTAGGAACGTCTGCATACAACCTCATGAAACAGCTCTCAGTTGCAGGGAGGGAAAAAAAACAGAGCCCTGAAAGCAATGGCAGAAGCAGCAGAGAGGTGTTCAAGCTGGATCTGGTCAAGGAGGAACAAAAGTGAACTTCATAAGGCTTAAATTTCCTACAAATATCAGGTGTCCCTGTTACTCAGTGGTTAGTGCGCGAGTCATTAAGTGGAAAATGAGCATGTCAAGAAGGGCATGGGTTCGAATCCCAGCCATGGCTCGTCCCGAGATGGGAAAAAAAAAGGGCAGCAGAGGGACATCCGGAGTCATGAACCGGGTGTGGCCCAACCCCCCTAGAGTGTCAGGAGTTAAGGGCCGAAACACTTGCTTGAAGGGGGCTTCTCTTCTGAGGACTCTCTGCTGCCACGCTCTCCACGAGTTTCTTTCTACTGTGTAATCCCCAGCTCCTCTGGCCAGCCTTCTGCAAGCAAGAGTCAGGTTGTCTCTGTCTTCCCCTACTGCCTTCTCTGATTTTTTTTTTGAGTGCTTATTTGTGTCACCTCTTTGTTCCTGTCATGAATATCACAAGTCCAGCAGAACAAGGCGGATTGTCCCCGAGTTCCATTAGCGCAAGTTTGGACCCTCCCAGTGTCTCGGAGCCCACTGTTCCCGGATCAGCTGTTGACTTGCCTAATTTCCCCTGTGTGATAGATAATTAGATGAGAAAATGATCCTGTTCAGCCATGAAGGGGACCAGGGGGAAGATACTGTGTACAGAGGACTGACATTTGTGTCCCATCAGGTTCCTTTAAATGGTAATGAGAAAGACTGCAATCCAGATGGACTTCCCAGAGGCACCTACTTCCATCAAGAAGAAACACAAAAAGGACATATCTGCTCGAACCGTGTCGCACTAGATCAGCCAGGCTACCCTTTATGCTTACGGTCACATTCATAACAGTAAGAACAGAGTCATAGCCTCTACAGCTTTACTCCAACACACATTGCCACTCAACAAGGGTTTGGAGGCAACTTCCTGCTGTTCTAACAACTCCTTTGTATCTCTCCTACCCTAGGGATTTAAGAATGACCACGTCTGACGGATCCAGAGGGATGTTATGGTGGCTAACACAATTATTTTCATTTCAAGGAACCACACCACCACCACCATCAATCCACCCCTCATTAACCAGTAGGATAATGCTGGCCTCTTCTTTTATAATATGATGCAAAAATGTGGAGTTTTCAGGTCACTCCCAGTTTAGCTAAGACACCTACAGTGTCAAATTCTCATGCCTGTCTGGCCATGCCACTAGTACTTTTGTGGTTCTCATGGGGTCAGTATTAGACCATAGGAATGAGGGGTTAGTACCATTGCAGCTGTGAAGGAAAGGAAAAGTGCTTAAACGTCTGCAGCAACCTTACTGTCTTAGTACTGTTCTAGCCACAAAAATCAGACCATGGGAAACAAACAGTTCATTGGGGTTTGCACCAGTTTGACATGGTAAGTACACACCAGCCAAACAGGGAATTACATGAAAAGTACCCATATTTATTACAATTTTTTTATGCTCATGTCTAATTTCAGAAAAAATCCAGTTATCCAGTGTTATATTGCGGGACAAATGTGATTGCATAGATTGAGTCTACTTCTCAGGCCAGTATTGAATAAAGCAAACATGACTTTCACGTTACAATTTTGTATGACTTTCATACGGGCATGCCTTGTGTAGAATTCTCTTTTTTCAGTCAGTCCGCTGCATGTGCTTGGAGAACTCTTCCCTGCTAAGGCTGCAGTGTTCAAGTAACGTAAAGAATGTCAGTACATGAAACAGTCATTGGGTGACAGAAGGCAGTCACAGAGCCCATTCCATGACAGCCACCACCACAACAACAGACTTGACTGATATCAACACAATGTATAATGATTGATGATGAAGTTGACAGATGATGAACACGATCCATGATAATGGTTTCCTTCTTAAAATCATTGGCAACATGTTGACAGATTGCTGCAAAGCTGCAAGGCCACGCTAACCTGCCTACATCTGAGTAGCTCGTCATTTGTCACCCATCAAACGCTTCAAGTCATCACCTCAACCTGTACCCAGCTGAAAGGTGATTATTGATTACACTCCCTCCAGTTCCCTTGATATCCCTACCCCTAACCCCTGCCCCATACCCCTCTTCTTCCCTGGTAATATGTCAGTTGCTCCTCATGTGATATACTGTTTTCACTGCTGATCCCTCCACATCTCTCTCTCTCTCTCTCTCTCTCTCTCTCTCTCTCTCTCTTAGAAAGTAGAAAGATTAGATACATATCAAATAAGAAAAAAAAAGAAAAAAAAGTGAAACTATCATAAAAGGCTGGCTCAAAACAGTCCCCACTTTCCTACACCCTTTTAGTAATTTAATCCCATTAGTTTTGGAATTTGCAGAGCGATGGATCCCATCATTTGTGGTTCATGGTGTGTTGAACTGTGCAGATCTGGACCTAAGCGGGTGTAAGGAAGTGGACAAGGAGTCAGGCATTGCCCTGGCCCAGCTGACAGAGCTGGAACGCCTCAATCTTTATCGCACTCTGATTGACAACCAAACCATGATCGGCCTTATCAGGTGAGCCATCATGTGCACCATGTTCAGATTGACAACCACAGTATTGTCAGCATTCAGGTCAGCAGTAATCTGTACTCCACAAAGATTGACAACCACATGCTGTTGGCATGATTAGGTGAGTAGTAATCTATACTACACAAACAACCATGCTGCTGTTAGCATGATTAGGTGAGCAGTAATCTGTACTATACAAAGATTGACAACCACAGCATCGTCGTCAGCATTATCAAGTCATCAGTAATCTGTATTACACAAAGATTGACAACCATACTGATATTAACATGAAAAGGTGAGCAATAATCTGTACTATATTAGGATTGACACCTGTACTGCTGTTATTATGGACGTAATCTGTACTACACAAAGATTAACAACCACAGCATTGTCAGCATTAGCAGGTCAGCAGTAGTCTGTTCTACACAAAGACTGATGACTATACCGCTGTCAGCATGATTAGGTGAGCAGTAATCTGTACAACACAAAGCTTGACATCCATTCTGCTGTTACCGTGATCAGGTGAGCAGTAACCTTGCTACATAAAGATTCACAACCATACTGCCATTAGCATGATCAGGGGAGCAGTAATCTGTACCACACAAAGATTGACAATCATACCACTGTTGGCATGATCAGGGGAGCAGTAATCTGTACCACACAAAGATTGACAATCATACCACTGTTGGCATGATCAGGGGAGCAGTAATCTGTACCACACAAAGATTGACAATCATACGACTGTTGTCATGATCAGGGGAGCAGTAATCTGTACCACACAAAGATTGAAAATCATACGACTGTTGGCATGATCAGGGGAGCAGTGATCTGTACCACACAAAGATCGACAATCATACGACTGTTGGCATGATCAGGGGAGCAGTGATCTGTACCACACAAAGATCGACAATCATACGACTGTTGGCATGATCAGGGGAGCAGTGATCTGTACCACACAAAGATCGACAATCATACGACTGTTGTCATGATCAGGGGAGCAGTAA
Organism: Conus betulinus; assembly: GCA_016801955.1. Taxonomy (NCBI): domain Eukaryota; kingdom Metazoa; phylum Mollusca; class Gastropoda; order Neogastropoda; family Conidae; genus Conus; species Conus betulinus. Next base: position 191,365 of record JADBJO010000282.1, read on the forward strand.
TCTGTACCACACAAAGATCGACAATCATACGACTGTTGTCATGATCAGGGGAGCAGTAATCGGTATCACACCTTGATGTACACTCAGGCCTCTTTGAAATATAATTCAGATATCATGAAAAATCTTCTGTTCAAATGCTTATTAATTGCCAGGGTTGGAAAAAAAATAATTCTTTTGATTTCTGAATATTACTTTTGATGGGTTCATATTGTTCAAATTATGTTTTAAGTTTTTGGAATGGCCAGTTTAGAGCTCTTAAACTGCCAAAAATCTACAGCTTCAGGGGCATTATCCACTAACCCCAAAGGAGCGTTATCCTGAGACCCCATCCGCCCCCCCCCCCCCTTCCAAGGTGGCCTTTGTGGCCTCTCTGGTCCTTTTGGTCTAATATTTTTTCAATATTTTTCTCTTAAGATCCTGTTTTTAGGCTGAGTCACAGCAAAACTGATGTTCACATTATAGTAAGCATTGTCAGTTTTGTGGTCCCTTGCATGCTCACACATTTTGTTCTTTAAATTGCCTAGCTGTCCTTGCGTGTTTGCACCTGATTCTAACACATTATGTTTCTGATATCTGTGTACAAATGCTCAGGGCTTCATGCTAGAATGGTGTATCTGCATTCTTAATTCCTTGTGAGGGTAAACCAGTTTGGTCTGTGACCCTGTGTATGTGGGTGAACTACAAAGAACTTTAGGATGTGATGCATATCTATTTTTAAGAAAAAAGCAGATCATACACAACAAGGTGTCTGAGATTGTAGATCACATTGCATATGGAAGGAACCCACACCCACACCCACACCACAGTTTTGACTTCAGCATATGAACCAAGTCTATAGTGTCAGAATGATCACATAAAAATCAGGATAGGTTAGGATTTTTTTTCCCATCTTCTGGGCTGTGTCAGTGGCAGTCTGTCATGTCACTGGTTTAAGTTCCTCCCACACACAGCTGCATTTGGACTCATTCTGTCACATTGACAGTGCCAGCTGCCTGTGGGGCTGTCATTATCATGAGGCACCCTACCAGGGCAAACTCTGTTCTGCATTACTTGACAGTATATTTAACTGTAAAAATCGAAGGGACTGAATTTTCTTTCCAAGTTGGCCAAATTTAGGTAATGCAAATTGGGGGTCAGCCAGACATTGCTTCTTGGACTAATTGGTCTGTCCATGCTAACCAAGATGTCAGCATGTCATATTATCATGTAAATTATACATTGATGTATAAGAGACATCTCTGCCTGTGTAATGACTTGACAGTGGTTCTGTTCTTATCGTCACTGTAGACAGCAAGCATCTAAGTTTTACATTGTACCCAGCCGCCGTGGCGAGTGGTTAGCGTCGCGGACTCCCGGCTGGGAGGTTGTGGATTCGAATCCCATCAGAGTCATGTGGGTTTTTCTGCCCCAACCGGCTCCTACCCAGAGTTGAGTTTGCTGCGGACTCAGTTGGAAGACTGGGACCACACAGTCGAGTTTCATCCACTTAATGGATGCGTTTCTGAGAGTGTTGCTCAAATTTCCTGACCAACAATGCAGGTGCCTGTATCTCTCAGGCCTGGTTGACACCGGGATACATTATGAAAGGAAGCGTAGAGTGCAGCCCTGTCATGTAGTCTCAGACCGAAATGGAAATCTGTAGCATCATCTTAATCATCCTCATTCTCATTGATCAGCATTAAAAAAATGTCTCAGGTTCTGTGGCCCTTCATGCCCTGCTCTCATGGTGACCTCAATTTCGATGTCCTCCTCTCCACGTCTGCGGCCTTGGTTTGGTTCCGTCGGGGTCATCGGTATCAGCGAGTCCATGGGGGCTGTTGTTGGATGGATGTGGTGGCGCCCTCCGGAGGGAGAGCTCACTCACACCGGCTCCGCGACTAAGCAATTATTGTCGTCAGTAGGGGGCTTAGTAGGTGGTGTCCTGCATATGTTAGATCAGAACAGGCGCCACTGAATACCACTGAAGTGACTCAGCAGCAGTTCAGTGTCTCCTCCAGTGGGTTGGTGCCTCTTCACGACTTGACATTGACTGCTCCCTGTGGATTGCCGGTGCCGGGGCTGCGGCGGGATCAGCCGGGCTGTGGCTGTGGACGGGGTGTTGGAATGAGCGGCGTGGATGCACTGCCTCTGAGGTGGCGCAGAAAATCAGAAAAGCAAAAAATAAAAAAAAATTTTAATTTTACATTGTATTAAGGTGGTGATGAGCTTATGATGCCATGCTGGTGTGATCAGGTGGCTGCCAAAGCTGAAAAACACCTCACCTGGGCTCCTGCAAACTGATCACCCATGCTGGCTCAGTTGTGGAGACACTGGGAATGTGCTGTGCGTAAGTACCCAGGCCATCATTTGTTTGCATCCAGAGTGCATAAACTTTATTGTATTTGAAGTCCCCACACTTTATTGTTGTTGTTTTCTTTTAACTCTTTCCATCCAGTACCTGACCGTGCTAAATCTGGGTTCAAATTCAGCACATGTAAACCTTATTCCTTGCTAAGCAGAAGGAAGTATTTTGAAGCTGCATCCTTCTTGTATCATGTGCTACTTTGAGAAAGCAAATTTCAAATGATGTGATTAATTTTTGCTCAGCTTTTCATATGATGACACCATAGCCGATGAGGTAATGTTACGCTGAAGCAAGAGTGAGATGAGGTCTTGATCTTAGTTGATATTTTAAAAGCAAATAACTGAAATTGGGAGTACAAAAGTCACATTTTTTTTTTGCAGAAAATATTTGCATTTTATTACAAACGTAATAATCAAACCTGTCAGAAGAAAAAATGCTAATGAAGCGATGAAGGATTGTGTTTGTCCCTTCTTTATCAGTGAACAATGCAATGAACACAATTTGATCATTGGAATTGGATAGTTCAAACGCACAGAAAATGTGATATGTTATGGAAACATGTTTCAGTAGCTGACTGCCCGTTTTATGTACCCATTCAGGGTTATGACAGTTCGAGATAAGAAGACCAGATCTTCCGACAAAACAGCCCAAATATGTCAGGCTGGAAGGTTACACAACCAGTCACTATATAGTTGATCAATGCTGGAATATTTAAAACCCAGACATTCATCCATGCAGTAGAACTTCCAGTCCTTTCCATTGTGTACCCTCAGCTGATTACAGCATCTATTAAAACTGAACATTTGTCCGTTTGATGCTTTCCACACCTTATTATTGAGACTGTTCAAACCCAGATATTGATTCATTTTATTGTACCATGCACTCACTATTGAGCCTGTTAAAACCCTAGAAATTCATTTGGTTCAAGAGTACCTCAGACTTATTGCTGCATCTGTTTAAAAATCCAGACACTGACTCATTTGGAAGTGCTTTAGTCTTCTTAAAATGCCCATTAAAACCTGGACATTCATCATGAAGTGTTCGTGTATAATCACTGAATGATGAAACCTGGAAGAAGCATTCAGTTAGCCATTGTGAATATGTCTGTTTAAGCCTAGACATTAATGTTCGAATATCTGGACCTCAGGAAAGTGTCTGTTCAAACCTAGACACTCATTTCAAGGTGCGTACACTTCATCACAGGGTGTGGTAAAACCCAGCCTTTCATACTTGTGGTTTTATGGTGTCTGGTTTAAAGACAGTGGTAGTTTAATTCTCACTGGCAGTGCCCAGCATGAAAGTTTGCATCTGTGATCACATGTGGTTAAAAAGAAATGTTGAAAGTACCAGTAGCCGATCAGCCATTGGGGTGGTGAACTGTACCAGTAGCCTATCAGACATTGGGGCAGTGAACAGTACCAATAGCCTATCAGACATTGGTGCAGTGAGCCTATCAACCACTGGGGTGGTGAACTGTACCAATAGCCTATCAGCCATTGAGGCACATAACTGTACCAATAGCTTATTAGCCATTGGGGCGGTGAACTGTACCGATTGCCTATCAGCCATTGGGACGGTGAACTGTACCAATAGCCTATCAGACATTTGGGCAATGAACTGTACCGATAGCCTATAAGGCATTGGGGCGGTGAACTGTACCAATAGCCTATCAGCCATTGAGGCACAGAACTGTACCAATAGCCTGTCAGCCATTGAGGCAGAGAACTGTACTAATAGCCTGTCAGCCGTTGGGGCAGTGAACTGTACCAATAGCCTGTCAGCCGTTGGGGCAGTGAACTGTACCAATAGCCTGTCAGCCGTTTGGGCAGAGAACTGTACTAATAGCCTGTCAGCTGTTGGGGCAGTGAACTGTACCAATAGCCTGTCAGCCATTGGAGCAGAGAACTGTACCAATAGCCTGTCAGCCACTGGGGCAGAGAACTGTACCCAATAGCTTGTCAGCCATTGAGGCAGTGAACCGTACCAATAGCCTGTCAGCCATTGAGGCAATGAACCATACCAATAGCCTGTCAGCCATTGAGGCAGTGAACCGTACCAATAGCCTGGTTCAGAGGTTCACCAACTCTAGGGCATGTCATGATGGAAGATGGAGTCCGTCCCTCGCTTTCCTCTGCCTTTCACCTTTCCTGAACTGACCCAAGCACCCAGTTTACTGAGAGGGCATTTAAGCTGACAGAGAGGGCATTTAAGCTGACAGAGAGGGCATTTAAGCTGAAGAAAAGTCCACCCCCGTGAGGGGTTCAGACTCATAACTATTAGCTCCAGGCTTTAACCCTTTGACTACAGGCTCCTCCAGATCATTTATGACAGTTATGATACATCACTGTTTTAGGCATGTAATTTGTGATCATAGATGAGCACTATGATTAGTCACTATGTTTCTGCTGTGTGGTTCATGGTCATGTGTGTGTTTTATGGTTGTTTCCCTTATTTTACCCATGTATTCTGTGGTCAGGGTATATATATATATATATATATATATATATATATATAATATATGGTCATTAAATATATGTGTGTGTGTAAATGTCTCTTGTGTGTGTATGTGTGTGTGTGTGTGTGTGTGTGTGTGTGTTGTGTGTGTGTGTGTGTGTGTGTGTACCATGGTTATTCACCATGTCGTATTCTGTGATCATGTCTGTGTGTCTTGATTATGCACAATGATTTACCCATGTATACTGTGATCATGTGTGTGTGCTGTGATTATAACCATATTTTGGTTGTGTGTTTTGTGATCATGAGTGTGTCGTGATCATTAGTCATGGTGTTTCAGCTGTGTGCTTGTGACTATAATTATATGTGTACTTTAATTATTCAGTGTGTTTTTGTTGTGGTTATGCAATGATATGTATCTGTTGTGATTATTCACCTAGATTTAGCTGTGGATTGTTCAATCTTTCTCTGTATTCGTAAGGTTGAATCCATGATCTGTTGTTTCCTGTAATCTTCTTGGATCATTCTGCGTGCATGCAAAATATTCTTCAGAGACTAATAGCTCTGTTTCTTTGAGCACTCACTGATTTGAATTCAGACTCAGACTTTGTCACGAGAACCCTTAAGGATCTGTAGACACAACGTTGTGATAAGCATAAAGACAAATCAAGTTTTATTCTTAGACCACAGTTTAAATCATAAGCCCACAGATAGTGCTAAATTACTGTTTTTTCCGTCTTGATACAGTGCTGAACATTTTTCACAATACGAAATCATAGCCTGTCATTGCTGAGTATCTCACTTTGGCTTTGCATGTCTACCCTTTGGTCTGGTACATCATGAGACAGTTGTTCTTTCAGTTTTTGTATTAAAAACTGGTATCTTTAGCAGTTGTTTTTGTTCTTTCAGTTTTTGTATTAAAAACTGGTATCTTTAGCAGTTGTTTTAAAAAATAAATCGCATCTTTAACTCCACCACCTACTGAGCATTTTTTGTTTTTTGTTTCCGAGTTTTCTTGTATTACTGTGTTGTGTGGTGCATTCTGTGGCCAATCAGTATATTTGAGGAATATCATCTGAAATCATTCTCTATGCTGCTGTTGTAAGTTTTGATCTGAACTGTGTGACAGCCATGTGCATTATATTGGTTAATATTATTTCAGAGATCTCCGCAGTCTGGATATGTGGCGAGCACGTAATCTGGATAACTCTTCTTCCATAAGTTCATTGGCAACTGTCCCCTATTGGAAGAACTGGATGTGGGATGGTGGTAAGTGTTCTAAATGGATGAGTTGCTTACCTGCCAATAAATGTTAACCCTTTTCATTCAGGAAAAACGCTGGTAGATAACTTTCCACAGGAAGGGGAAATGTGCAGGCATGTAAACCTTCATAGCATTTGGAAACGAATATTCACCTCTCACATGGGTGCTGTCATTCAAATGAGAAGCACAAATTGTATAATCATCACACACCTTAGTGGACTACCTCTTTGGAAGCATGGAAGATTTTGTGACCTTTGGACAGGCAGTTGTCCTGGATTTAGAGTGAAAATGATTTTGATTGGTCGATTTTCAAAAGAAAACAGAGTGGTTTGAAGTTCTGTCTGGCAGCGACAACAGCAGAACAGCATGATTTTAACAGAAACTGAGAAAATACAGATTTATTCTTAGATCAAACTAGCAACAACGTTATAGGAGTGTTTCATGATAAATTTTTTTTTTCCAGCATAAACATATATTTTTTTACAAACAGTATCGAAGATTGCATGGATAGAGCCAGTTTGTTCTGGTTGAAAATTGGCCAGCTTCAGACTTAAAAGTTCATGATAAAGCTATGTCGATTTATTTGAAAACATTGAAAAAGGTGAGATCATAGAGTTAAATGGACATATCTGGTTGAAATTGTGTGCAGTTACTTCAGGCAATAAACAGTGAGGAATAGAGAAAGTTTCAGTTTGCGGGCCCTGATTGGAGATGCTGCATGTAGATCAGTTCCTGGAATTTGTCTGATCATTATGTTTTTGTGTCAAATGCTTGATTCAAGAGATTGTGTGTTTTATTGATTGTGAAGTTATATGAAAATCTCCAACAATGCAAGTGGCAGCATTACTGGCAAATCTGTTTCAAGTGCTTTGACTATGTTGCTATCAGTTGAATTCATTTGTGTCAGTGATATGTGTACAATTTTACTCATTTCAGGGTTGTTTGTTTGTGTGTGTGTGTGTGTGTGTGTGTGTGTGTGTGTGTGTGTGTGTGTGTGTGTGTGTGTGTTTTTGTTTCTGTTCTGTAGTCTTTGCAACTGAATAATGTGCAGATCCTGATTCACACTTCTTTCAACTAACATGGCATTGTCTGCAACAGACTCAGCTCATAGAATGTAATATAACTTTTTGTAATTGAACTCAGTCTTTTTTTTCTTTTTTTTTTTTTTTTGTTTTTTTGTTATGAAGGAGAAATGATTGACCACCTTTTTATCAGCATATCTTATGCATTAAAAATTGCTCCTTGACGCAGAAAGTAGTAACTCTTGAAGGGATAATGTCTGTTGATCCACTTTCATCCCCTGTATAGTCCATGTCACTTGAAGCATTATGCTTCTCCCAGTAAATGAAAGAGGTTACTCTAATCCAGTTCATACTTCCTGATATTGTCTTGTCACTTCAAAGTAATATGGCTCAGTGTATGTTTGGTTTATTTTCTTTCAGTAGTGACTTAAATTCGGGAGCACAATGTTTCACCAGGATTGCTGAGAACTGTCGCAACTTGAAGAAGTTGTATCTAACCGCCAACAGGTGAGTCCACTTTTACAACAGTGAATGATTCTGACTGGCGACAGGTGAGTCCACTTTTACAACAGTGAATGATTCTGACTGGCAACAGGTGAGTCCACTACCATGGTTCAAACAGAGTCCTGAAAGTCTGAAAAAGCTATGGAAAAACTAAAGGAGTCCTCCAGGGCTAGGAAATTCTTGAAAAAATACTCTTCTTTCCAACATGGTCAGGAACGGTCTTGAAATTTTGAAGAATCATGACCTTGCATGTTTTTCATGTCTATTCTCAAAAGTATAAATAGATATTAGAAAAGTTAATAATAAGCACATATCCACATGCTTCTAGTGTTTTGACCATGTTGCTTGCTCTTCAGTGTAGTTTTGGAAAATGCATCCAGAAGCTTTTTTTTTATGTTTTAGCTGTTCTGTGTTCAGTTTCAAGACTGCCAGGTTTGCCCACATCAACTCTGGCTACAGTTTCATCATCATCTTCCTCAGTGACATCATCTGTCATCACAGAGGCTGGGAGAAGTCTGGTAGAGGAAGGACTGGGGTGGGGTGGGAAAATGTATTCTTGCACTTGCCACTAACATCAGTAATGCTCTTCCTCTAGGCTGCTACTGTTCAGCTTGATGTAGGTGTACTTGGGTGAGAGGAGGAAACAACAGTTCTCTCTCCCTTACCCTTCCTAAGCAGTCTTGACCATCACACTTAAGTCCCAGCCTCTTGCAAGAAAGTTTTTAGCATTGAGCAAATCATGTAGCCCAACACACACACACACACACACATATGTATACACACACACATACGCGTACACATACATGCACATGTGTTGTGTGACTTTGTGTGTGTATAAAGTGTGACTGTGTGTGTGTGTGCGTGTGTGTGTGTGTGTGTGTGTGTGTGTGTGTGTAAAATAAGAGAAGTGAAAAATGAAAAAAAGAGATTTACACAACCCTTTCCCTAATTCAGCTTTTCATTTATAATCCATTCACTGTAATCTTCAGTGCAAGCACGATTTATGATGATGTCTTTTAGGGCCAGAGCTCGAGAAGGAAATCTTTTCTAGGAATACATGAGTGCTTTACATGTCAGTATGTTATAGAAAGTGTGAGATATATCACAGGGACAGTGTGCCATGTGTTGAAGGAAGTTTGTACTGTGTTTCAGAACTGTGTGTGATCAAGACTTGCTAGCCTTGGCTAAACACAGTCATCAACTGCAGCAGCTGGACATACTGGGCACACGGGAAGTCTGCAGTGAAGCTGTTGAGAAGTGAGCGTACTTGTGTTTAGATGCAGCTGTGTGTCATCATTTAATAAATGTCTTCTTGTTGATCACTCTCTCCCATTATGCTTTGAGTTATTCTTCGATCTCAGATGGGAAAGAGTGGAACCACAAAGTTGAGTTTTCATCCACTAGTGAAAGTGTTTTTTGAGAGCGCTGCTCAAATGTCAGTTCAAAGCACTGCAGTTTGTCTCAGACCAATGGAATTTTTTTTTACCATAGGGTCATTCATTATTGATTATTGTTTTAAGAAAAAAAAAGGTGAAATTCTGTGACTGTCCATGCCCTCTAGTTTGATAACTTCGTTTTCAGTTTGCTCTTTTCATCCTTCCCCTGGTACTTCCTATTGAAGGTGCATGAAATGACACCCTTCAAAGGGAAGAGTTCACTCATCGTGGATCTGTGACTGGGCAGTCATTGTCTTCTGAAAAGGGCTCTGTAGGTGATGTCTTGCATACATTGAAAAAGATTTAAGTGTGTCACCACAGTGACTCATCAGCAGGGCAGTGTTTCCTCCAGTTGGTTGCCTCGTGATGACTCTGGGTGTGACGCTGTATATGGGAACTGGAGTGAGAAGCTCGTATCAATACCATTAAGAGGATGCAGACGCTGAGATGGCTGAACAACAGGCAAAAAGAAACTTTTGGGGAGGGCGATCCATCAGAGATTTGGTCACTGCCAGCATGCAAAGAGCAGGATTCAGTACATGTGGCAGCAGCACTCCTGAGGGTGTGATGTGAATAAGCCACCTGGAAGAGCCTTGACAAGCTTGCGCTTTTCTAGGCCTGTATTTGGGTAGGTAGTCTCACCAACTATATCTTTGTGCTCTTTCTGGACAGCAGATAGGTAGATTTTGGTCGTCCTTTTGCTTTGAATGGCTTGGGTTCTCTGGAGTGGGGGGAGAGGTGTTGAGGGGGCAAGGATGAAAACCATGTCCCAGCCGTTTCTATCATCCGTCTTGTCAGAATGTTCGTAATGGTGGGGGTTTTTTTTTGTTGTTTTCATGGTGACTATGATGAACATTACGTTTTACCATCAGTGTTATCAATTTTGTCAGTGTGTTCGTGTTTGCTCGTTTTGACAGGGATTATGATGAACTTGATATTTTGCTGTTAGTGTAATCTGTCTTAACAGTGTGTCTATAGAGTTTGCTTATTTTTTTTTCATTGCCTGCCTCTGTGTGTGTGTGTGTGTGTGTGTGTGTGTGTGTGTGTGTGTGTGTGTGTGTGTGTTTATACAGAGTGCTAGCCAACTGCAAACAAATGGTGATGTTGGATGTGTCCTTCTGTGCCCGCGCATCTCTGACCAAGACATTAAGCGCTGGAATGAGAAGTACCCTTACGTCGACATCAAGAAAAGTTTTCAGAACTGAACATCAAGAAAAGTTTTCAGAACTGAAGTTGCAGCAGATGAGCAAAAGCATTTTATTCAGACCTGAACTGCTCACAGATGGTATGAAACCGACCCAAGACTTATTGCTTCCAGAACTCCTGTCCCTCTCTGTCAGGGTTCCTTGTGTCAGCGACTGACAGTGACTCAGGACTTCTTGTATACATCTGCTGCATGATGATTATTCCTTTTTTTTTCTCATTTCTGTTGGGGGGGATGGGGGTGAGATCTCCAGTGATGTGCTTATTTGGTCAGTTTGTTAATGTCTAGGATGTGTCTTATCAAACAGTTTGGAATGGGCAGATGGATGTCTTGATGTGCAGGTTGGGTCCATGAAGTGCTTTTGAATGCTTGTTATTGATCTGTGCATTGAAGACTGCAATGATTTTCGAGGTGTGTCTTTGAAAAAAATCCTTGTCTTATTGGGTGATAATTCTTGTAGATCACTTGATACAAACATCCACATATCCGGAAATGTTGAATCTAGCATAAACTAACACATCTCCACATCTAGATGTAAGATGCATAACATGGATTAGAATTTCCCAAAATACCCTGCGCTTTATGCATGCTGAATACCAAACTGTAGAAGTTCTCAGTGTGGCCTTTTAGAATGCATGCGTACCACTGGATGGAGGTGAACTCCCGGTCATTCACTGTGTGTGGCTGTGTTTTGATTGCACCTGATTCCATGAGCTTATGAAACAAGATGGTAATATAAGTGGGTCAGTCCGTAGAGCACAAACAGCAAAAATCACACAAAAAAGTGATACCACATCATGGAGAAATCATTTGAATTGCCTCGGCTGTTTTTGATATTCATGAGTCTTTAAATGATACTGGTGAGTTTGATGGTGAAGGTGAGTCTGACTGTGACGAATTTTTTCAGCTCATCCCTTTGGTGTGTCTTGCAAATGTCAGTGGAGTTCATGTAAAGTTCTTTTTGATTTGTTTATGGAATACGTCAAATCAAGGCAGATCAGAGTAGATTTCAGCATATGAGTAAAATATCAATTAAAAGAAAACTCTGAGGTTTTCATGACATTCATGCCAACAGTTTTTAATTTTTTTTTTCTTCTAACCCATACAGCCAGTCTGCATACAGGTTTGGTCAGGGGAGACAACAACCAGTATAGACTGAGTTCATGTGAAGCATCCAACGTGTGCCGACTTAAACACATTGATGACTGCTTTGATTATTCACATAGTGGTGCCCCTTCCCAGGCTCAGGCCAGAAATCGGGCCAACAGAAAATCTTAACAGCACCTTGGAGGCCCATCACATTTTGCACGGTTCAGTTCAGGCCTGGAAAGAAATTCCCTTGGACTTGTCCGAGTCTAGGGTATCACTGTTCAGGTTCAGGCCAGAAGTCTGGCTATTCTGGTCAATTAGAAAGTCTGAAAAATCACCTTTGAGTGTTCTTGCTGGTAGTTTTGGAAACTGCTTTCAACTTTATTCTTTCTTTTTGAGGTCCAGTTCTTGTCAGCTCGTGAATAACAGAGAACCGACAGACTTGCAAACAGCAAATGGCAGTCTCTGTGTGGATGAATCCAATTCAGATTTCACCATCATCAGGACCATCTTTCATGATTTCTGCTGTGTGTGCTGTAGTTCAGATACTGGTAGGTAAGACCAATGCTAAGAAGTTTGTGACAGACTTACTTCAGCACCCCAGCTGAGTGTGGAACATAAGAAAAAGCGGTGTTGGTTTGGTGAGTGAAATAATCAAGGAACTGGGAAAAAAATTGGATGAAGTTGGCACACATTATGTCATGTGCATCCCACAGAGAGGCATGGATTGGTTGATTTCTCTTGAAATCAACCAATGAAATCGACTATGAATGATTTACTAGCACACGATGAAGGGAGCACTGAATATATAACTGCTGATTGACGCATCTGTGAAAAGTGGTTCACAGCTATCTATAGATTGACTGTTGCAATCACTCTTGCAATGTGTCCTCTCTGATCGAATTCTTGATGCTTGTAATATTGCAGCATGATACAGTATGACTTGCCAGCGGCAAGAATCTTGGCAGCATGTCATAAAAATATATTCTACAGGCAAGAATACAAGTGAACGCACAGAGTGCAAAGGAATATATATTTCTAAAAAGTAAAAAGACAGACCAGTGAATTTTTTTTTTTACAACTTCCATAGACTTTTGGAACAACAGACTTAAAAATGCATGAAACCATGCTCCCCAGATTGCTCACCGGATTCTCATGCTGGCTGCGATCTGGTGAATATGATCATGTTTTGTGGATTTTGAATGTCAGCTGCATTACCAGGGAGTCTCTGTGGGGATGCCGAGGTCCAGTGGCTCCCCTGCCTTCTGACAGATCTTTTCTGTCACACTCTTTTAACTCTGCCTTTTGTCATTTTGTTTCTTTGTCTGCCTACTGCTATTGCTGGGGTTTTTTTTCTGCTTGTGTGGACCGTTCTGTGTTTGTTATGGAAACTGTTTTACACTATTTCTACTGATTTTAAATTATGGCATGCCAGATTTTTTTTTTGTTGTAGTCTGGCAACGAGGTGGTTGAAATTGTACACACTGTCCAGAGTGGCTTCTAGCTGTCCATTCTGCGGTGTCTCTTTGCCTGTGTGTGTGTGTGTGTGTGTGTGTGTGTGTGTGTGTATGTTCATACGTTGCATATGTGTGTGTGTGTGTGTGTGTGTGTGTGTGTGTGTTCATACATTGCGTGTGTGTATGTGTGTGTATGCATGTGTGTGTGAGTGTGCATGTGTATGAATGTCTGTGTGCACTTGTGTGATTTAAATACATCTCAGTAATTTTTTTTTTTTTTTTTTAATGATTTGGAGAAATGAAGGGGAACTTCTGGTGCTGAAAGCGCAGCCTAGTTTCATCTGCTATTAGGATGTCAATAGTTTAGCTGCTATGTCATGACTTGCTTTTGCTGTTTGTTTCTTCTTTTTTTTTGGCATGAGTTTGCCATCCCTGAAAAGGTTGTGTGTGGCCAGGTGGGCTATGATTATGATACAAACTGTCAAACATATTTGTCAAAAGTTTACTTTGTTTTGTAAGTTTTACTAAATAAGCATCACTTTGAACTCTGGTTTGTGTTTGCACTTTGGCCTTTGTCAGTCAGTAATGCTGCTGTGTATTTCAGTTTTATTTTTTTTTTTTTTTTGTTTTCATGAATGTCGCTGTCAGGAGGTATCTTCCTTTTTATGACTAGTTTGGTTGATCTTCTTCCGATGTGACAGGTTGTTTGTAGGATCAGTGTTAACCAGAGAGTTTATGTGTAGGCCTTTCCATGCAGAAGCTGGGAGAATATTGATTGGGGAAAAGACCTTTGGACTCCTTATGAGTTACTCTTCTGAACAACGTGAAACCAGTAGATCAGATCTTCATTAGATTTGACAGGATTTGTTTTTTGATTGTGTGTGTGGTGGGCTTTTTTTTCTCTCTCTCTCTCTTTTTTTTTTAAAAATAAATTCCATTTGTGGTGTGTCTCTTGGTGCAGAAACTGGGGAATGACTGGTGTCAAGACCTTTACACTTCCTTAATAGCTACATTGTTATTGTTGGAGTTGTTCTTGTTGTTGCTGTTGTGTGTGGGTGTGTGTATGTGTTTTATGACTGGTGTCAAGACCTTTACACTTCCTTAATAGCAACATTGTTATTGTTGGAGTTGTGCTTGTTGTTGCTGTTGTGTATGGGTGTGTGTGTGTTTATAGAATCATTGTTTAACGGTAATTACATTTGTTGATCTGTTGATGCAGCTAAGGAGGAGCTGCAGTGAGAAAACACCTGTAGACTCTTGCTGTACAAACTGTATGTCCTCCAGAATTTTGAAAACAAGTTAAAGGGGCGGATCTTTCTGAAGGTTAGACCGGCTGTTTATGTTGTCATTGTTTAAAGGTAATTCAGTTTCGAGGTGCAAAGCATAAAAAGAAAAAAGAAACCATATGTGATTTTTTTTTTGTATTTCCTGCATGGAAGGAGGGTGCTCATTTGTATAGTTTGAGAAATCCTGTGATAATGCTCTGATCTAGTGTGTGAGTGAAAAATTGGATTTGTAGTGCGTGTTGATCAACATTTCTGCAATATTTCTTGGGGCCAGAGGATTAGGGCAATGCAAGGTGTTTGTGTGGGCATAGGTGTGAGTGGGTGTTTCATTTGGTGTGTTGAGAAAGGTGGTTTGATGCTCCTCTCTCTGTGTGTTTGTGTATGCGAGTATGCCTTGGAAAAGTGTGTGAGTGTGTGCGTGAGGAAGGTTCTGCGATGTTTGGGGGGGCTGGGGGGGGGGTGGGGGTGGGGTGCGTGGGGAGGAGATATGATGTATAATACTTTTGTTTGCATGCAGAAAAGTTGTATGCCACTTGTATGTGCGTTCCTGTTTTAGTCGGTCTGTCTGTGTGGTTTGTGTGGAGAAGTAATGTTATTTATGCTCACATGTGCTCTGTGTGTGTGTGTGTGTGTGTGTGTGTGTGTGTGTGTGGAGGCACAACCTGAGGTTAATCTCATGTAAACCAATGTGAGTCGGTGTGTGCAATGACTTGCATTAGTTTGAATCAGGGAATTTTTTAATTATTTCCCCTCGATACAACTTCTCTTCTGCTGGTTTATTTATTGTATCTGATGTGTAAAAATGTTTTGTTGTTGTTGTTGCTTGCTTAAATTTCCCTTGCTAGTAAAGGGCATTGAATCAAATTATCAAATATATATTTGGAAAAAAGAATCTCTGTGTGTGTGTATGCAAATATGGGTGTTTGTTGATAAATATGGGTGTGTGTCTGATAGTGTACATGTTCATGTGTGTGTGTGAATGTATGTATATGTGTCTGTGTAGATGTGTGTGAGTGTGTGCTTACTTGTCCGTTTCAGAAACTTCTAGCATTTTCTATGCTGGTGTGGCACAGTTAGTACGTTTTGAATGTTGGATACAAAACAAAACAAGACAAACATGATGTACACTACCTTTTCTTGTGTGGATGTCTGGTGTCACACAGTGGATGGTCATGCTGTTTGAAAAAAAAAATGTGCATGCTAGCAGATAATGAAACAACCAAGAAGATCATTTCCTGCATCTTTACACTGCAATGATTTCTGCACAGAGAAGAAGGAAACGAATGGAAATGAAGTGTTCACATGTGTTGGCAAGAGTTCATATTTATCCTCATTCTGAAATCAGTGTGACCATGGTCTGCATTGTCAGACCACAAGGGCCTGCCAGGGATGGGGTGAGGTTGAGGGTGGATGGGAGAAGAGAGAGTCGGGGGAGAGGGCAGAGCAGGGAGTGGGAGGGATGGGGGGGTGTCAGTGAAGGAGACGAGATATATGCAGTGTGTTGATGTGCTAAGTTTTGAACATCAGATTCACACTGAAGTCTTGACTGCACTGATTATGACTGAAATACAAGAGTCTTGTATTTTTCAACGACAACAAAAAAAAGAAATGGAAGGAATGAATAGCATATTATGAATAAAACAAGTTATGGATCTACAGAAAAGCACACCCAGGGAATCACGAACATAAGATGACAGCTTGAACTGTAGAGATAACATTCTTTCATGACGTGGAGAAGTTCAAGAGTCCAACAAGGGAGAGAAAAAGAAGAGAGTTGGACAGGTCATACATCCTAGCCTTGAGGTCCATGAAGTAACAAGAGAGATCAGTCGGGGAAGGAGGCCCCAAGGTGGAGAACATTTTGTGCCCACTCCTTCCCATAACAGAATGGGTTTTTCATCGGCTAGAGAGAATATAGGTGATTCTTGTCTTTGTTGGGGATGTTCTTGATATGTTCATAGTGTGTAGGATGGGAGAGCGTGGGGAGGGGGTTCCTGGACCCCCCTCCCCTTTTCCCTCTGTCTCTGTCGCTCTGGCTCGCTCTCTCTCTCTCTCTCTCTCTCTCTCTCTCTCTCTCTCTCTCTGCAGACCACTGATCAAGACAGTGATAAAACTTTGCTGGATCATCAGTTCAGTGCAATTATAAAGTGCACACAATAAGCTGATCAGTGCAGAGATAAAAGTACACACTATAATCTTTCAGTACAGAGTCAAAAGGGTACACTATAATCTCTTCAGTACAGAGATAAAAGTACACACTGTGATTAGTTCAGTACAGAGATAAAAAGTACACACTATCATCTCTTCAGTACAGAGATAAAAGTACACACTATCATCTCTTCAGTACAGAGATAAAAGTACACACTATCATCTCTTCAGTACAGAGATAAAAGTACACAAGGTAAAAGGTATGGTCGCTGGAGGACCAATGGATGTCTGGTCAGCCCAGAGGCTATCCTCACTTTGGACAGAGCCCTGTCCTTTATAGACGTGAAAGTGGCGCATGAAAATACCTACCGGTTTCACAACCTAGCAGTACCTAATACCAAAGACAGTATAGTGTCACATAGGTCTGCTTGATCGAAACGGCGATTCTAATGTCCAGATCAGAAACAGGTTAGCATGAGATGGTAGTCTGGAAATTTCCGACAGCACGTCTGTGCCTGCAAACAACCTGACACCTTCGCTGGTGGAACTAAAATTTATCCAGCGATTCAGTTTCCGACCTGTTTCTGTTTCAGTTCCCGAGGTTCGTGCCAGCTACCAAGCTGTCTTCCTCGGATTTAAGTAACAATTACATCACAGACTTGCGTGTATTCACAGACTTAAACTTGACATTCCTTTTTATTTCTAGGTACAAAATTTCATTTTTAAAGAAACTATCTTTTACCCGCCTGGGCCAGTTAAACTGTCTGGATCTCGGTGGCAAGGTCTTCAGAGTGTAGATCCTGGATCTTTCACATCTGTGATCTCCCTAATCATTCTGGACCTTATACGCCATCATCTGCAGCAGTTTGACAGTAGAGTCAGCCCCTTATCACTATATCAAGACTTCATAATTCTGCATAATTGGTCTGAGTTATAATCAGTTCTCTCACCCTCCTTTCCAGAAAGACCGGGACAACTAATGGTGTCTACTGCTGGGAATCCGTTCATCTATGACTGTACTATTTCTAGCTACATTGATGCCACAAAAAAAAAAAAACTCCGGATTGACTGACCGTTATTTTGACAGAACAGAGATGAAATGTATGTATCCCTCTTACCTTGAAGTTCGTCGACTGAATGACATCGTTTTCAACTATACCTGTCTTGTTAACTCTGACCCCCCCCCCCCCCCCCCCCCCCCCCCCCCCAGGATGTACGTGCACTCTATCGTAATGACAGCATCGTGACTGTGGACTGTTCTGGTGTGGAACATTTACAATTCCCTGAAATATTGCCACAAGGTCACCTGCTGCGCTTGAAATTTCAAAGTGGTCAGGAAACGCCAATATGTACAACGTTTCAAGACTGATTTCTTGCGGCAGGTTGTCAAGTGTCAATATTTCTGGGAGGGGGTGTGAAGCAGATACGAGATATCATGTGTGGAGCTCTGAAACAAACACGGGTGTTAGACCTGTCTTACAACAAACTTCAACATTTGCCGGCATGCTTTCAGTCTCGCTCCAAAGAGTGACCAGTCCTCGACATGTGGCTAGCTCACAACCCATGGTCCTGTGACTGTGATGATCTCCTTCAGCTCCTAGCTGGCTGAAATGATGGACACAGAACGGCGAAGAATGGAGTGCGCGTCAATGATGCTGGGGAAGTATGGTGTAGTGCTGGCACTGACCGCAGTGTCCGTGTGGCGGAGAGGGATTCCTCTCACTGCAGACCTGTCAGCTACCCTCCTTGGGCACTAACCCTGGGCGTGCTGCTAGGTCTGGCTGAGATTCTAGGACCTCTGCTCTGTCTACCGTCTGCGGACCATGATAGCCCTCCACGCTCACTTCGCTATCCGACCGTTTACACGTCCACCACGTTACAAGGAGGAAGACTACGAACACGAGGCTCTGATCGTGAACGGGGCTTCACACGTCGGTCTCAACTGGGTGATTAACGCCCTGCTTCCTCGTATGCACGCTACCCGCCATCTTCTTTATATTCCAGAGAGGGACTTTCTTCTTCTAGGCTGTTGCTTAGCTGACACTTACGCCTCCTGCATTGCGCATGCCAAATCCACGTTGTGCCTCCTCAGCCTAGATGCTACGCGTAATGATTGGTGGCTGTATGCTTTTCAACTGCCACGTGCGGACATGTGCGCCATCGGTATAAGAAGTTGGTGGTGGTGTATGTAGAGAACGTGGACGATGCCCAGATGCCAGAGGACGTGCGTCAGTTCATGGCGACCAACACCTGCCTCAAGTCCTTTTGGGGAAAAAAAAAAACAACTGTTCTGTTGATTGACTCAAATTTGAGAATATGAGCAGAATTGTGCGATGTTTTCATACATGTATATTTCTACTTCCCTTTTAAAAAAAAAAAAAAGCACAATTTCGCTGAAGGGGTATCACATCTCTCTAATGATGCACATTCTTGGAAGAGAGAGAGTACTGTTTTTTTTTTTTGTTTTGTTTTGTTTTGTTTTTATTATTCCAAATATCTTTATATCTTTAGCTCTCGTTACGTATTTGGTTTGTAAAAGATACTCTATTATCTTCCGGTCTGTTTGTCAGCATTTCCTTGTGTGAGCGCACATGAACGTGTGAGTTTGTGGACTGGAGTTGGAGTGTATGTACATGTTTGGTTCATGTAAGTGACGGGCCCTCCTTCCCTCCCTCCCTCTCCTCTCTCTCTCTCTCTCTCTCTCTCTCTCTCTCTCTCTCTCTCTCTCTCTCTCTCTCTCTCTCTATATATATATATATATATATATATATATCTGAGACTGTTTCACATCTCTCTCTCTCTCTCTCTCTCTCTCTCTCTCTCTCTCTCTCTCTCTCTCTCTCTCTCTCTCTGTCCCGCGCGCGCGTGTGTGCGTGCACACACACATACACGTGTGTGTGTGTGTGTGTGTGTGTGTGTGTGTGTGTGTGTGTGTGTGTGTGTGTTCACATTCTTCACATTCACATTCTGCGCTTGCTTCGTATTCTTTCCTGGTAAACCGTAAAATATCAGATTATTGCGCTTAGAGCGACCCTCCAAGTCATCCATTTTTGCGTCACATTCTTCAAGTCTGGTATACAAATCATTGTTCGTTTTCCTGAGAAGTAAGTTCTGGTTGCATAGATCACTGAGTTCGTCTTTAAGGGATCGTACCTCAGTCTGAAGAGCGACATAACCCTCACATAGATCATGGACCTCCTTCCTGAGCTCCTCTAGTTTGGTGTTGGTCTGGTCACTGGTAGATTGGATGGTAGCCATGACTTCGGTCAGTGTGGGCTCTGAACTCGATGGCGTTGGTCTGGTCACTGGTAGATTGGATGGTAGCCATGACTTCGGTCAGTGTGGGCTCTGAACTCAATGGCGTTGGTCTGGTCACTGGTAGATTGGATGGTAGCCATGATTTCGGTCAGTGTGGGCTCTGAACTCGATGGCGTTGAAGAGCGACAATCGCAGGTCTCTCCGAGCACACCCTGCTGGAACTGCCTACACTGCTGAAACGTGTCTGCCTGGGACTGCCTACACTGCTGAAACGTGTCTGCCTGCTTGTATCCCTGGAACTCTCTACACTGCTGAAATGTGTCTGCCTGGGACTGCCTACACTGCTGAAACGTGTCTGTCTGCTTGTATCCCTGGAACTCTCTACACTGCTGAAACGTGTCTGTCTGCTTGTATCCCTGGAACTCTCTACACTGCTGAAACGTGTCTGTCTGCTTGTATCCCTGTAACTCTCTACACTGCTGAAACGTGTCTGCCTGGAACTCCCTACACTGCTGAAACGAGTCTGCCTGGCTGTATCCCTGGAACTCCCTACACTGCTGAAACGAGTCTGCCTGGCTGTATCCCTGGAACTCCCTACACTGCTGAAACGAGTCTGCCTGGCTGTATCCCTGGAACTCCCTACACTGCTGAAACGAGTCTGCCTGGCTGTATCCCTGGAACTATCTACACTGCTGAAACATGTCTGCCAGCTCGTGTCTCTATTTGGAAGAGGGCTGGGTCCAGGGTTGCTCTCACTATCTCCGCACTGTAAGAAAAATCTCCCCCCAAAACAGGTAGGTGAGGAGCAATCTAACCACGACACCGTCAACACTGCGAGAAAGTGTCAACATGGCGATGCGTGCGGCCAGTTGACGTTTTGCTCTTTTGGACATGAAGCCGATGTCCACAGGCGAGAAGAGGCCAAATACTGCACGGGACTGGATTGCTCCAGACGGCATGACAGTTAACCAGTGACTCTGCCAAACATGGAATGGTAGGGCAGTCTGAGCCAACGGCAGTTAGTACTTCACTAAGACAGCTCGTACAATCCTGATGAAAGCAGTTGTTGTTCCCCCAGAGAGAGAGAGAGAGAGAGAGAGAGAGAGAGAGAGAGAACTCTCTCTAGGTTACATAACACGTATGTGCAAAATCTCTCTCTCTCTCTCTCTCTCTCTCTCTCTCTCTCTCTCTCTCTCTCTCTCTCACACACACACACACACACACACACACACATTCTCTCTCACTCTCACTCTCTCTCTCATACACACATTCTGCCCTCTCTCTCTCTCTCTCTCTCTCTCTCTCTCTCTCTCCTTCGACTTGTGCATCAACGACAAGGCAGTTCAAACAGGTCTTTCACACCTTCTGGGCGACAGTGGCAGCACGTCACGGTCTGTGTCCGTGCTGCTCGTGCCCCTTATGTGTCCAGCCTGCTGTGTGAGTAACCAGTTGGCGCATAGTCCCCGGATGTGGAAGCATTGGGGTGGAACAATATGGAGCAGAAGAACTGTCACCACCTCCACACCAATAAACCAGTAATTTTATTGTCAGTGGGCTCGCAGAAGTTTTTGTGTGTTGCGACATTTATGTTAGACTTCGTCTACATTCATCCACGTGTGCTTTTCTGTATTTGACGTTTGAAAAAGTACTTTGTTTTGAGAAAGCTGTTGATGTGTCCTTGCAAGTTGACACCTCCAGGGCCAACGTTAATTTCGCCTTGTGTCGACTGCCGCCTGAGTTGACGGTGATTGACAGCTACCCCATTCTGCGATTGACAGTTGTCACATTCTATAATCAAGACGATGAAGATTTCTTCATGGGCTGAGAGGAGAGGAAGTAGCAGGTAAGTTACTATTTACGCGCGCGCGCGTGTGTGTAGTTCTGTTTAATATCTTGTCACACGTACTCTGAAGGCAACTAATTATTATGATTTTCACAGTTATATCAGAATATAGTCACTGAGCTCTCTCTCTCTCTCTCTCTCACACACACACACACACACACACACACACACACACACACACACACTATTTATCATAATTGTTTGGATAGGTACATTCAGGCTGATGTTCACGTAACTTTTATAACCGACATGGTTTTTTTTTTCGGTGTAGGATCTCCGTTCGTGTATGTACCATGTTACCTTTAATGTAGGATCTCCGTATATAACATGCTCCATGTTATTTTGGATGTAGGATATCAGTTCATATTTGGCATCATGTTATTTTGGGTGTAGGATATCTGTTCATATCTGGCACCATGTTGTCTTCGGTGTAGGATATCTGTTCGTATCTAGCACTGTTATTTTTGGTGTAGGATATCTGTTCGTATCTAGCACTATGTTATTTTTGGTGTAGGATATCCATTCATATCTCTCACCATGTTGTCTTTGGTGTAGAATATCCGTTTTATATCTTTCATCGTGTTATTTTCGGCTTAGGATATTCGTCCATCTCTCGTATCATGGTAACTTCGGTATGGGATATCCGTTCGTCGCTCGCGCTGTTATTTTCAGTGTAGGATAGCTGTTCACAGCATCATATTACTTTCGGTGCAGGATTTCTGTTCACATTTGGCACCATGGTACTTCCAGCGTCACATGTAGGCTATCCGTGTACACTGATTACAATGTTTCTTTCGCCGTAAAGTGTGCTCTGGTATCCATGGCCATTTTGCCGTATAAGGAAAGTTATAATGCATTCCTTGCAACATGTTACTAAATCTGTGATGTGTAGGATATCCGTACGCACGTGGTATCAAGTCACTATCGCCAAAACATGTGTGATAACCATTTCACCCCTGGCATTGTTACTTTCTCTGTAAGATGTTGAATACCCGAAGCACGCCCAGCACTGTGTTACTTTCGCCGTAAAGTGTAGGATATTCGGTGCACGCCTGACATTATGTTACGGTGTAAATTATCTTTGCAAACCTGGCACAAGCATCATGTCCTTTCTGATGTTGTAGGCAACCAAAATGTGACAGCATCTGTTTTCTCCGTCGTCATCTCAGAACCTTGGAATACCTTGGGGAAATAAACGCCAGATCAGCTGTCTGTGATGTTGATTCAGTCACTGGCATTTTGGGGAAATAAAACCCATGTTGGGGAAAATAAACCCCAGATCAGCTGACTGTGATGTTGATTCAGTCAATGGCATTTTGTTGTATTGCAGTCGACGACCTGAAGCCATTTCAGGGCTGTCACCACGCAAAGGACAAAAAAGTTCCGTCAAACGCGCGCGCGCGCGCGCGCGCACACACACACACACACACACACACACACACACACACACACACACACACACACACACACACACACAAGAGAGAGAGAGAGAGATGGGGGAGGGAATGGCGTGCGTACAAACAGCCATGTAAACCCATGCATGTTATACAGACTGGACGATTGGCATCTCAGGACACATAAAACTAACCCTTGCTTAGCATGTCAGCCATTGTATCTTGCAAGAAGTAAACATGAATTTCAACATTGGCCTGACGATTGCTTTCTCTCTCCCTTTGCTTTTTTGGGTCGGGGATGGTTTTAAGCAGCGGTTTAGGTTATTTCTTTTTTTAATAATCTGCTTTACATATTCTTCGCGTTTTTCTTTTCATTATTTATTCTTTTTATATGTATATATATTGGTTGATGTAATTAATTGAATTATTGCTCATTAAGATCATCGGGATCATAAGTCGTGACAGTCATTGTACACGGAAATAAAGATACATTTTTCTGTGAAAACTCTTTCATGCTACAACCTGGCAGTCAGCTGGGGGCACTAGGGGATGAAAAGCGGGGTTGCTTCTCTAGTTCTCATTGCTGCCGATCTGCGAGCATCTCGTGCCGATTTCATGCACGCTCAGCTTGTTTCTCAACATGGTTGTGTGTCTCATTGGGTGCCCTTGAACTCCGATTTTGTTTTTTTTTTTTTTTTTTTTTTTTTTTCTCTCTCTCTCTCTTCGGTTTTTCACACTCCTCCTCCCCCCGCCCCCCTTATCCCCAGCTGTCCTTTTGCACAAAAATATGTAGCTGTTAAACAGTATAGTTGTTTTTCTCTTCTCATTGAATCATACGGATTTCTGATATAGGATGGGATGTTGAAGGACGTATCAAATGCACATAATAACACTTAACAATGATCACGGACTTCAGAAGCTCGTGTGAAACGATCGTCTTGTTAGCTCCTTGTTCCATGGCATAGCAGGTCCTTGTTCCATGGCATAGCAGGTCCTTGTTCCATGGCATAGCAGGTCCTTGTTCCGTGACATAGCAGGTCCTTGTTCCGTGACATAGCAGGTCCTTGTTCCATGACATAGCAGGTCCTTCTTCCATGACACAGCAGGTCCTTGTTCCATGACATAGCAGGTCCTTGTTCTATGACATAGGTCCTCGTTCCATGACATAGCAGGTCCTCGTTCCATGACATAGCAGGTCCTCGTCCCATGAATAGCAGGTTCTCGTTCCATGACATAGCAGTTCCTCGTTCCATGACATAGCAGGTCCTTGTTCCATGACACAGCAGGTCCTTGTTTCATGACACAGCAGGTCCTTGTTCAATAACACAGCAGGTCCTTGTTTCATGGCATAGCAGGTCCTCGTTCCATGGCATAGCAGGCCCTCGTTCCATGACATAGCAGGGGTCCTCGTTCCATGGCATAGCAGGTCCTTTCCATGGCATAGCAGGTCCTTGTTCAAGGACATAGCAGGTCCTTGTTCCATGACGTAGCAGGTCCTTGTTCCATGACATAGGTCCTTGTTCCGTGACATAGCAGGTCCTTGTTCCATGACGTAGCAGGTCCTTGTTCCATGACATAACAGGTCCTTGTTCCATGGCATAGCAGGTCCTTGTTCCGTGACATAGGTCCTTGTTCCATGACATAGCAGGTCCTTGTTCCATGACACAGCAGGTCCTTGTTCCATGGCACAGCAGGTCCTTGCTCCATGACATAGCAGGTCCTTGTTCCATGACACAGCAGGTCCTTGTTCCATGGCATAGCAGGTCCTTTTTCAAGTACATAGCAGGTCCTTGTCCATGACATAGGTCCTTGTTCCATGACATAGCAGGTCCTTGTTCCATGACATAGCCGGTCCTTGTTCCATGACACAGCAGGTCCTTGTTCCATGGCACAGCAGGTCCTTGTTCCATGGCACAGCAGGTCCTTGTTCCATGGCATAGCAGTCCTTGTTCCGTGACATAGCAGGTCCTTGTTCCGTGACATAGCAGGTCCTTGTTCCTTGACAAAGCAGGTCATTGTTTCATGGCATAGCAGGTCCTTGTTCCATGATATAGGTCTTGTTCCCATGACATAGCAGCGCCTTGTTCCATGACATAGCAGGTCCTTGTTCCGTGACATAGCAGGTCCTTGTTCCATGGCACAGCAGGTCCTTGTTCCATGGCACAGCAGGTCCTTGTTCCATGACATAGGTCCTTGTTCCATGACATAACAGGTCCTTGTTCCATGGCATAGCAGGTCCTTGTTCCGTGACATAGGTCCTTGTTCCATGACATAGCAGGTCCTTGTTCCATGACACAGCAGGTCCTTGTTCCATGGCACAGCAGGTCCTTGTTCCATGGTACAGCAGGTCCTTGTTCCATGGCACAGCAGGTCCTTGTTCCATGACATGGCAGGTCCTTGTTCCATGACATAACAGGTCCTTGTTCCATGGCATAGCAGGTCCTTGTTCCGTGACATAGGTCCTTGTTCCATGACATAGCAGGTCCTTGTTCCATGACACAGCAGGTCCTATATTTCCATGGCACAGCAGGTCCTTGTTCCATGGTACAGCAGGTCCTTGTTCCATGGCACAGCAGGTCCTTGTTCCATGGCATAGCAGGTCCTTGATCCATGACATAACAGGTCCTTGTTCCATGACATAACAGGTCCTTGTTCCGTGACATAGCAGGTCCTTGTTCCGTGACATAGCAGCGCCTTGGGGAGAGTTAATACGGCCCCAACCCTTTGTCTTTCATGTCTTTAGCGTCGGTTTTAGAATGGTCCCCCACCCCCCCCCCCCACCACACACACACACCTTTTTTTTTTCTTTCTTTCTTTCTTTTTCTTTTTCTTTCTTTCTTTCTTTCTTTCTTACTTACTTACTTTCTTTTCTTTCTTTTCTTCTTTTCTTCATAGATCTGTTCTTTCTTTAGCATGCGAAGAAGGCAAATCAAAAATTAGCTTTTCTAAATGGGTGAGAATCTGGGCGTATTGGCTGACCGAAGTCTCGTTTTTAACAACTCACCTCACCATACATCAGTCGCACCTCTCACGGCGCAGAAGAATCGGTTTCTTGCGTCCCAATCATAATGAAGAAGCTGTCTCTACTTGTATGCGCTCCTTTGTCAATGGTACACCAGATAACGGATTTTTTTTTTTTTGTTAGTTCTGGGGATCTAGCCTCAGTAAAATCCAGAACAGTGCTGCGCGACATGTTTTCGGATCTTCTTACCATGCTTGTGTTGCACTTGTCTCTTTTGTTCCCCTGTGCCGGTCGCACGTTGACCAAAGGATATTTTCCAGTCTCTCTCTTCTGTCGTTTCAGTCGCCTGAAGACCAGACTCCAGCGTGTCACTCTGAACCCTTCAGTCCGTCCACACCTCTTCACTCTTCATCTCTGTTCTGCTGCTGACATCCATATCTACAGGCTCCCTTCTTGTAGGCCAAGCCCATACGGCCGATGTTCTTGTTTCTGACACCCATATGTTTAGTCTTCCTTTTACGCCTAACTCCTACGGCCAACGTTTTCCTTTCATACAGGGGTCCCTCCCTCTGTAGCCAGCTCCCTTTCTCTGCTCGCCAAGCAGACCTGACCACAAGTTTCACAACTTTCCGAAAAAAATGTTCTTCGAAGAAGCGTTCTGACCCTTACCCATTGCTCTTTTATTTAGTCTATGACTTCCCTGACTGTTAGGCATGGGAGAGAGAGAGAGAGAGAGAGAGAGAGAGGTGTGTGTGTGTGTGTGTGTGTGTGTGTGTGTGTGTGTGTGTGTGTGTGTGTGTGTGCATTCGAAATGTGCGAACTCAAAAACTTGTTAGATCGTCTTGTCATGACTTCCGTGATGTACTAGGCAAATAGCGACAGCAGCAGCAGTAGTAATAGAAGTAGTAGTAAGAGTCGTGGCGAATCATCACCAGCAGTTAGTACTCGTTGTGCGCAAAAAAAAAATATATATATTGATAAATGTGATAGGTATAGTGCTGCTAGTAATTACTGCCACTGTAGTCATTTTCAATTTCTTTTCGTGTCACTCTGTGCCCTGACTCACGGTGAAATTCGCTTCTTTTTTTGTAATGGATCCTCTTCCCCCTCCCTCCCCCCCACCCTCCCGTTCTCTCGGTTTTCTGCCCTCGTCCTCCTTTTCAATAGAACAACTCTAAGTGGGAAACATGTTAGTCTGCCTCTTTTTCTTTTTCACAAAATATACAATAGCTATGGGGTATGGAATGAGTTTTTCAGCAGTGTAAATAGGCATATATAAACGTTTTGCATTCAACAAAAAATAGTAAGGTCGATTTCATAGTTGATTTTAACCATTTCTGTTCGTTTGAAAAGTCTCAAATTCGATTCTGAGATGGTTTTATATGGTTTACATTAAATGAGCTTTGAAGGGAGGTCAGTGACATTGTATTTTGACTACATTCTAACAGGTATATACTGCCGTTTTTACTGGTTGTTCCGTGCGATTCTAGGGCAATATTTTAATTAATGTTGCAACTTTGAAAATTTCAGAATGATTGATAGAAAATGTCGTTTCAAATGAATCTTAAATAAATGTCAGCGAACCGCCCAGAGAAACGTGGACAAACGAGTCACAACACAACACACAGCGCGTTTCGACCTCATAGGTCTTCTTCAGGTGAAACAGAGACGAACAAAATAACGAAAATGCACTTAGCTTTGATCGCTTCAGATTGCTTCTGAGTTCAGCGCAAGGAAGAAAGCTTTCTTCTTTGCGCTGAACTCAGAAGCAATCTGAAGCGATCAAAGCTAAGTGCATTTTCGTTATTTTGTTCGTCTCTGTTTCACCTGAAGAAGACCTAAGAGGTCGAAACGCGTTGTGTGTTGTCTTGTGACTCGTTTGTCCACGTTTCTCTGGGCGGTTCGCTGACATTTATTTAAGATTTGTTTAGATTTCCGCCTGCAGTCGTTTCACGTTTCAAATGAAGTCAAGAGTTTTAAATAATGACTGCATTACTGACAAGTTGTGATTAATATGAAATAAAATTTTTACACGAGATCGAAGGGGGGTGGGGAGATTGACTTATATTCTTACAAGCTTCAGCGTGATTCATGCTAAGTGAAACTTTGAATTAAATCAGGAGAATTTTAGTGGTGAATATGCTCTGGCATTTAAAAATGAGGTGTTGAGAATTCTGACAGCTGTCAGCACGTTTAGCTATAAAATGACATTTAGGTCAGGAGAAATGTTCAGTGTTAACGCTCTGAGCTTCAGTGTAGTCAGTGAGGTATAAACCTGGAAGAGAGGTCAGGAGATCTGATAAGTGTAAACACTCAGAGTTTTAGTGTAGTCAATGAAGAATCAACTCAGAAGAGAGGTCAGGAGATGAGGAGCAACGGACCAAGCAGTGTGACATATCCGCAGTCCTTAATAAAAGGCACAGGTCACCTTCCCAGCGCTGCGTAAACCATTATTCACCTAGCACACGATAAGTGAATAAACAGAGACGCACACGACCACACTGAACGTTTTCCTCAGATAAACATCATTCAGGGACTAATAAGACCAAAAAGAAAAATCATTATACTTGGTGTCAGTTTAAGCTCAAAAAGAGAGACAGAGATCAGCGTCCACTTTCCTTGTTTATTGGGCATTGATAGAGCTTAGCATTGAATGCAGAGAGGCTGCTGTAACTTTAAAACTCTTAGGTATCTTGAAAGAGTTTCCATCATAGTATTCGCTCCAATCGGATAGGTGGCTTGCGAGCGCTTACACACACACACACACACACACACACTCACACTCACACACACACACACACACACACACACATACGCCGATGAGACAGAAACGGGCGCTCGCGCGCGCGCGCGCGCGCGCGCGCACACACGCACGCACGCACGCACGCACGCACGCAAAAGAGAGAGAGAGAGAGAGAGTGAGATGCTGACTGACTGACACAGTCAGACAGACACTTACAGACGGGCGGGGGGGGGGGGGGGGGGGGGGGGGGGGACAGACAGAGAAAGGGATAGGCAGACGTAAAGCGACGGAGGGGGAGAGAGAGAGAGAGAGAGACGGACGGACGGAAAGACGCATGGACGGACGGACGGGGTAGGTGTGGGAGAGAGAGAGAGAGAGAGACGGACGGAAAGACGCATGGACGGACGGACGGGATGGGGTGTGGGAGAGAGAGAGAGAGAGAGAGAGAGAGAGAGAGAGAGAGACGGACGGAAAGACGCATGGACGGACGGACAGGGTGGGTGTGGAGAGAGAGAGAGAGAGAGAGAGAGAGAGAGAGAGAGAGAGAGAGAGAGAGAGACGGAAAAGACGCATGGACGGACGGACGGGGGTGGGTGTGAGAGAGAGAGAGAGAGAGAGGACGGACGGAAAGACGCATGGACGGACGGACGGGGTGGGGTGTGGGGAGAGAGAGAGAGAGACGGACGGAAAGACGCATGGACGGACGGACGGGTGTGGGTGGGAGAGAGAGAGAGAGAGACGGACGGAAAGACGCATGGACGGACGGACGGGGGGTGGGGGGGGGGGGGGGGGGGGAGAGAGAGAGAGAGAGAGAGAGAGAGAGAGAGAGAGAGAAGATTCTATGTCAGCCCCGTCACGGCACTTTCCTCACTTATTCTCACGATCCAGCTTCAAACCCGACTTCCTGCCCTTTGAGACTAGTTTCAACAATCCACCCACCTTGGTGGACGTCCGCCCGAACCCTCAACACCAAAGATCAGCCCTTCCGCCAACCCCACCCGCCATCAAACGGCGGTTTCACCGACTTGCCCTCTCTGGGCTCTTTGGCTCCCCCTTCCTCTCGGGACCAACACAGGGTGCCAGCTTTCCAAGGTTCTAGAAGTCTGTGACCCGACCTGAGCTGGTGGTGGTCATCTGACCCACGCGCGTGCTTCCAAGAGTTGCATGCTTTTTCTATTTTTTATTTTATGGTAACATTAGCCTTGTCTACTTAACGGAGCATTCACGAGTCATTAGGCGTATTTAAGACCATCCCCGAACCCTCAGCACCGGGATCAGCCCCAGTGCCTTCAAACGGTGGTTTCAAGCTCCTTCCCTCCTAAAGGTCCCCCGTCTTTCGACTCCGCCCTAACGGGGCCAATGGCACAATCAGATGGTAGTAAATACGCCCGATGACTCATGAATGCTCAGTTACGTGGATTAAAAAAAAAATTTAAAGCAATTATCGAAAACAAGGGGGAGGGGGGTGGGGGGGGGAATCTCCACAGCTAACAAGGCCAATGGCGCAGTCAGATGGTATTAAAAACGCCTAATGACTCGTGAATGCCCTGTTGCGTGGGATTGAAAAAAAAATAACGAGATCATCGAATGAAGGAGAAAACCTCCACTGCCAGCAGGGCCAGTGGCGCAGTCAGATGGTATTGAATACGCCTAATGACTCGTGAATGCTCTGTTAGGTGGATAAAAAAAAAATAGTTGATGTTATCATCTTTTGAAAGACGAACAAAAAGGGGGAGGGGGGGGGGGGGGGCACTATGCAGCTAACAGGCCAATGGCGCAGTCAGATGGTATTAAACACGCTAATGACTCGTGAATGCTCATTATGTGGGATTAAAATAGTTATGCAAAATTATCAAGATAAGAAAGGGGAAAAAAAAACCCTCCACAGCTAACAAGGCCAATGGCGCAGTCAGATGGTATTAAAACGCCTAATGAATCGTGAATGCCCTGTTGCGTGGATTTAGAAAAAAAGAGAAAGATAATGTGATATCGAACGAAGGGAGAAAAACTCCACAGCTAGCAGGGCCAATGGCGCAGTCAGATGGTATTAAATACGCCTAATGACTCGCGAATGCCTCATTACGTGGATTTAAAACAGTTAATGTGATCATCAAGTTAAGAGGGGGGAAAAAAAACTCCACAGCTAGAAGGCCAATGGCACAGTCAGATGGTATTAAAATACGCCTAATGACTCGTGAATGCCCTGTTACGTAGACAAGACTAATCTTACCGCATCATAATATTAAATTAAACAAAGAGCAAAAAAAAATAGCATGTATCTGTTGGAAGCACGTGTGGGGGTCAGATGACCATCACCAGCTCAGGTCGGGTCACAGACTTCTAGAACCTTGGAGAGCTGGCACTCTGTGTTGGTCCTGAGAGGAGGGGGGAACCAAAGAGCCCAGAGAGGGCGGGTCGGCGGAACCGCCGTACGATGGCAGGTGGGGTTGGGCGGGAGGGGGCGGGGGAGGTGGGAGGTGATCTTTGGTGCTGAGGGTTCGGGGGTCGTCCGTCAGGGGGGGGGTTTTGTTGGAATCTGTCTCAAAGGGAGGATGAGGGTGTTGAAGGTGGATCGGAGAATAACTGGGGAGAAAGTCTGGTGAGTCTGAAATAGAATCTGTGAGTGCATGTACGTAGGCACGCACACACACACACACACACACACACACACACACACACACACACACACACACACACACACACACACACACACACACACACACACACACACACACACACACACTTACACGAACGCACGCACGCACGCACACACACACACCACACGTACACACACACACACGCACGCACGCACGCACGCACGCACGCATACTCACATGGACGCACACATGCACTCAGATACGCACGTCTACATAGATACACGCCCGTGAGTACACACACACACACGCGCGCGCGTGCGTACACACGTACACATCACAAAAACACACACACACACGCGCGCGCACACACACACACACACACACACACACACACACACACACACACACACACACACACACACACACACACACACACACACGCATACACACACACACACACACACACACACACACACACACACACACAAATGAACGCACATGCACGCACAGGCACATACACATGCGCGCGCACACACACGTACACACACGCGCGCGCGCACAGACACAACGGATACATGCACTCATATGCACACACATGTGCACACATATATAATACATACACGCGCGCGATTCCGCGCACGCACGCACGCACGCACACACACACACGCACACACACACACACACACACACACACACACACACACACACACACACACACACACACACACACACACCACTTCTGCACGCACCCCTGTACAGAGTATATAGTAGAGAGTGAGACAGGACAGACCGTGATATAGCGACAGGCATATCCAGAGACGTGAAAGACTCGCCTTTCCACAACGTCTGTGGCATATCGCACTTGCACTGCAAGAGTCATACAGACTGACTTTTCCCCTCTTCCTATTCTCCCCTTCCATTCACCCTACACCCCCACCCCCACCATCCTTTTCCTTCCCGTCCGCTAAAACACACACACACACACACACACACACACACACACACACACACACACACACAGTGACAAAAATGCAAGACCAGCATTCGCGACGATGAATCAGGCGACAAATTTCTAATCTCCGCTAGCTTGCTACCTCGCTTGACTTCATTTAGTCTGTATGTAATTAATAAAATCGGTGATAAAGCAACTCCCTTTTCACCCCCCCCCCCCCCCCCCCCCCCCCCCCCTGACATCCGCCAACCTCCGCCCCCCACCCCCACCCCCCCCCATACCCACACCCCCCCCCCCCACCCCCCCTGGCTCCCGTCCCCTGCTTCAGATGTTCTTTTAAGTTTGAACAACTTGAACTCTTTATGCACGAGTGGCCAAATCATTGTCGTCAGTTTTACTTTTTTTTGTTGTTTCATCCGTATTGCTTGTCCGCAGCTTGAAAAATGGTTTTTGCCGACGAATGAATTTTCGCGTTCAGCGAGGATGGAGAGAGGGCGAGGCTGAGGGGCGGGGTCGTGCGTTGGTGAGTAGAGGTCGTATGGTCGAAAATTCTCGATTGTGGTTTCATTATTTCCAAAAGACTACGAAAGCCACGTCAGCGCTATCTCACAACCACGTGTCCTACATCTGGGTTGAACCATCTGGTTCGTATTTTCCCCTTTTTTTTTTTTTTTTTAAACGTGAATACCCCTCTCTCTCAGCACATTCTGTTTGACTGTTGCACAGTCGATGGAGAATAAAGAATTAGGCTAGGATGGCGTCAGAGGGGTAATGGACAGATGACAAAAGTAACTAAGAAAATACGACTACCACTACTATTACTACTGCTGTTGTTGGTGATGATAATATCAACAGTGATTATCATAATGAAGATGATGATAATAATAAACTTGTGTCCGTAACGCTAGTAGCTAATGTGATTAAGAACCAAATCATTATCTGTTGACTGTTTCATTGGAGACAGTTGCCAACACACATCTCCCACTTCTTATTAGTACTTCATTCTCTGTCCACCCCGCCCTCTTCCCCTTCCACCCGCCTTGCCTTTTCAGAAAGTGGAGAGGTCACGTGGCTTTCCTCCCCTTTCCTGCTCCCCCGCATCATCTCCACCCCCAACTTCTCTCACACATACATAGGCGCGCGCGCGCGCGCGCGCACAACACACACACACACACACACACACACACACACACACACAGGTGCTTGCGCGCGCTGATCACAATGTTGTGTCACGTGGAACGTCTTGGTCCGTTGTCTTCGTCCTGCCTACTGTTTAACTATTGCTGCTGGCGTTTCTCTCATTATCTAAGAGCCCATTTCATCCCTTCCGAAAGTCTGTTCCCCCCCCCCTCTCCCTTCCCTCAGTGCCTTCATGCTTCCTTATTCACTGGTGTACCCCCACTTCCTTAGAGGAAAGGGGATTAGAGGTCCCCCACAAAACTCCTCCTTGCACTAGCTTACATTCTGAGAGTATTCAAAAACAACTTTATCATGTTGCCAGCATGTGAATAAAGTTCTTCTGAAGGGATTTTCAGTATGATAATTTTTGTAAATCTCTTTGGCCGTCCCTTTAATGTGTTTATTTTTCACCTCTGTCATCATGGTCATCCTGTGAGCCAATCTGCAGCGCACGTCTCCCCCTAGAACTCACTTGTACAGTGGAAACTCCATGCCTAAAGAAGGGGGCAGGGCTCTTTTAGTTTAAACTGTGTTCCAGTCTTCTTGTGATATTGCGCTGGTAATTTTCTTCTTTTTTTCTTCTTTCATTTTTAAAAAATTGTCTCGGTTTCTTCACTATTTGATTTTTTCTGCCTCTGTGGCTCTTTCTGTAATCTGTGTGTTGAACGCTCTGCTGACAGTTTTAATTCGCCCCATAGGAATGCAGGGAAGAGAGAAAGAGGGTGGATACATTCTTTGATCTGTGTGTTGAGCGCTTTGCTGACTTTTAATTCGCCCCATAGGAATGCAGGGAAGAGAAAGAGGGTGGATACATTCTTTGATCTGTGTGTTGAGCGCTTTGCTGACTTTTAATTCGCCCCATAGGAACGCAGGGAAGAGAGAGGGTGGATACATTCTTTGATCTGTGTGTTGAACGCTCTGCTGACTTTTAATTCGCCCCATAGGAATGCAGGGAAGAGAGAGGGGGTGGGTAGGCAGGGTGAGGATCTTTCAACGGAAATAGTGCCCCATATCTTCTAGAAATCCGGTGCTAATGATTTTTTATTTTGTGTTCATCTGTTTGACGTGCTTTCCTTTTAAATTTGGGTTTCATGTTCTGTTTCTTTTTTTTCTCTCTCTCTCTCTGTACTGTTGCCAACCAATTTTCTGTATTTGTTGTCTATTCCTCTTCCTGTGGTCTGGAAAACATTTTCTTCTTTTTTCTTGTAATCTGGCTCTAATAGACATAGTCTAACCACTGGAACAGGCACTTGATGTCCATTCTACGGTGCTGTTCACCAATTAGGAATATCTTTCTTGCACTAGCATGATCTCGAAGGGATTTTTTAAAATCTGTTATTAAAGAAAAATCTGAGCAAAATGATCAGAGTGGTCGGTGCACTTCACATGGCTATTTTCATCCGACTGAAGGACTGCAGCATGGCGATGTTATGAAGAAGCGTATCTGTACCCCATGAGCTATTGCTTCTTGCTGCTGCTTCAGTTCAATCATTTGTTTATGTACGCATTATTGATCAAGAGAAAAAAAATGCCTAAAAGGAAAAAAAAGTTTACCTGTAAACCGAGCGTAAATCTGAGCTTTCCCTTGGCGGGAGTGACTTCTCAGTGTTGTTTGTTTGTTTGTTTGCGTTTTGTTTGCTTGCGTTTTGGGGGTAGGCGTTGACAGCCCTGGAAATGCTCTCTGTGGTCTGTTTGAGCCGTACTGGAACAGACATTGTCCGTGCCCATCTCCGATTTTGCCAGTTCAGTTTTTTGTTTCTGATAACGCTGTCAGCTTTGAGTAATTATGTTCTCCTCCAGGCACGAACATTCCTCTCTTGGTGACTGTGGAGCCGACATGCCAGGACCTTGTTGTCTTTCACCGCATATCCGGACTGGCTGGGTCTGACAAGATCTTCTTCGTTTGTCTCCAGCCATCCCAAGTCCGATGATGTCTGGAGCTGTTCATTAACGTTTGTAAAAGACGCTTTTCTCTTAAACTGATAATCATCACACACACACACACACACACACACACACACACACACACACACACACACACACACACACACACACACTCACTCACTCAGTTCCTGACCGTTTTCTCGTCCGTTGTACGTTTTACGTGCTATATTCACTTCTTGCCAGGCATTTTTGCTTTAGGATTAACTTTCGTTTAGCTCCCAGAACTATAGGTCAACAAACAGGCTCCACATACATGCCCCCTGATTCACCGTGTCCTGTCTGGAGGCAGTCATCACCGTACGTTTGTCTTCATTGCTACAACATCAAGTATATACATGACTTTACAACATTCATAAGTCGAAGTTTGGGGGCACTAACTTGGACTAGAAATGACATTGGCAATCTATTCTGAAATTTCATAATGACAGCAAGGACAAAAGTATATAAAAAAAAAAAAAAAAAAAAAAGAATTGACAGCAGTTGATCTTTAACCACGGGATCGAGATACAAACAACAATAATAAACCTCTGTTACCGCAGTCACAAACCTTGTCCGCTCAAAATTGATTTATGAACAAGAAGTTCACTTTTTTGTTCTCTCGGTTGTTATAGAACAGGGAGTACTTTACAATGGGAACGAAGAAATGCTGTCTGTCTGTCTGTCTGTTTGTTCGTCCGTCCGTCCGTCCGTCCGTCCATCCGTGGTCAAAATGTGCTCCACTCGCTCCATACAAACATACTGGGCCGATCTTTCCGAAAATTTGTAGGTATGTTCATTATAGATCACGGATGATGCCCGATGCATTACTTACCGTTATAGCCGTTACTAACGGCTGTAACGGCCCATAACGGTTTTTCTTCTTTATGGAATATCTCAGAGTACGTGGCCGTTCTTTCTGAAAATTTGTAGGTATGTTCATTATGGGTCACGGATGATGCCCGATGTGTTATGTTACCGTTATAATCGTTAATAACGACCATAATGGCCCATAACAGTTTTCTTTTTCATGGAAAATCTCAGAAAGTACTCGGCCCATCTTTCTGAAAATTTGTAGGTATGTTCATTATGGGTCACAGATGATGGCCAATGTTACCACAGTAGCGGCTGTAACCGCCCAAAACGGGTTTTCCTCTTCATGGAATATCTCACACGTATTCAAGATAAACTGGGAGTACGTTTATATGCTTTGTATCTTGTTTTTATCCTGCACATATTGTTGAATAAAAATACAAGCCACTGAGAGTAGAGCTGTTAAATTAGCTCTTCACAATCCGGTACATAGAAATATATTGAAGTCATACCATGAAATTGGCTTACTATCTTTTTTCGAAAAAAGTAAGTTGTCAAAAGCTGGTCGTTTTTATTCGATTTTTTTTTCTTGAATTCAGAAAAAAAAATATTCTTACTCAGACAACGAGTAACCGAAAAGAGCTAGCCACACGCGGCCTCTCCCCAGCCAATTAGAAATAAAAGAAATGAAGTATACCACAAAAAAATGCAATTTTGTAAATGAATTATACCTAAAAAAAAAGCATTTTTGTGAATGAAATTATACAAAAAACGCAGTGTTCTTTCATCTGTTTCATCAGGTCACATAGTGCCTGTCATGCATCACTGAGAGAACCGACAGGTCGATTTGGTCATGATGATATTGTTCTGACGGCAGGTGAAAACATTCACAGTTCATCATCTTAGAAAGAGGAAAACGTCAACGTTTTATTTTCTGAGACTCAAGAACATATTAAAGTCGTGTATCCAATTTTTTTTTTAAATTAATGTTAACATTTGGCTCAGTCCTAGAATCACGGACACGTTTTGCATTTTAAAAAGTTATTCAAAAATACAAAAATAATTTTGTCTTGGTGTCACTAATATCCACTTCTTTTTCTTAGGTCCGTGTGAAGTCATCGGGGCATCGCACTGAAGAACTGTTCACCAGATTCCTCCAATTCTGTCGGTGTGTTCCGAGGCTCTGGCTCTGCAGATGTTTCCCTGTCCATTCTGCAATGGTGTCAGTCCATTTGTCCTGTCTTCCCCTTGATCTCGCTCCTTCAACACTTTCCTGGATGATCATTTTGGCGGGGCCATTGGATTCTCATGACAATGCCAGCGCAGTTTCTTTGCTTTGCTGGTGTCAGCAAATCTTCGTATGGCCCGACGTGCTTTTTCATGGTCTGGCGCACTTTGGTCAGTGGTCGTACAGTCAGTATATCTGATGTATATAGTATCTTGCAGTGACATCTTATTTCTATCATTGTGTTTTTTTCTACCTGGTCCATGTCGCATATGCATGTAGGGAAATCAGATACACCCGCGCATGCAGGAGCCAGATTTGTTTCACCGAGATGTCATTGTCTTTCCATACAAGGATGACTCTGGACGAACTGATATCTTTACTGCTCTTGAGAGGACATTTGATTTTAATTCTGAAAACAGAATCCAGTACTGTTTAACAGTTCCTAGCTTCTATCCATGGTTATATGATACTGGAGGTGATGGTGTGGCTGGCCATTAGCTTGGTTTTCTCGGCGATATTTTCTATACCATGTCTCATAGATCTTGCATCCAGTGTTTTAACAAGCTTGGTGAGTTCTTGTTCAGTGCCCGCCAGGCCATCGAAGTTATCTGCAAAATGAAATAGTTTTTTCTTGCAGTGCTGATTGTGTTGACTGATCTTCACGTGGATCATTCATGATGCATTCCAGGACTACGTTGAAAAGTAGAAGAGAGCAAAGGGGCCTTTGCTGATCCTAACTGACATGTGGACCACTTTCCAGTCGCGCTCTTCGTGAGCACTGCACTAGTCACTTTGGTGTATACTTGGCGGATGTTGTTGATTAACTTGGTCCCGATATCAGATTTCTTCATAACGGCCTATAACACTTTTGGACAGACGCGATCAAACACCTCTTTGAAGTGTGTGAAGGCATAATAGAACTCCTGGTGTTGCAGGTGTTTTTGGCGAAGGGTTAAAGATCTGTTCGATGATGCTTCAGCCTTTCAGATACAGCGGTGTCTGTCTGCAGCTGTAATCAGTTCATAATGATTTTGAACGTTACGTAGATGACATTGCTGATCTAACTGATCTTGCGGTTGTTTTGGCACTCTTGAGGATTTCATCTCTTGGAAGTGGGACGAAGAGGGATCGAGTCTCTTTGACGTTAGCCACTCGCTGGTGTGCCAGGTTTTGTTGAAGATGGCAGTTAATGTATCAGTTACTGCCTTTCAGCCATATCATGTTCTGCAGGAATGTTGTCAGTGATTGCAGCCTTGCCATCGTTCAGCAACTTCTCTGCTGCTACAACTTCTCCGACAGAGTATCGGAAAGTCTTCTCCATTTGAGGATCTTGAACTGTTAGGATGTCTGGATCTCCTTTGCTCTGTTTGTTGTGGAGCTTAAAGCAAAGTTCCTTTACCTTCTTATGCTGTTTTTCTTTTGCATGTGACAGTGAACGTCATTGTCCTGAGTGGTGCTGACTTCAATTTGCGGTGGTCAATTTTTCACAGATGTAAAGGCTTTTTGGTGTGTCATTGTTGTCCAGGTCTTTCTCAAGGTTTTCACATTCTCATACTCATCCCTTGTAACATTCACCATTAGCATGTTCTTCTCTCCTCATTCCGTCCACCATTCATTTTCATCACATTTCCACTCTTCATTCCTCGTCATCATTCATCACACTTGCGTTCTCCTTTTCTGTCCTGTCTACCATTCACAATCACCACGTTCTCCTATCCTCGTTCTGTCTGTCATTTCTCATGCTTAAAGTTCTGCCGCTAACCAGTCATCGTTCTCGAGATCATCAGTCATCAGTGTCACGATCTTTTCTTTTCTCCCATCATCCAGTCATCGTTGTGGCGTTTTCTTCTTCCCCTCCAGTCCATCATTGACTCTTCTCCAGTCGTTCTCGTCGTCTCCTCTCGACCGTCATTGTTCATGACCACGTCCTCCTCTTTTTCTCCAGTCGACCGTTCATCGGTTTTACGATTTTGCACATCCGTCCCTGTCTGTCATTCATCCTTCTCATGTTCTCATACCATCTTGTCTGTCATTCATCACTATTGAGATGTCTTCTTCTCGTTTATTCTCCTCCTCCTCCTCTCTTCTCCTTCTCCTCCTCCTCATTACCATCATCTCAAGAGAGAGACAGACAGACCGACAGAAAGACGGACAGACAGACTGACAGAGAGAGAGAAGCAAACCGGACTAAGACAGAGATACACATAGCTAAAAGAGAACACACAAAGAGAGAGAGAGAGAGAGAGAGAGAGAGAGAGAGAGAGAGAGAGAGAGAGAGAGAGAGAGAGAGAGAGAGAGTAATGGGGAAGTGTTTTCAACACATACTTACAATCATTTTCATACTGATTTCACGTACTGGGGAAGAGTTTTCAACACAGACTGAAAATCTTTTTTTTTTTTTTTTAATTTTTTAAAAACTTATTTCACATATTGAGGAAGTGTTCACAAGACACAAAATCATTTTTTTGTACTTATTTCACGTATTGCAGCAGTGTTTTGAACACATACTTAAAACCTTTTTTTATACTTATTTCACGTATTGGGGAAGTGCTTTCAACACATACTTAAAATCATCTTTATACTTGTTTCACGTCTTGGAGAAGTGTTTTCAGCACATACTGGAAATCATTTTCATACTAATTTCACGTACTGGGGAAGTGTTTTCAACGCATACTTAATATCATCTTTATCCTGATTTCACGTATTGGGGAAGTGCTTTCAACGCATACTTTAAATCATTTTTATACTTATTTCACGTATAGTAATACTTTTTTCCTTAATCCGATCCTGTTTCCTTCCTATGACTTTCATGCCTTTTTTTTACAGTTAATTTCATTCAAACTTGATTATTGTCTTTAATTAGTTATGACTGATATTATCTGATATGCCATTTCATTCAAATAGTGACATGGATACACGCACATGCACAGACATACATGTACATATATGACTACATTTACATGCAAGGCTACACACACACACACACACACACACACACACACACACACACACACACACACACACACAGAGTATGTAGGTACACGTGCGTGCAAAACCAAACGCACACATACACACGGACGCACGCAGGCACGAACGCACACACACACACACACACACACACACACTCATGCGCGAACGCGCACTCGCGCGCGCGCGCGCGCGCGCGCGCGCGCACACACACACACACACACACACACACATATGCGTATTGGATCTATTATCTGGACCACACTTCGAACCGTTCGATACTGTCGATTGAAACGCACACACGTACGCACGCACGCACGCATGCACGCACAGAGATTAATATTATTACGGAAAAGATTACATTAACATTTATGTCAGGTACGCATTTAGAGTCAAAATTAGACTATTGCATAATGGGATTGGACCTGTCTTTGCCCCCGCGCGCGCGCACACACACGCACGCACGCATGCACACACGCACGCACGCACGCACGCACGCACGCACGCACACACACACACACACACACACACACACATACACACACACACACACAAACCTGCGCTCGTTCGCGCACGCACACATATACACACACACACGCGCGCGCGCGCGCGCGCACATGCACCTCCCCCCGCCCCCCCCCCCCCCCCCCCCCCTCTCTCTCTCTCTCTCTCCTTTCTTACCCCACCCCTGTTTTCCTTACTTCTCCATCCTTCACCCCCCATCTTCCCAAACTTCCGTTCCCTTTCTTTGTTTCATTGTTTGTAAACCTTTCTTTCTCGCGTTTTCCTTTTCAGATAGTGCCTATCCTTCGTTTCATCCCCCTGCAATCGTTTATGTTCTTTTCGTTCTTTGCTGCACTACTGGTCACTTTTTGTTGTTGTTGTTGTTTTCTTTCTTCACTCATTCCTTTCTTTCGTACATTCATTTGATTGTTCGTTTGTTTGTTGCTGTTTTAAGTTTTTTTTGTTTTGATTAGTTTTCCCGTGCGTTTGTTCGGTCGATCGGTCGCAAGCTCATTTGTTCATCCGTTCAGTTGGTCTTTCTGTCATTCGTTAATAAAATATTTGTTCGGTCAGTCGTTCAGTCATTCATTCTTCAGTCAGTCAGTCATTCGTTCAGTCGGTCATTCAGTCATTCGTTAGTACATTATTCGGTCGATCGGTCGCAAGCTTATTTATTATTCATTCGTTCAGTCGGTCGTCAGTCATTCATTCGGTCAGTCGGTCGTTCAGTCATTCATTCAGTCAGTCGGTTCGGTCAGTCAGTCAGTAGGTCAGTTCGGTCGGTTCTTTCGGTCGGTCGGTCGGTCGGTCGGTCGGTCAGTCGGTTCAGTCGGTGGTTCAGTCATTCATTTGGTCAGTCGGTGGTTCAGTCATT
Source organism: Conus betulinus (assembly GCA_016801955.1). NCBI lineage: Eukaryota > Metazoa > Mollusca > Gastropoda > Neogastropoda > Conidae > Conus > Conus betulinus. Next base: position 232,806 of record JADBJO010000282.1, read on the forward strand.
CTTTTGGTCAGTCGGTCGTTCAGTCATTCATTCGGTCAGTCGGTCAGTCGGTCGTTCAGTCATCATTCGATCAGTCGGTCGTTCAGTCATTCATTTTCAGTTCAGTCGGTCGTTCGTCTCATTCTTCGGTCGGTCGGTCAGTCAGTCATCGGTCAGTAGTCGGTCGTTCAGTCATTCATTCGGTCAATCAGTTGTTCAGCCATTCTTTCGGTCAGTCGGTCCTTCAGTCATTCATTTCGGTCAGTTCGGTCGTTCAGTTAAGTCATTCGGTCAGTCGGTCGTTCATTTTCGTCAGTCGGTCGTTCAGTCATTCATTCGGTCAGTCGGTTCGTTCAGTCATTCATTCGGTCAGTCGGTCGTTCAGTCATTCATTCGATCAGCCGGTCGTTCAGTCATTCATTCATTCAGTTCAGTCAGTCGGTCGTTCGCTCATGGTCTTTCGGTAAGTTGGTCAGTCATTCGGTCAGTAGGTCGTTCAGTCATTCATTCGGTCAATCAGTTGTTCAGTCATTCTTTCGGTCAGTCAGTCGGTCGTTCAGTCATTCATTCGGTCAGTTGGTCGTTTTAAGTCATTCGGTCAGTCGTCGTTCGTTCATTTTCGTCAGTCAGTCGGTCGTTCAGTCATCATTCGGTCAGTCGGTCGTTCAGTCAGTCATTCGGTCAGTCGGTCGTTCAGTCATTCATTCGGTCAGTCGGTCGTTCGTCATTCATTTCAGTCAGTCGGTCGTTCAGTCAGTCATTCGGTCAGTCGGTCGTTCGTTCATTCATTCGGTCAGTCGGTCGTTCATTCATTCATTCGGTCAGTCGGTCGTTCAGACATTCATTCGGTCGGTCAGTCGGTCGTTCAGTCATTCATTCGGTCAGTCGGTCGTTCAGTCATTCATTCGGTCAGTCGGTCGTTCAGACATTCATTCGGTCAGTCGGTCGTTCAGAATTCATTCGGTCAGTCGGTTGTTCAGTCATTCTTTTCGGTCAGTCGGTCGTTCAGACATTCATTTGGTCAGTCGGTCGTTCAGTCATTCTTTCGGTCAGTCGGCGGGGCGTACGGTGAAACACAGATGCAGAGCGTGACGTGGGTAGGGGGACAAGGGGCGCGGACGCTGGTGGTGACAAGGATGGGGGGTGGGCGTGGGAGAGGTAAATACAGGGTATGATATGTAGCTCGTGGAAGCAGGGTATGACATGTGGGTCGTGGAAGTGGAAGCAGGGTATGACATGTGGGACGTGGAAGCAGGGTATGGCATGTGGGAATACGTAAGACATGGAAGCAGGGTATTCCAAGGGTACGGGGTGGCGGATGCAGCGTACAACATGGTAGCAGGTATAAAGGACGGGAATGCAGTGTACAACATGGTAGCGGGTGTAAAGGACGGGAATACAGCGTACAACATGGTAGCGGGTATAAAAAGGACGGGAATACAGCGTACAACATGGTAGAGGGTATAAAGGACAGGAATACAGTGTACAACATGGTAGCGGGTATAAAGGACGGGGAATACAGCGTACAAACATGGTAGAGGGTATAAAGGACAGGAATGCAGCGTACAACATGGTAGCGGGTATAAAGGAGGGGGAATACAGCGTACAACATGGTAGAGGGTATAAAGGACAGGAATACAGTGTACAACATGCTAGCGGGTATAAAGGACGGGAATGTAGCGTACAACATGGGTAGAGGGTATAAGGAGGGGAATACAGCGTACAACATGGTAGCGGGTATAAAGGAGGGGAATACAGCGTACAACATGGTAGCGGGTATAAAGAACGGGAATGCAGCGTAGGACATTGTAGCGGGTGTAAAGGACGGGAATACAGCGTAGGACATTGTAGCGGGTGTAAAGGACGGGAATACAGCGTGGACCTTGTAGCGGGGTGTAAAGGATGGGAATACAGCGTGGACACATTGTAGCGGGTGTAAAGGACGGGAATACAGCGTAGGACCTTGTAGCGGGTGTAAAGGATGGGAATACAGCGTAGGACATTGTAGCGGGTGTAAAGGATGGGAATACAGCGTGGACATTGTAGCGGGTGTAAAGGACGGGAATACAGCGTAGGACCTTGTAGCGGGTGTAAAGGACGGGAATACAGCGTAGGACCTTGTAGCGGGTGTAAAGGATGGGAATACAGCGTGGACATTGTAGCGGGTGTAAAGGACGGGAATACAGCGTAGGACCTTGTGTGCGGGTGTAAAGGAC
>JADBJO010000282.1:237500-295000 GCA_016801955.1 Conus betulinus
TTAAGGTTATGACATGGGGGGGGGGGGAGGCATAGGAGGCGGGGCGGGGATGGGGGGGAGAAGCGTAGAATTGAGAGCATTACATGGGGGGGGGGGGGGGGGCGTAGAATTCAGATCATGACATAGGCGTGTGTGGGGGGGGGGGGGGGGGGGGGCAGACATTAAGGTTATGAGATGGGGAGGGGGGGTAGAGGCGTGGAATAGGCGGGGGGTGGGGAGAGAAGAAGTAGTAGAATTAAGAGCATTACATGGGGGGGGGGGGGGGGGGGGGGCGGAGAATTCGGATTATAACGTACGCGTGGGGGAGGCAGAGAATTCAGACAATGACCGGGGGGGGGGGGGGGGGGGGGAGGGGGGAATAGAATTCAGATCATGACATGGGGGGGGGGGGGGGGGGGGGGGTAGGAGAGAAGCGTAGAATTCAGATCATGACATAGGTGTGAAGGGGGTGTAGACGTAGAATTCAGATTGTCATGGATGTGGGTGGGGAGGCGTAGAATTCAGATCATGACATGGGGGGGGGGGGGGGGGGGGAGCATAGAATTCAGATCATGACATGGGGGGGGGGGGGGGGGGGGGGGGAGCGTAGAATTCAGATCATGACAATGGTGTGTGTGTGTGTGGGGGGGGGGGGTGTGGGGGGTAGAATTCAGATCATGACATAGGTGTGGGGGGGGAGAGAGGCGTAGAATTCAGGTCATGACATAGAGGTGTGGGGGGGTGGGGGGGGGGGGGGTGGAGGAGAGGCGTAGAATTCAGTTCATGACATAGGTTTTTGTGTGGGGAAGGGGGGGAGAGAGGCGTAAAATGAGAGATCATGACATTGGTGTTGGGGAGGAGAGGCGTAGAATGAGATCATGACACATGACACAGGTGTGTGTGTGTGAAGGGGGGGGGGGGGAGGGGGCGTAGAATTGAGATCATGACACAGTGTGTGTGTGTGTGTGTGTGGGGGGGGGGGGGGGGGGGGGGGAGGGCGTAGAATTCAGATCATGACTGGATGTGGGGAGGGGGAAAGTGGAGAATTCAGATCATGGCATAGGTGAGGGGGGAAGGGGGAGCAGGGAATTCAGATTTATGACATGGGGGGGGGGGGGGGGGGGGGGGGCGGAGGCGTAGAATTTAGATCATGACATAGGCGTGGGGGGGGGGGGGGGGGGGGGAGCGTAGAATTCAGATCATGACATAGGTGTATGCGGGTGGGGAGAAGCCTGAATTCAAATGGCATAGGTGGGGGGGGGGGGGGGGGGGGGGGGGGGCGGGGGGGACAGGCGTAGAATTTAGATCATGACTTAGGTGTGTGTGTGGGGGGGGGGGGGGGGGGTGTAGGCGTAGAATTCAGATTGTCATCGATGTGGATGGGAGAGGCGGAGAATTCAGATCATGACATAGGGCATGGGGGGGGGGGGGGGGGGGGGGGGGGGATTCAGATCATGACAATGGGGGGGGGGGGGGGGGGCGCGTAGAATTCAGGGCATGACATAGGTGTGTGGGGGGGGGGGGGGGCAGATTTCAGATCATGACATAGGTGTGGGGGAGGTTGGAGGCGGAGAGATTCAGATCATGACATGGGGGGGGGGGGGGGGGGGGGGGGGAGGCGTAGAATTCAGGGCATGACATGATCGGAAAAGAAAGAAAAGGTGTGTGTGGGTGTGCATGCGCGCGCGCGCGCGCGCGTGTGTGTATACAATTCAACAAAACAGATCATGTTAAAACAAGGCACGTTGATAGTTAGGCTTGAGTTTAGCAGGCTTAGCTTGCACGCACGAAAGCAATGTTCGCTCGCGCTCATGCGCGCACGCGCCCATACACGCACACACACACGCGCGCGCGCGCGCGCGCGCGCGCACACACACACACACACACACACACACACACACACACACACACACACACAAGCAAGCGCGCACATACACACACACGCGCGCACACACACACACGCACATGAACATGCACATGCATTTCTCTCCCTCTCTCTCTCTCTCTCTCTCTCTCTCTCTCTCTCTCTCTCTCTCCCAACCACGGTTAAACGTAAAATGTGAAAATGTGTGTGTGTGTGTGTGTGTGTGTGTGTGTGTGTGTGTGTGTGTGTGTGTGTGTGTCCTTCGTTTAACGTCTATCCACTGTTCGTGATATTAGACACAAATGTGTGTGTGTGTGTGTGTGAGAGAGAGAGAGAGGGTGCCCTTCGTGCCCATTAGAGTGTTTGCACGTGCATACAGTGGAATACTGTGCCACTGACCTGATTTTAACTGCTTCCAAAGTTTTAAACTTCGGGTTGTCTGTTCAGAGTGTTTTATGGTAACGATCCTCTTCCAAAGTGTGTGTGTGCGTGTGTGTGTGTGTGTGTGTGTGCGCGCGCGCGCGCGCGCGCGCCCTCGTGCGTTCGTGTGTGTGTGCATCCGAGCGTGCGTGAATGTGTGTGTGTGTTTGTGCGCGCGCGCACGTGTGTGTGTGTGTGTGTGAGTGTGTGCCATGACGACATAACGGAGAAGATGGGTTTACAAAGACCGTGGCCAGTGGGCGCTTTGTTTTAAAGTGGTTGAAGCATGCGATTGCTTAGTTTTTGCAGCAATTAAAAACACACACTACCCCCTCTCCTACGCTTTAAACATACACACGCGCGCACGCGCGCGCGCGCGCGCGCGCACACACACACACACACACACACACACACACACACACACACACACACACACACACACACACACACGCTCGCGCCTTCGTGCATGCAAACATGCACATACAAAAACTCAAAAGAGAGAGAGAGAGAGAGAGAGAGATCACAAATGTAAAGGGAGGCCGGAACAGAGGATGAGCAACAAGACTTAGCTGATGCCTTCATAGAGTTAGAATCGTGCCGTCATGGGCATCGGCTCTAATGACAGACCAGGATGAGCACACACACACACACACACACACGCACGCACGCACGCACGCACGCACGCACACACGCACCGCATTCCACCTCCGCCACATCCACCACCTATCTTCCTGGCACCCCCATATCCACATGGACAGTAAGAGAGTGAGAATGTTACAGTTTCTGGTCAATCAGGTCACGTATTAACGTAATTCAAACGATTTTGTTTTTGACCTTTTTCCGTTTAAGGCAACGTTAAAAAAAAATCTTGTTTGTGTTGAAGATTAAACTGATTTTAAACTGAAAAAAAAAAAAGTAGAATGGGTTAATCTTGGTCGATTCATTGTTAATCTTCTGTCAGTTTCGTTTATAGACGATAACACTATGTCGGGGTCCCTGATTTGTTAAATTTTGTTAACAAGCTGTGATTGTGATTGGACCACCTCATACACCTATCGAAAACCTTTTGGCGAGGCGAGTTATCCCGACAGGCAGTAGGCCTGCATCTCGGCATTCTTTACATGTTGTTTTCAGGCAAGCAATGCTTAGCATGCACGATTAGTAAAGCATGGAGCTCTCTCTCTCTCTCTCTCTCTCTCTCTCTCTCTCTCTCTCTCTCTCTCTCTCTCTCTCTCTCTCTCTCTCTCTCTCAGGTTCCTGTCAATGGAACGCGCTCCCTGAATCAAACCAAACAACGCCAATGCATATCAACCTTCAAACACCATTACTTCAACCATCTTATGTGCCAGTACTTGCATACTCCACCATAAATCCACCGCCAAACCACCACCACCCTCTTTGCCATATATATGTACCTAACTATTTAGAAAGTGTTTTGTACTTGAAATGCACATGTATGTTATTTTGTTTAGCAAGTATGCCTTATGTGAGTGCGCGCGCGCGCGCGCGCGCGCGTATGTGTGTGTGTGTGTGTGTGTGTGTGTGTGTGTGTGTGTGTGTGTGTGTGTGTGTTCCTACTACCTCCTGCCCTCTTGTCATTCTATCGATCACTGGGCATCAAATGAATGAGAATGATCACAGAATGTGTCAACAGCGGAGTGGGGAAAAAAAAACCGGTTGTCTAGGTTTTGAGTTAGGCCTACAAGCGCACGCATCCACTCACATAGGCCTACACATGCATGCGTGCGCACTCGCGCGCGCGCGCACGCACTGCTGCTGCTGCTTAGTGCTGCTGCTTACGATGCCAGATCAGCCCTTATCGTGTAAATTCCTCAGTGCCACTCCCAAAACTGGCCAGAGACAGGCGCCGCGAGTCGGCCCGCTTTCTGTTCTCCACCCGGCCTATTTCGTATTATTCTGAACCATCAGTATGGATTCCATTGTTTATCACTAATGAACCAATATAACCGTGGGAAGCTGAACAGCCCTGACATTGTCCTTTACGGTCGGCTGGGCTCATGGGTTGAATTTTGAAGTGGTAGGCCTTCAGTTTAGCCAATTGTTAATTTGAAGTGGTGGGATATTAGGCTACGTGTGTTCTATAGAGACATGTTCGAAATACGTTTTCTAATGATATTTTTATGAGGTTGAGAGGGATTTTCAACTCTCTTTCAGAGTTTTGCGTTTTGAACACATCTGCTGAAAACAAAGGCTACTAGATGTTGTTTGAGTTTCTCTGGATACCCTTGGTAGGGAGATAGAGGGGTTTGGGTGTTTTTGAATTTGGGCATACTTACCGCTCTCGTAGTTCTCATATGTCGAAGTCAGAAAAGTGTTCTAATAGAGTCTTTAACAACCGTGTACAGCGATTGTGTGTCTTTTCACAAAATTCCTTTAATGTGTGATTTTTTGTGCCTGTCCAGGTCAGTCGTTGAAAAAAAAAAAAAACCTTATCTTTCGAAGGTCAAAGAAGAGGTGCGACCAACAATACCATTTAGTATTTGTCGACGTCGATAGCAGGACATTGACGTAGGCGGAAGAAGTTTTAGAGCAGAAACCCCGAGCATCCGCAAGAAGTCAGGACTGTCGTTACAAGTTACAACCATGATCTTCATACAAGTTACATCCATGATCTTCATATCATGTTTTGGCACTGGCTTAAGAGTGCCATTTTGCCCGCTCTAGAGAATGTTTGGTACTCAAATCAGTTTGAGGCAAACTGTTTCCCAATGTTTGATATCCCACTTCGATAACTCTCTTTGATTTTTTTTTTTTTTTTTTTTTACATAATTGGTAAGTGGTGCTGTAACGTTACAGCTTCGTAATCCATTCCGAAGATTAATAACCCAGTTAGTCAAACAAAAGTGTGCAAGTGAATTGTTTTGCAGTAGACTTATTTATTTTCCGGTTACCCATGAACATTCTTGAACTTTGATTCAAACTTCAAGGAACTTGTAAAAAGCATCCCCAACAGGAGTGGGCGTGACCATTTCAAACGATCGAAAATGACGCTCCAACATCATCTTCTTCTTCCGGGTAGCAATCAATATCAATCCTGATCACCAGCATGTTGCAACATCACTAGCACCACCCAGAAAGCTAATATATTTGGCTTCCTGCAGAGAAATTTGAAATCCTGCCCTCAGTTGTGCAAAAGAAGAGCATGTGTTGCTCTGGTCACAGGTGAAGTCAGTACTTGAATGTGCCACTGTCACTTGGGATCCCCACCTCCAAGTGACTTGAACCTTCCCAAATGAGTCCAGCATCAGATTTTTTTTAAGGCAACTACAGATCCAGACAACCTGAAATTGGTTGTGTTACCATCCTACTAGGCAGCCTCTATTTTTATAGCCTACAATAGTGCTGCCAAGACAATAGACTCACCCATTTTTGTCATTTGGTTGATGGTTGGTACCGGCCCTACCATCTGGGCAGTTCCTAACTCTTCCTAAAACAGAGACTTCGTAAGATGTGTAGCATGAAACATTGTGGTACAGACCACCTTCAGCAACAGCGAGTGCTTCATTGTTCCACATACAAAAACTTCATTTTTGTGTGAGAACTGTCACTGAATGGGAATGCCCTGACAGACGAACAAGTTCAAGCAAGATCTCTATGGGGACTTTCACGCAAGCCTTTTGCAAATAAAGTAAACTGTAGACCACTCTTTCCCACCATCATACCATAGTCTGCATATGCTCTTTTGACATACAATATGAACAAAGACAAGACGGAACAACTGCTTGCAGTGCTGCATACAAAACCAGCAGAACTTGTTTGTGCCCACAAATCATTTGGGATTAAAATGAGCTGCCAGTTGCATCGCTCTTGATGGCTTCCAATCAAGACTAGGGACATAATTCAAGGGACTGCTTTTCATCTTTGTCTTTATCTTCTGTTTTTCCTTTTTTTTTTAATTTGGGGTTGCCCAGCAGTATTCAGGTAATATGCTGGGGCCAGCTGAAGGGACTCTAGATGGCTGGGTCACCATTTTTTTCTTCTCTCTTTGAGTCCCAGTTTTATTTAGTGGTCAAGAAAATCAACTTGATGGCTGTTGTGTGTGTAAAAACAAGGAGTCTGTCTAAATGCCGCTTTGTCTAAATGCTGCTTTTTTTTCTCTGTGTGTGTGTGGGTTTTTTTTTAAGCACACAACAATAAGAAGATGTTATGTAAGGTCTTAGACAGCCATAAAATTTTTAGTGTTGCGAACAGAACTTTTGAAAAATATAGTGTTGGGTGCATGTCGAATGTTTTCTGTTTTTGTTTCCTTACTTATTCTCTCTGTTATTCAGTGTAAATTTTCATGTATTGGTGGGGCAGAATTTCAAGATTTTCTTTGCATTATTTCTTGTTCTGTTAGTGATATTAAATAAGTTTTAGGCTAAAATGTCATCTGGATCAATTATTTGATAAGAAAATCATAGAATTTTAGAGGTGGTTTAAGGTCTTCTACTCCTCTTTTTCCTGTTCTGTCCTTCCTGCAAACTCATTGCTTTTAAAGAAGGTGTACCTGGAAGTTTCATTCTTTCTGTATAGTATTCAAGTACATAGTAAGTATCCCTGACTGGGAACTTCGTACTGATGTAGTGAACTTTGAACCACACTGTACTCAAGAGTCTGAAATTATGCAGTAACAATACAAAGAAATAGGGTTCTTTTTTGTTTGTTTGTTTTAGTATCCAAGTGCCTAAATGGCATAAGACTGATATATAACAGGGTACTTTAGATGCATTTGAACTTTAACATCTACAGCTTTCAAATTTCTAGAACATGCCAACATAATTACCTGAAAAATCCTGAAAAAAATTAATTCTTGTCAAGAAAGAGACAAATTCTTTGTATTCAGGAAAAACTAGAGTATAATGAAAATGAGAAAACAAGGGAACTAACTGTTAAATCCCTGGTGAAACATAATTATACATGCACACAATTCCAGACTAATGCTAACTCATTCATCTAGAACTTATGCAGACATGAAGTACACAGAACAAACTGGGAGTTATGTAAATCTTGCCCACTTATTTCAAGCTGACACATACACACATCACCACCAGCAGAATAAGTGCATGAATATAAAGTGTCCACGTATTTCAAACTGGCATATTTATAAGCATTTTGTTCTTTAGCATTGTTGCATTGAACACACAGACCCATAGGAACAAATACAACTAACCTCAGTGCAGCTGATTTGAAACACACTGAAAGGAAATCTTAGGTAAGTTGGAGAGAAGCAAATATTAAAGGACAACTCGCATCTATGGTCTAAAAAAAGAAAGTTTGCAAATGGTCCTATTACCTTTTCAAGATAACTGAAATGAAAGTCCATTAAGCTATGAACGAGGCTTTGCTACATGATTACAGATCCACTGGACAAGGCAGCATAGATCTTAACCCCTTTTCAGGAAAAAGGGGGGGGTGGGGGAGGAGGGGGGGGGGGGTTGAATGAATGCTTACTGGAACCAGCTACCAGATGAGGCATCTAAAAAGGTCTGTTGCTGTGATTATACCAGTGATAGATTCACAGCCTCTCGGTGACAGCCGCAGACTCGGTAACAGCCACAATTGCGTTTAAGGGGCACCAAATGATCTCTATGATTGAGCAGGGTTACCTACAGGCAGATCTTTGTGACTGACCTGGGCTACCAACTTGGGTTACTGACAGATCATTGTGACTAATCAGGGTTACTAACAGATCATTGTGACTGACCTGGGTCATTGACAAATCATTGTGACTGACCAGGGTCATTGACAGATCATTGTGACTGACCTGGGTTATCGACAGATCGTTGTGACTGACCTGGGTTATTGACAGATTGTTGTGACTGACCTGGGTTATTGACAGATCACTGTGACTGACCTGGGTTATTGACAGATTGTTGTGACTGACCTGGGCTAATGACATAATTGTGTGACTGATTTGGGTTATCGACAGATTGTTGCGACTGACCTGGGTTATTGACAGATTGTTGTGACTGACCTGGGTCATCGACAGATTGTTGTGACTGACCTGGCTTATTGACAGATCATTGTGACTGACCTGGGTTATTGACATTGTTGTGACTGACCTGGGTTATTGACAGATTGTTGTGACTGACCTGGGTCATCGACAGATTGTTGTGACTGACCTGGCTTATTGACAGATCATTGTGACTGACCTGGGTTATTGACATTGTTGTGACTGACCTGGGTTATTGACAGATCATTGTGACTGACCTGGGTCATTGACAGATCATTGTGACTGACCTGGGTTATTGACAGATCATTGTGATTGACCTGGGTTATTGACATTGTTGTGACTGACCTGGGTTATTGACAGATTGTTGTGACTGACCTGGGTTATTGACATTGTTGTGACTGACCTGGGTTATTGACATTGTTGTGACTGACCTGGGTTATTGACAGATCATTGTGACTGATTTGGGTTATTGACAGATTGTTGTGACTGACCTGGGTTATTGACAGATTGTTGTGACTGACCTGGGTCATCGACAGATCATTGTGACTGACCTGGCTTATTGACAGATCATTGTGACTGACCTGGGTTATTGACATTGTTGTGACTGACCTGGGTTATTGACAGATTGTTGTGACTGACTGGGTTATTGACAGATCGTTGTGACTGACCTGGGTTATTGACAGATTGTTGTGACTGACCTGGGTTATTGACAGATTGTTGTGACTGACCTGGGTTATTGACACTGTTGTGACTGACCTGGGTTATTGACAGATCATTGTGATTGATCTGGGTTATTGACAGATCATGGTGACTGGCCTGGGTTTCTGACAGATCGTTGTGACGAACCTGGGTGACTGATAGAGTGCTGTGACCGATCTGATTTACTGACATTTCATCATGATAGGCATGGGTTACAGAATGAATCTGTACAGGCATTAATGCTAGCAGGTTAGAACTGTAAGCAGCTCTGCTACAGAATAATGAGCATGTAACTGTCTTAGCATGGGGACAAAAGTTATAACTCTTGTTTGTGGATTACAGACATTTCATTATTACTGATCTGGGTTACTGACTGTACAAGCATCCGAAACAGTGCATAATCACTGTTGGTTTCAGTTTGTGAAAATGTGTGTGCGCATGTCCTATAGATGAATGAGTGGAAGATACATTATTTGTTGATCACCATTTGTCAGATGCAAAAGCAGCAACGACAAGATGGATGGGGGGCAGGGATCTCGGCACAAACAAGCCAAATGTTATCGGAATCTATGGTCAAGAAGTGAAAGATTTCAGCTCACAGTATGGGGCAGAAGAGCACATGTCCTACACTGCTCCAAACCTGGCTGGAGAGTCCACCATCTATCCCAAATATGGCGACTTCACTCAGGCCTGTGTGTTTGTAAGTACATTTCGCTATCAGCATGAGCTGTCACACCTTCATGATTCTAAGCTTCTGCTCCTGTGTGACTTCTGTGCTAAAAGAATGTTTGTCAGAACTCTGATAGAGAACTGTCAGAACCATGACTGATATACATTTACTTGAGCATACCTAACCATTGCTTATAGGTCTGAAATTTATATGTCAACAGTGCCCATTATTTGGAGATGCTGCATTCATGCCCTTGCTTTGGTAGATGTTGCCTCTTGCAGGATGCGTAGGAATTAATTAATATGTGGTGCTTGTGTGTTTGAAAACATGTGAGCATATCATGTATTCATAATCATTAAATCATAACAAATCCTTCATGGATATTATTGTCTCTGTTACGCAGGGAAATGCTTTTTAGATAAATGTTTAAGCTGGTGTCTCACAATTTGGAAATCAGTTTAAATGATTTCTCAGCTTCTCCAAAGTGGCTAGCACTATTTAAACGTTTATATTTTTTTCTTTTTTTCTGTTTTTTTTTTTTTCATTTACTTTTTTATTGGTTACATAGGACAACAGAGCTTTGAGTGTTTGTGTTTTGAAATATACAGTCAAAAGGCGTTACATCAGAAACGGTTTTGACAGAATTTTTCAGTACTGATGCAGATGCTTTCTGAAAACAAAACCCATCTTTGAAATATTAACATGAAACAAAAACAAAAAACACTGGTGCTTAAAACCTGTTTGATCAAAGTAAAGTTTTGTTTCGAAACAGAGATTGAAACCTGAAATATCCAATTTGAGTGAGAAAAGGGAAGACATGGAGAAGTCATAGGTGGAGGGAAATTAGGGATGGTTTAGAGGGCTAAGGGGAGTGTACACTAAAAGTAACTGAGTGCAGCAGAGGGGTACCAATCATGATACTGTTCATGACATCACTTCTGGCACATGACCATGGAGCCTAAAACAGGCTCATGGAATACAAATGGCGTTGGTACCTGCAAGACCAGCTAGCATGTATTGTATGAGATGGTATGACAGTCAGTACTTAAAAGCCCACAGATATATGAAATGCATTCCACAGATGAACCAGTATGTCCAGTTGAAAAACTGCTGGCATGCACACACACATGAATTTGTGCATGTTTGTTTGGTGTGTATGTGAGTGATGTGTGTGTGTGTGTGTGTGTGTGTGTGTGTGTGTGTGTGTGTGTGTGTGTGTGTGTGGGCGCATGTGTGTTTTGAATGTAGAAGAGCTTAGTTCCAGTTTTATCAAGAAAGCATCACTGTTATGTGAACTAGTCATTATGTCTTCTAAACTGTAAGACACCAGAGGAAAAAAGAGCATATGTTTGCATACATGTGTATCTAAATGTACAGTTCACACATATTAAGCATGCATGTATGGTTATATAATGCCATGCAATGACTTGTGATCATTGGTCACTGTCATTGCAATGAGATACACAGAGAGAGGAATAAGAGAAACATGGAAGCATGAGATAACATAAATACTGGTCTTTTCGTCACAAAATCAGTCCTGTTATCAGGAAGCCATATTGCAGACTTTGTTTCTATTTCAACAAAAAGAAAGAAAAAGAGGAAGAAGAAGAAATTATCACGCAGAATAAAAAGGGGAGGAGGGGGAGCATAATGATTAAAGCATAGGCGTCTCCATAACGCTTGATTGCTATGTATTTCTTGGAAAACAGGACAAATTATCACATAGTCAGGAATGTTTTGTAACACCATAACAAAGTTCGGTGCATTTGAGCAGTTAATGTGAAATCAAAACAGTGATGTGTACAGTTAAGTCATTGTGTTGTATTATGCATGCCTGCAGAGGACGTATGGGCCATGGTGGAGGATGGCGCCCTCTGCCCCAAAGCCTTTCCGTAAAACCCCCAATCCTGACCACCTGAACACCGAAGACTTTATTGGTGAGTTCTTCATGTCTGTCAGACTGGTACATCATCCTGTTCTGTCTCTTCACAAAAGTCTTTTGTATGTGCCCATCTAGGACATCATCCTGTTCTGTCTATTCACAAAAGTCTTTTGTACATGCCCATCTAGAACATCATCCAGTTATGCCTTTTTATGAAAATGTTTTGTCTCAGCAAAACTAGGACATCAATTAGATAGTGGTTGGTTTCTACAAAACTAAGACCATGGAATGTTTTGTCTTCAAAACGAGGACATCATTGAAGCAGAGTTCTGCCTCTGCAAATCTGTGACATTGTTTGGGTGGAATGCTGTGTCTCAGCAAAATTAGAACACCATTTATTTGGAGTGTTCTGACTTATCAAAACTAAGACATCGTAAGGTTAATTTAGGTAGTGTTCTGTCTGTACAAAACTTGGGCATCATGTAGTTAGGTGTTCAATCTTCAAGATCAGGACATCATTCAGGCAGTGTTACCTGCAGACCTCCAAAACAAGGGTGTCATTTAGTTGGAATGCTCTGAGTCTGTGAAACTAGAATATGACTTGAATTGTCCTCTGTCTGCAAAAGTAGGATACCGTGTAGTTACATGTTCTGTCTGCAAGACAGGACATTTATGTAGGGTAGTGTGTTTAGTCTCTCAGAAAAGTAGGACATTAGTTTGGTAGTATTCTGTCACAGCAAAACATCATTCACTTAAAATGTTTGATCAAAACTAGGACATCATTTAGGTAGAGTGTTCTCTGTCAGCAAAACTAAGACATCATTTGGTGAGAGTGTTTTTTGTCTGGGCAGAACTAGGACATCATTTAGTTTCAGCTCTGTTGTTAACAGTGCTGATGCTACAGTGGTAGTGTTACAGAGGTGGTGTCACAGCTTATGTTGTGAGCTGATTTTAGTGAGTTTGACAGGAGTGGTTTTACAGAATGAGTTGTTACATTGATGGTGTAACAGTGGTGGTATTACAGAGTGATCCTGGAGTTACAGATGAGTTGCTAATATAGCATTACAGTGATAATGTTACAGTGTTACACTATGGTGTTACTGTGGTAACATTGCAGAAGAGATTTCACCGAAAGAGGTGCTACAGTGGGAATCACAACGGTGGTGTCACAGCAGTTAGTAAGTAACAGCGATGTTGTTACAGAGGTGGAGTTCAGCGAGAGCCTGTACCCTGTGGCGGTGCATGTCTATGAAACCTACAACCCCGGGGGGCCATCGTGCGTATCCTGGGCTCTGATCACAAGTCTGGGACCAGCGTCGATCCAGAGACTCAGAGGTGATCCTCCTGTTTGTCAGCTCCCCGCTGTTAGAAAAATCAGGCTTTTTTATTCAGGGTTACTTAAGCAAGGATGGGCTGTGGAGAAGGGGAGAGGCGGGAGTGGGGAGGAGAGTGGAGGCGGCGAAGAGAAGGCTGTGGAACTTTTGTGGAAACCTCTCTCCCAGCTGCCTTCTTTTCTCCTTTTCTGTGTCATGCTTGGGGTGATAGGTGTGTGACATATTTTGGCAGGCAAATGTGGTGTGTAGTGACCAGGTGTGTAGGGACTAGGTGTGTGTGTGGTCTGTAATAACAGGAGGTGTGCCTTGAGCTGGAGGGGTGGGTGCTGTGACTAGGTGTGTGTGTAGTGTCTTGTGACTACGAGTTGGTGAGTAGGTGTGTGTGAGAGCAGGTGAGTATTGACCAGATGTGATTGACCAGGTGTTTGATGAGGTGTGTAATGATTAGATTTAAAAGACAGGTTGTGTTGTGACCAGGTGTGTGGTGACCAGGTATGTGTGTGACCAGGTGTATTGTTACCAGGTGTGTAGAGACTAAGTGGGCAAGGTGTGTAGAGACCAGGTGGGCAAGGTGTGTAGAGACTAGGTGTGTATGATGTATATAGTGGCCAAATATCTAGCAGCTAGATCTCAAGTGACAAGATGCATGATGACCAGTTATAGTGCCCAGGTGTGTGTGGTGTCTTATGGACATAAGTATAGCGACCACGTGTGTAGTGATTTGGTCTGTAGTGACACCAGGTGTATAGTGACCAGGTGTGTTTTTGTCAACAGTAAGTGGAGAACACTGTGGAAGGATGAAGTGGTTGACACAGCTAGAAGAGTTCGCATCTTTTCTCCACCAATCAAGATGATTGACACACCTGTCAAGTAAGCCTTCAGTTTCCCCCCTTCTCCCTCAAACGCATGCAAACACATGCACAGGCGCGCGCACGCTCACACACACACACACACACACACACACACACACACACACACACACACACACACACACAGACACACACACACACACACACACACACACACACACACATATACACACACACACATTCATATGCATGCATGCTCATTGATTAACTAAATTTATGTTTCTGTCTTGTCATTTTCTCTCACTTCTATCGTAGTCAACAAATCAGAAAGGTGATCAATACATCATATGTTTACTGTCCTTCCTTGTCACCAAATTGATGTAACTGCCTGTTTGTTTATGAAATTAAGGTTTGATAAAGGTCTTAGAAATAAGAAAAAAAAAAGAAAGAAAGATGTGTATGCCACTATGCTAACCATGATGACAATGCTAATGATGATAACAAAGAAGAATACATTGATTTGGGAGAAGTGGAAGTGAAACAATATTTATTCTTTTAGAAAAGAAAATGTTTGATTGCACATACACTGCTGTGACTCACAAGCACAATAAATGGCAGCTATTGCCTATCCTGTCTAGTACCAAATATTAGTTTGCCACATCTTTTTCCATTGAGGTCCAACTGCAGTGTAACCACAGAAAAGATGGCCAACTGAGGTTTGCCATAAGAGTTGCCCAATTGAGGCTTACAGATTGAGGACACATGGGAGAAAGAGGATCCCCCAGTCTCTTAATGTGAAGGTCCAGTTACAGTCCACCCAGACTCCTCTGGGGCTAAGGGGTTGAACTAGGTGGTCCTCACCTTTTAAATCAAATGCTGGTGTACCAATGCTAAGTCAAACGAGGAGATGCAGCTGAGCACTTTTCAGTATTGGGTTCATCGGTCACCTCTCTTCCTCAGACTTCGGTTTCGGTGAGCTCTGCCACAGGCCATGCGGGTTTTGTTTCTGCTTCCCATGAGGTTTCTTCTGCACCTGTTCAGTGGTAGGGCCTGCTATAGTATTCCGTGATACTGCCTTTTATGGGTCAGCAGTCACAGCGCTTGGTCTCTTGGTTGCAGCGGCTGTTTTCATTTTCTCCGATCATTGGTCTGGGCTGGCCTATGGGGCTGGCTCGGTGGTCCAGATCCCTGGCTCCCCAACTTTTTTCTCCTGTAGGAATTTCTCCACTGCTTCCCTTCTGGTCTTTATTCAGACTCTGGCCCAAAGTTTCATATTTTCTGTGGCCAGTTTTCCAAGATAGCACCTTGGGTTCTAGCCCAAAGGGATGCATACTTTTTCTGTCATCTTCAGTGGCCGGGTCAGGTTCTTCATGTTTCACCTTGAGAGGGCTGCCCATCATCATAGTGGAATCCCTCACTGGGCACCATGTGCAGGTCCCAATTAAGAATTAGGCAGACTTCCAACAGGACCTAGCCCTAAACTGAGCTCCCCCAACTAGACAGGTAAGTGCCAGTCTTCTGAAAACTACATGCTTGGAGGCCTCACCCTACCAAAGTGAGGAAGATCAGCAAACCAAGGGGCAAAGATCCAAACGCGTTTCTTTCTTTTTTTTTTTTTTTTTAACTTACTGGTCCAGTTTTTTTTTTTTTTTCCAGATGACACAGACATATCATAATACTACAGATTTTGATTAAACTGACTGTTGTGCTGCTGTTTATTCTAGTAGTATTGCTGCTGCCACCTCTGCTGCTGCTGCTGCTACTAATGATCATGGTGGATGGTGTGTGTCAGTCTGATCCGCTTGGAACTGAACCACAGCCTACTGCAGTACTACACAGAGCTAGACTGCATCATGCTGTGCGGCGGTGTCCGCACTCGGCCAGACCCCCGAGACTATCGGCACCTGCAGGACCAAGCCAACAAGCTGCTGGGCAAGGTTCTGGCTACATCAGATGAAGGCCTGGTGGCAGGGGAGTTGCAGAGAGACGGGTTGACTGGGTGGTGTGGCCACTTGCCACTGAACAAGGCGGAGGAGAACGTGGTGGCAGCATTGCAGTCATTGCACATTTCCACTGGGGATAAGACACAGGTCCATGGAGACATTCAGGTGTTCAACATGCTGCCTGTGAGTTGACCAGTTTTTCTCTTGTTCAGAGTTCATGCTGTTCTCTTTCATCTGTCAGTGTTCATAATGCTTGCTTCTGTTCTCTTCCGTCTTCCACTGTTCATATTGCTCTTTTCACTCCTTCTTCCTTTAAGACTTCTCTTTTGTGTTTTCTTTGTCAGCCGGTGTTGACACTGCACAATCTCTTCTCTTCCACCTGTCTGTGTTTGCACTGCACTCTGTGCTGCCATTGTCGTATTTCATCTGTCACGATGGACTGCGGTGATGAAACACTTGAACGCTTTTATCTGCAGCTGTTGGAGAACAGTGGAAAACACTGGTCACAAGATTTTGAGGAAATACTCTGTGATTTTAAGCATAGAAACTAATGAAAGAGCATCTCCATCAATGACTTCTGTGTACAATGATTATTTCCTCACAATGACCCAGAATTCAATGAAGGATTATGTCTGGTGCACTGTTGTACTATGTGTTATCTTTGTAATACTTCCCCTCTCTGTTTTTGTAAGTGACTGATCATATAGAGGTCAGTTACAATGTTTTTTCTTCAACACAGAAAAGTTCTCAAAGACGACTCTAACTGTGAAACTTCTTTCACAAAACTGGACTCTGTGCTCAAGTTTTGTGGCATCTGCGTTGTTGTGTAACATTGTCTGCTGATAAGCTGCACTCCATTTCAGATTGCATCAACCAGGTCATGTATGCAGCACACATGCACATTCAATGGAAAGATTAACATCCTATAAGCCTTTGGCTCTTAAGAACATCTTGTTCATGGACAAGAGTCTGGACATGAGTTGTAGAATCACACATGTAAGCAAGGCTCATTTATTCAAATGGAAGCATGGATTGCATATTCATTAAACACTTTTTGCTGCCTACTTCATTAAAACTGTTGTCAATTTGGTGACTTTCTCCCACAGAATTTGCCAGACACAGGTCTTGCATGTTCAGTTGGTCTGAAGGATGATATGGCATAGCCTGCAAGGGGTTGAGAGCCCAACGTTCAACAGCTGAGGGCAATTCAGCCAGTATTCAGTGGCCTGACTGATGATGACCCAGTCCTCAGTGGCCTTTTCCTGGCCACATCCACATTTACCCTCACCAGAGAAATAATCCATAGATAGAAGGAAGCCTTAGAAACCGTTCAGCATAGCTTCTTTCCATCAACAGATTATCTGTATTACAGGGTTGAAATTGGATGTAGCATTATTACAGTCCTCAGTGACATGATGGATGACGGTCAGACTCTCAGAGCCCTGAGGCAGGTTACCCCGTTCTCATGGCCCAAGGCCTGTTACCCCTGTTCTCATGCCAAAGGCCAGTTACCCTCATTCTCATGGACAGAGGCCAGTTACCCCCATTCTCATGGACAAAGGCCAGTTACCCCTGTTCTCATGGCCCAAGGTTAGTTACCCCCATTCTTATGGCTGAAGGCCAGTTACCCCCATTCTCATGGCCCAAGGTTAGTTACCCCCATTCTCATGGCCCAAGGTTAGTTACCCCCATTCTCATGGCTGAAGGCCAGTTACCCTCATTCTCATGGCCCAAGGCCAGTTATCCTAATCCTCGGTGGCCTGAGGCCAGTTATCCTAATCCTCAGTGACCAGAGGCCAGTTACCCAATCCACAGTGACCAGAGGCCAGTTACCCAATCCTCAGTGACCAGAGGCCAGTTACCCAATCCACAGTGACCAGAGGCCAGTTACCTAATCCTCAGTGACCAGAGGCCAGTTACCCAATCCTCAGTGACCAGAGGCCAGTTACCTAATCCCCTGTGACCAGAGGCCAGTTACCCAATCCTCAGTGACCAGAGGCCAGTTACCAAATCCTCAGTGACCAGAGGCCAGTTACCCAATCCTCAGTGACCAGAGGCCAGTTACCCAATCCTCAGTGACCAGAGGCCAGTTACCCAATCCTCAGTGACCAGAGGCCAGTTACCCAGTCCTCAGTGACCAGAGGCCAGTTACCCAATCCTCAGTGACCAGAGGCCAGTTACCCAATCCACAGTGGCCTGAAGCCAGAGACTAATAGCCCCAATCTGCAGTAGCCTCAGCCAGTTACCCAGTCCTTAGTAGCCTGAGGTCAGTTATCGGTTCTCAGTTGCCAGAGACTGTTTACCCCAATCCTCAGTGGCCACATTCCTCTTACCCCAATCCTCAGTGGCCTATGGGATGTTGCTTCAGTTATCAGTAGCCTGAAGATGTTACCTCAGTCCTCAGTGACCTTAGCGGTACTAACTCACATCCATTCAATCATTCAATCCTCAGTGACCCTAGAGATGATTAATGCACTCTTCAGTGGCTTGAAAACAATTCCCCAGTTCTCAATGGCCAGAGGATATCAACTTATCTTCTTTGGACGTTAAATCAATCCTCAGTGATCTGATGATGTTAAGCCCATCCCTTAGTGGCCTCAGCAATGTTGTCCCAATCTTCTGTGGCCCGGTGGAGATTATCTCAACCCTCAGTTGCATAGGGAAGGTAAACTCAATCTTTATTGGCTTGAGAGATGTTCAAGTAATACACAGTGGCTTAGGGGGTGTTACTTCCTCTCATTGGCCTGAGGGATGTTATCATAAACCCTTAGTGACCTCAGGGATGTTAACTCAGTCCCTGGCAGCCTTTAGGATATTATCCCAGTTCTCAACTCAAAGAGGAACGTTCGGCCCAACCTGAATGTATGAGTGCTGTTAACTGAATCCTCAGCCGCCTAAGGGATGATATCCCCAACCTAAGTGCTGAGAAATGTTAAGCCAGTCATTAAGTGATATAAGGGTTGTTAATCTGAACCTGAATGCCTTAAGTGATGTTGAATCAACCCTCAATGGCCTGAAGGTGGTTGATCCCAAAGGAATGTTAAACCAAACCTCCTTTGCCGTAGAGATCTCAGTCCAGTCCTTAATAGCCTGAGGGATGTTAATTCAGTTCTTAGTGGCTTGTATGAGATGGTGTTTTAAACTGATGTGTGCTGTTAGTACAAGTGTCACTGTTTGTATGTTATCAGGGGGAGATCATCATCATGATCCTGGGTTACCTGGATTTCCACTCACTGGCTTGTGTGGCACAAACCTGCAGGTAAGCTTCCCTCTGTCTCCATGAAGATGAAAAGCCTGCAAGCCAGCTGGCCTCTTTCCCAGATACAAATGGAGGATATTATGCAGGGAAATCAAACGTCACATACATGAAAATAGCAGAAAGGCTGATGCATAAAGAAAATCAATCAAAGGATGTGATCACACATGGATCATGCAGAAGGGGGTCTTGTTACAGATGATGATTTCAGTCAAATGACTGAAAGGGATGATTGTGTTTTAGCTAGAATGCCTGTACTTCTGTGAAGAGTACTTTCCCTTTATATATCTCTTCAACAGTCAACCAATTAGCAGAGACATTACATAGAATGTGGTGTAAGTGGAATTCTGACTGGTTCTTGCAATTCACTTTCCTTTGGGATTGGAATGAAATGCAAAGAAATGAATTCAATTCCGACTAAGGCAAAATTGGCAGTATAACCAAAATGAGGAGGGATATTTTGTCAATTTTTTTTCAGGTTTATCCAGCCAGCCACCACATCCAGAAATCTTGCTCAAAGAGACTGACAATGGCACCAGTGTTATCTTGACGTCAACAGAGGACACTGACAACAAGTTTTTTCCACAGCAATAGGTGGCACACTTTTAGTTTCAGTGGCTGACATCGCTTTTGACAAACTTGATGGTGTGCAGAATTTGTGCACACCAGAAGGCTTGCACTGTTTTTGCCACAGTAGGATTGGCAAATTGTAAGTGATTTGTTTGCCATCAGAAAGTCCATGTGAAACTGATTGTGTGTGTCAAAATCAGATCAATAATGGTTGTCAACCGATTCACCATGTCCATTGCCTATGAAGAGTCCATCTCATTGTAAATCATCGCAGATGAAAGTTGCATTTTAGATGAAATATGGCATCATCCTTTGCATATAAAAAGCCCAGGAATTTTTGGCTGAGGATCTAACCCCCTGCCACGTCTTCCCATTTGATTTGGGGATTGAAAAACCACTACATTTTTTTATTGATCTGAAACCTGTTCTGAAAACATACCTGTGACTGAAGAGTCATTGTATTTGAGGGTGTTACGGAAATATGTCTGTCACACTGTGGTCATTTTGTCTCAGGGTATCACAAAAGCATGCCTTTGACACAGGGTTTTTGTGTTGGAGGTTGATGCAGAAACATGCCCATGACACCTCAGTCGTTGTGTCTCAGTGTATCATTGAGGCATGCTTTTGACACAGGGTTTTTTGTGTTGGAGGTTGATGCAGAAACATGCCCATGACACTCAGTCGTTGTGTCTCAGGGTATCATTGAGGCATGCCTTTGACACAGGGTCATTGTGTTGCAGCAGGTTGTTGTGGAAACACGCCTGTGACGCCTAGGTCATTGTGTTGCAGCAGGTTGTTGTGGAAACACGCCTGTGACGCCTAGGTCATTGTGTCGCAGCAGGTTGTTGTGGAAACATGCCTTTGACACAGGGTCATTGTGTTGCAGCAGGTTGTTGTGGAAACACGCCTGTGACGCCTAGGTCATTGTGTCGCAGCAGGTTGTTGTGGAAACATGCCTTTGACACAGGGTCATTGTGTTGCAGCAGGTTGTTGTGGAAACACGCCTGTGACGTCTAGGTCATTGTGTTGCAGCAGGTTGTTGTGGAAACACGCCTGTGACGCCTAGGTCATTGTGTCGCAGCAGGTTGTTGTGGAAACATGCCTTTGACACAGGGTCATTGTGTTGCAGCAGGTTGTTGTGGAAACACGCCTGTGACGTCTAGGTCATTGTGTCGCAGCAGGTTGTTGTTGTGGAAACATGCCTTTGACACAGGGTCATTGTGTTGCAGCAGGTTGTGTGGAACACGCCTGTGACGCCTAGGTCATTGTGTTGCAGCAGGTTGTTGTGGAAACACGCCTGTGACACAGGGTCATTGTGTTGCAGCAGGTTGTTGTGGAAACATGCCTGTGACACAGGGTCATTGTGTTGCAGCAGGTTGTTGTGGAAACATGCCTGTGACACAGGGTCATTGTGTTGCAGCAGGTTGTTGTGGAAACATGCCTGTGACACAGGGTCATTGTGTTGCAGCAGGTTGTTGTGGAAACACGCCTGTGACACAGGGTCATTGTGTTGCTGCAGGTTGTTGTGGAAACACGCCTGTGACACAGGGTCAATGTGTTGCTGCAGGTTGTTGTGGAAACACGCCTGTGACACAGGGTCATTGTGTTGCTGCAGGTTGTTGTGGAAACATGCCTGTGACACAGGGTCATTGTGTTGCTGCAGGTTGTTATGGAAACATGCCTGTGACACAGGGTCATTGTGTTGCTGCAGGTTGTTATGGAAACATGCCTGTGACACAGGGTCATTGTGTTGCTGCAGATTGTTATGGAACATGCCTGTGACACAGGGTCATTGTGTTGCAACGGGATGTGGAAACATGCCTGTGACGCCTAGGTCATTGCATGTTATGGTACCACAGACACTTGTCTTTGACACATGAACATTGTTTTGCAGATAGTTGCAGAAACATGGCAGTGGCACTTAGGTCATTGTGTCTCGGGGTCTCACAGAAGCATGTTTTTGACATAGGGTCCTTGTGTTGCAGGTTGTTGCAGAGACATGCCTATGACACCATCTTGTACACAGAGATCAATCTGCAACCTTTGTGGAACTTGGTAATGAGACATCCAGTCCACTGTTTATGATCTGCTCTGCTGTATGTGATATCTAGTTGAGTGTCTGTGTGACGTCTAGTCCTTTGTTGGTGACATGTAGCACACAATCTGTGATATGTTGACCATTGTGACTTTGAGATACAGGTCTGGGATAATAGTTAATCACAAACTTTAATCTCTACAACAGTTAATCAGTGTGCTGAATTGTATAAACTCGACCAACATAAAGAGAATTGCTTTATAGTTAATCTATATACATTGAACAGCTCTACAGTCAACCACAGAGACCAGTCTGTACAATAATTAGGCTAAAAAAAACTGACCTGTATTAAACAGAACCTACATATATTGATCTGTACTGTAATTAACATACAGGCGCTAATCTGTTCTACAGTTGACATGTTACACTGAAGTGAACCACAGTTCGCGAGCGCTGATCTGTACACTACATAAAGCTGAGCTGTGCTACACATAACCTACATATATTGATCTGTAATACATCAACTTGTACTATGATTAAGATGCAGGCACTAATACATTCTACAGTCAGCATAACTGAACTGTACCACAGTAGTGATCTGTGCTAAATGTAGCACACAGATTCTGGTCTGCAGTGCTGTTAATCTCCAAACGCTGACATGGTCTACAGTTACTGATCTCATGGTGCTCTGTTCTACAGTTAATCTACAGCCACTGTGTGTATGCTCATGCATGCTCACACTCATGCACACTCAAACACACACACACACATGTACACACACTGATGTGTGCATGTCTATACGCACAAGCATACAAACAAGAGAGAGAAAGAGAAGAAGGGATGCACACAGCTGCGAATAGTATTTTCTTAGAGAGTAGGATGATGATGAGCTGATGCTGCTGCGTGCATAGTGTTTAACTATCTGTCAATCCTTTCTATTCAGAAGCCTGCTGATTAACAAGTTGGTAAGCCAATTAGTAGTTGATTGTTGGTTGTTTTTCTGATTAATGTTATTGTTTGTTTTATTTTGTCCTCAGCCCTTCCTCTCTCTCTGTCTCTCTCTTTCTCTTTCTGTCTCTCTCTCTGTCTCCCCACCTCTCTCTCTCTCTCTCAGGATGATTCTCTCTCTCTCTCTCTCTCTGCCCCCCCCCCCCCCCTCCCTCCCTCCCTCCCTGTCTCTGTCTTTCTCTCTCAGGGAATGTATACCTCTCCCTGTGTCTGTCTCTCACTGTTTGTCTCTCTCTACTTCTTTCCAGTCAAAGTTTCAAACACCTGAACAGCATGACTGGATCAGGGTACGTAACTCCACCAATGTTCACAAAAGCTGCCACCAGTTGTTGGCCTTTCTACCTATGTCTTTGTAAAGACTAGCAAATGCAGATTTACCTGATGGTAGGAAACTGTTTTCGACCAGCTTCTATCTGATGTGTGGTCTTTTCAGCATAGAATTGAGACTGTGACCCAGTCTCAGAGGTACAACATAGCCCATCAATTCATAAAATGTGTGATCCTTTTAACTTTGGATTGGAGACTGATTGTTTCATAAGATGCCAGGTCTTTTCACATAGGGACTGGAGAATGTATGACCCTCTCATCGTGGTGGGATTTTGTCTGTCAGTTCTACAGATGTTTGGTCTTTTCAGTTTCAGACTGGAGAATGTAAAAACCTTTGATGAAGGTAGAAAGTTGGCCATCAGTTCTTCAGGTGTTTGGTCTTTTCAGTTTTGATTAGGAGAATGCAGGTCTTTAGGAAAGGAGTAATTTGTCTCTCAGTTCACATCAAAGTAGTAATTTGTCTCTCAGTTCATCAAAGTAGTAAGTTGTCTCTCAGTTCATCAAAACAGTAAGTTGTCTCTCAGTTCATCATATGTAATGTCTTTTCAATCTAGAATTAGGGGTCAACTTTTCTTTAAAGTTAGAAAGTTGTGCTTCATTTCTTCAGTTGTATGGTTTTTCAGTTCAGAATCAGTTATGATCCTATCAAGAAGGTAGAAAGTTGTCCACCAGTTTTTCATATGTATGGTCTTTTCAGCTTAGAATTGGAAACAGTGAGTCTGTCATGAAGGGAGAGAGTTGTGCAGCAGCTTTTCATATGTATGGTTTTCCAGGTTAGAATTTGGAATTTTGAAACTTTCAGAAAAGGTAGAAATTTTGCAACAGTTTTTATGTATACATGATCTTTTCAGTTTAGAATCGGACATTGTTAATGTATCATGAAGTGAAGAAGTTGTGCATCTGTTCTTCATTATTGTATCATCTTTTCAGCTTTGAGTTGGGGGTTGTGCCTTTTCATGAAGATAGGATCTTGTGCATCATTTCTTCATTATGTGTGTGATATTTTCAGCTTAGAGTAGGAGAGATAGTGAACTTTTGAAGAATGGTAGAAAGTTAGTCATCATTCATTCTTGCATGTGGTCTTATGGTTTGTAGAATTGAAGGTTGTGAAGTTTTCAAAAAAGATGTTGAGCATAGTTTTTCATATGCATGGTGTTTTGGTGAACCTCTGGAGGTTGTTGAATGTGCCATGCAAATGTCTGTTAAAGCATTCATTGCACCTGGTTCTGAAAAAATTAGAACAGAGACTTATGTTTTGTAGGCAATGATGTTTATGGCTTGAATATGGTCAATGGTGTGATATCATGCTATGATCATTGAAAACTGTCCATTAATGTCTGTGCTTCATGGTTTTAAAAAATCCATCTATGCTTACAGACATAATTTCTGAATATGCTCTTTGAAAATAAACTTAGTAGAAAATATGACAAAAATCAATCACAGCATCACGGCTTGTTTTATACTCTGTCTGTACTGACAGGAGTATTTATGTATTGTATGTTCATATTGTATCTTGCATGGTTTACATTTCATTGTATTTGGTATGGTTCATGTTTTTGCATTCTACAGTTTACGTTCCGTTCTGCATGACATTGTTAATATTTCACATTCCATAGTTTATATTTAATTCTTTGTGCTATGGTTCATATTTTACATTTCATGGTTTCTGTTTCATAGTATGTTGTAAAGTTCATATTTCAGAGTCCATAATTTATCTTTGATTCCATGCTGCATGGTGTTGGGGATTTGGGGAGGAGGGGGAAGCTCTCTCTCAGTACAAATAATAGGTGCCCTCTGGAAAGTTCTGTGCTAATAACTTCCTGTATTCAGCCCGCTGCCGTGGTGCAATGGTGAAGTGTGGCAGATGCCCAGTTGGGAGGTCATTGGTTTGATTCCCATGTGAGTCATTTTCTTTGTGGGACTTACGTGTCCTGCTGGGCTCCATTCCAGAGAGTTAAGTTTGCTGCTCTCAGCTGGGAACACTGGAACTGCTCAGTTGGATGAGTTTCTGGGGTGTTTCTCAAATTTCTTGACAAACGCTGCAGGTGTCTGTGTCTCGTAGGCCTGGTTGATGCGGGGATATATTATGAAAGTAAGCATAGAGCGCTGCCCTGTCCTGCAGCCTCAGACCAGAATGGAACTCCATTGCTTTATTATGATCATCCTGATCCTCATCAGTCAGCGTTCAGAGCAGTCTCAAATGCTGTGACCCTTCATAACCTGGTGACCTATGCTTTACTTTCCTCTCCACATCTGTGCCCATGGTGCATTCAAGTTGAGGTCACGGGTATCGGCATTGGTATCGGTATGTGGACTGCCATTGGATGGACAAGGTAGTGCCATCTGAGGGGGATGTTCACACACGCTGGCTTAGTAAACTGGACAATCATTGTCATCAGCAGGGGGCTTTGTAGGTGATCAGAACAGGCACCATTGTACATAACCAAAGTGACTCTCAGCAACAGTGCAATGTTTCATCGGTTTGTTAGTCTCATGATGACTTGACATTGACTGCTCCCTGTGGATTGCCAGTTTTAGGGGCAGAGGTGGGATGGGCTGGGGTGTGGCTGAAGTTGAGGGATCAGAATGAGCAGCATGGGAGCGATGTCACTGAAGTGGCACAAAAGATGAGAGGGGAAGAAGAAAGAAAACTTACTCTTCTCTGTCTCTCTCTTGACCGCTGTTTGTTTATTTATTTTTGACCGCTGTTTTTGTTTATTTATTTTTGTTACTTTCATCCACTGTTTTACTACATTACTGTATTATTCCTCTGTCTTTGTTCTGGACACTCCTTGACACATGTTCCTGGTCACAATCTTATGACACTCTGGCTTTTTGAGTGTTATCTGGTGACTATGTAGTGGACATTATCCATTCTATCCAGGGTGGACCTAGCTGTCCATTCAGAATCTGTTTTTTTTATGTATTGCTGGCTATATTTGAATGTTTGTCATTTAATTTTGTATATTTTTGAAAATCTGAGAATGATAAATGGAGAGGAATGGCAGAAGTGTCTAGCAAAGCCTGTATGCCTTAAGAATGTCAGTAGTTTAGCTATGGTGCCATAGACTGCTTTTAGTGTTTCTTTTCCAGGATGTAATCTTTTTTTTTTTTCATGATCTAACATGTCCAGGATGTGACTTTGTTTCCTGTATGAGCTTCATACCTGAAAAGGCCTTGCATGGTCGGCTGAGCTATAACAAAACAAAGTATATGCTGCATGGTGAACAGTTCTAGTACCTACTTGCCTCATTGCTGATAGGGTCTGGAGACCCTGATGATGAAAGCATCAAGCTGACTTTCACGAGGTTTCAAGTTCAAACCCCAAAATGCCTAGCATAAAAATGGTTGTTTTTTCTCTGCCGTCTGAAAATGTCAGTCAGGTGGTGTGAGTACAGTGTAATATAGCTTTTCAATCCCACTCTTTAAATATTTTTTTTTTATATCATCAATATAGGTCAGCTAACAACCAACAGGATCTCCTCAGGGCTCTATGGAAAAATATGTGCACCTTGAAAGAGTAACAAACAACAGAGACCAGTGTGACCAACAAATGACAAACACAATGACATGGTAGCGAAAGTGTTGACATCCTCATGTAGTAGGAGACTTGGCTGTACAGAGAGCAACAGGTATTCCCCCCTGATTTTTCACTCAGGGATTTAACCTTTTCTTTCATTGTAAATGTCACAGTACGTGAATGAATAAATGAAGGAAGGAAAAGGCCTTAAGGACAAATAGACACTACAGGATGGACAGCCCACATCCATTCTGGACAGTGTGTGAAACGGTCACTACCTAGTCACCAGATTATAATACGAAAGCTAGCAGGTCATGAATTGTGACCAGAAACAAACACACACACACACACACACACAGAAGAGTTTCTGAAACAAAAAACAAGAGAATGGTCCACATATGTAGAAAAACAGCAAACAACAGTTAGGAAAGACAAAGTTCAAAAAAAAAAAAAAAAGAAAAAAAAAAAAAAAAGAAGGCAGAGTATTAAGCTAAAGTGACAGAGAAGGGGGAGTTGTGAGCACAGAACTTCAAGAAGGGGGTGGAGGGGGAAAGAAAAAAAGAAAAAGAAGGCAGAGTATTAAGCTAAAGTGACAGAGAAGAGGGAGTTGTGAGCACAGAACTTCCAGAAGGGTGGAGGGGGAAGGGCAGAGGAGAGGGGTGGACGCATTGGATTTTCTCACCCTTCGTTGATGGTTCTACCCATCTTTTCTTCTCACATGTGATGGACAGAGTTGTCAGACCTGAACATAACCTGACCTTGCCTGGTGACTGTTTCATGTGCTTCAGGTGAACGACAACACACTTGATGGCCTGGCC
Source organism: Conus betulinus (assembly GCA_016801955.1). Classification (NCBI taxonomy): domain Eukaryota; kingdom Metazoa; phylum Mollusca; class Gastropoda; order Neogastropoda; family Conidae; genus Conus; species Conus betulinus. The sequence continues at coordinate 264,591 of JADBJO010000282.1, forward strand.
CAACGCTGTAGCAATCTGCAAAGGCTGAACATGTCCTGGTGTAGAGATGGGAAACCCAACCGAAAGACTGGGTTTCTAAGGTAATTAATCAAATAACAGACTCAAAACATAGCAGATGTGGTGAAATTTGTTAGAGAAGAAAGGACTAGGATCTGTTACTCAACCATGTTCTGATGGCATCCACCGCTGATTCCAGGAAATCCAGCTATCCATTTTTGTATTGCAAGAGAAAAATGTTTGCTCAAATGCATCTCAGGCTGTTATTGAAAAAAGTTGACAAGAGCTCTAGGTGATGATTTTGTGTGACTTTCATATTAGCATCAATTCTTAAGAATTATTTTCCAGTTTGTCCATGTGCTTGGAAAGCTGTGTTCTGCCAGGGCTTGTTTTCAAGTGGCACAGAGAATTTCCACACATAAACCAGAGACTAGAAGATGGCAGCCACAGTGAGAGAGGCTACAGACACTAAGGACGTGAAAATAATAGATAATGACGAATAAGATGACCATAAATGCTAAGGTAATCCATGATGATTTGATGACAGTTTGCTGATGGTGACTGACATGTTGACAGATTATTGCAAAGCTGCAAGGACACGCTGACCTGCCTACATCTGAGTTCCTCGTCTTTTGTCACCCATCACACGCTTCAGGTCATCAGCTCCACCTGTACCCAGCTGAAAGGTGACAACTAACCACCAGTTCCCTGGATCTTTCCCTCTCTTCCCTAGTTACTGGCAGTTCTTCACATCAAGATGTTGTTTTCGCTGATGATCTCTCTCTTCCTCTCTCTCTCTTTTCCTCTCTCTCTTTCTCTTTCTTTTCGCTCTTCCTCTCGCTGTCTCTTTTCTGTCCATATCATTCCCTCACTATCTCTCTGTCTTTTTTTTTCTTCTTTGTTTTGTTTTATCTGATTAATCTCATGCTAGTTTGTTTGTTTTTTTATTCACACTACTTTGGAGCTTACTATCAGATTGATATATGAATAGACAGGTAGATAGCTCGCTCAGTTGACTGATCAAGTGATCTAACATATAAAGCATGTTTTCTGTGTTTGTCTGTGTTCTTGCTTCACATTGGATCCTCCCCAAATTTGGCCTGGTGGCTCACTGGTATACTGGGCAGATCAAGAGAGAATCACTGTGATGGTGACTCACTGGCATACTGGGCAGATCAAGAGCGAATCACTATGATGGTGACTCACTGACATACTGGGCAGATCAATAGCAAATCACTATGGTAATGACTCACTGGCATACTGGGCAGATCAAGAGAGAATCACTATGGTGGTGACTCACTGGCATACTGGGCAGATCAAGAGAGAATCACTATGGTGGTGACTCACTGGCATACTGGGCAGATCAAGAGAGAATCACTATGGTAGTGACTCACTGGCATACTGGCAGATCAAGAGAGAATCACTATGGTGGTGACTCACTGGCATACTGGGCAGATCAAGAGAGAATCACTATGATGGTGACTCACTGGCATACTGGGCAGATCAAGAGCAAATCACTATGGTGGTGACTCACTGGCATACTGGGCAGATCAAGAACAAATCACTATGGGCACATTTTTCATTGGACAGTAGGGCAAATCCGTGTCAGGATTCAAAGGTGGTCTGCGGGAAATAATGATGATTAGACTCATGACAAAGATAATGTCTCAAAGGGTGAGGAGACATGTAAAATAAAGATATATGTAGATAGATAGATATGCATGTATATGCACACAAATAAAACAAGGATATGTTTAGAGAAATAGATACACACATGCATACATAATACTTACACACACACACACACACACACACATATATATGTATGTATACATTCATGTATATACATGCACTTATTTATTTTGAGCATGTTTGCATGTACATATACACACAAAGATAGTAAAATCTGCACAGTTCCTTCTTAGTTAATATCCATCGTCCCTAAACTGGCATCTTCTTGCTTATCTGTTACCCTTGGGAAGAAAGATTATCAATTTATTAAGCAATTTCCCTCTCTCTCTCTGGATCTTTTTCTTGCATCCCCTTTTGGCTTTTAACCATTGCTTTAATTACACTTTCAATCCAGTTATGGTATACATATGTTACAGCCATGCCTGATGAAGACAGAATAAAGGCAAAAGCTAGGGAACTTGATGATTTGTGGAATAGAGAATGTCAGATATGCAGATTTTTTACAACACATCTTGTCTATCTCGATAGTCAACTTTCTGCACCAAGATTATTTGAGCAGAGCTCAACAGTCTTCAGGAATTGTATAGACATACATAGAGAGAGAGATGATGATGATGACAATGATAATGATGAATTGATTGATGATTGTTGATGGGTGAATGGTCCGTGGTATGTTGACCAATGTAGATCTGGACCTAAGTGGGTGTAGGGAAGTGGACAAGAAGTCGGGCATCCTCTGGCTCAGCTTACTGAGCTGGAACATCTGAATCTATACCGCACCAACATTGACGACCACACCGCTATCGGTGTTATCAGGTAAGCAGCAATCTATACCGCACCAACATTGACGACCACACCGCTATCGGCGTTATCAGGTAAGCAGCAATCTATACCGCACTAACATTGATGACCACACCGCTATCGGCGTTATCAGGTAAGCAGCACTCTATACCGCACCAACATTGACTACCACCACCGCTATCGGCGTTATCAGTAAGCAACAATCTATACCGCACCAATATCGACGACCACACCGCTATCAGCGTTATCAGGTAAGCAGCAATCTATACCGCACCAATATATCAACGACCACCGCTATCGGCATTAGCAGGTAAGCCGCAGTCTGTAAGGCACTAAGATTGGCAACCGCACCTTGGCATTTTTGGATTAGCAGTCCTGTACCATTATTAGATGAGCAATAGAAGGAAGTACTACTGTACCACACTTAGTAGTGGACTGTACCACACCAAGATGTGCATATCACGATTGACAACCACATTGTAATATCTTTAGGTCAGCAGTCTCTTATATGCATATGCATTTCAATCTTTGAATTCTCACATGGTCAGCATCTTATTCTGATACAACATTTAATATTTCTGATGTCTGTGTACATGGCGTAAATGGCATGACATCTATGGATTCATGCCAGAATGATATCACTGCCTTTTCCGTTCATTTTGAGCGACATCATTCCGGCTCTTTTGCACTAAATGACTTTCTCTGATGGCATGAGTGTATGCTAAAGCTTCCAGCTTGTTGCAAAATCATTCTGGCTTGAAAGTGAAAGTGTCAATGATGGCGAAGCATGCAAGACTTTGTGCTTTGAAAAAAAAATGCGCGCGCACACACACACACACACACACACACACACACACACACACACAACACACACACACACACACACACACACACACACACACACACACACACACACACACGTCACAGTTTACTTCATATCCCTGAAATTTTTTTGCTGGAGGTATGATTATCTTTTTTCCTTTTTAAAGAAAAGAATAGTAATGCACCTTGCTTTGAGACAAATCTGAAACACTGTCTCAGGTCACATGTTTAGATTCCCAGCCACCCCCCACCCCATCCTGTGCACAGTAGCATTCAGACTCATTCTGTCACGTTCAGAGTGTCATTAGTCGAAAGGAGACTGTCATTATCATCAGGTTCCCATGAGGCATTCAACTACAGCAGATACTGAACTGCTGCTTTTGCAGTGTTCGAGGTGTATGTTTTGATCTAACTTTTATGGTATGCCAGCTATTGACAACAGTTTGACCATTATTATATACTCCCTTTATGTTCGTAGGTTCTCAAGAAAGCCAGCTGTAGCTTTCTTTACCCTTACTTTGGCCTTGTCATAGAGGTTGACAATCATTTCTTTTTGTTTATTTCTGCTTGATTTTTCTGCTTACCCATATATGCCCTAGCACTGTTAAAAAGCATGCATTTTTCCCCCGGTCTTTAGACCTAAATTTTTAGTGCAAAGTGAGACGACTGCAGGTGGAAATATAAAGAAATGTTAAATAAATGATAGCAAACCGCCACGAGAAACATGGACAAATGAGTCGCAAGACAAAACATGACATGTTTGACCTCTTTGGTCTTCTTCAGGCAAGACACAAACAAAAAGGACAATGAAAATGAACGAGTTTGTCACTTAGCTTAGATCTCTTTAGCGCAAGGTAGGCGTTGAATGCTAATTTTTGTCTGCAAGATCATAGTTACCATTTGTGAACCATGGCTTATCCTTCATTTTGCAAGGTGCCAGGTCTTCTTTTGCGGTTTCAAGAAGTTTGTCTTTGCCTGCAAAAACTATGAATGTCGTTCTTCCCTACCAGAGTGACTGCAACAAACTACCATTTATAGTTGGCTCAAGTCTTTCTGCAGTCCAAGGTCTAGTTCTGTGCTTGGACTGCCTAGGTTTTTGTGTGTTGACTTTATAGCAGGGAATCAGTTCTTTTGTGTGTTGACTTCATAGCAGGGAATCAGTTCTTTTGTGTGTTGACTTCATAGCAGGGAATCAGTTCTTTTGTGTGCTGACTTCATAGCAGGGAATCAGTTCTTTTGTGTGTTGACTTTATAATAAGCAGTTCTTTTGTGTGTTGACTTTATAGCAGGGAATCAGTTCTTTTGTGTGTTGACTTTATAATAAGCAGTTCTTTTGTGTGTTGACTTTATAATAAGCAGTTCTTTTGTGTGTTGACTTTATAGCAGGGAGTCAGTCAGTTCTTTTGTATGTTGACTGTATAGCAGGGAATCAGTTTTTGTGTGTGTTGACTTTATGGCAGAGAATCAGTTCTTTTGTTGTTGACTTTGTAGCAGGGAATCAGTTCCTTTGTGTTTTGACTTCATAGCAGGGAATCAGTTCTTTTGTGTGTTGACTTCATAGCAGGAATCAGTTCTTTTGTGTGTTGACTTTATAGCAGGGAATCAGTTCTTTTGTATGTTGACTTTATAGCAGGAAATCATTTCTATTGTGTATTGACTTCATAGTAATCAGTTCTTTTGTGTTTTGACTTTATAGTAATCAGTTCTTTTGTGTGTCGACTATATAGCAGGGAATCAGTTCTTTTGTGTGTTGACTTATAACAGGGAATCAGTTCCTTTGTGTTTTGACTTTATAGAAATCAGTTCTTTTGTATGTTGACTTTATAGCAGGGAATCAGTTCTTTTGTATGTTGACTCTATAGCAGGGAATCAGTTCTTTTGTATGTTGACTCTATAGCAGGGAATCAAATCTTTTGTATGTTGACTTTATTGCAGGGAATCAGATCTTTTGTATGTTGACTTTATAGCAGGGAATCAATTCTTTTGTGTGTTGACTCTGTAGCAGGGAATCGGTTCTTGAGTCTGTAGTGGGCAGTGTGCATGCAAGTGTCCTATGACACAAGGTGGTGATCAGTTGATGATATCATGCTGATGTAATCAGGTGGCTGTCAAAGTTGAAACACCTTAACCTGGGGTCCTGCCAACTGATAAAGCATGCTGGCAAGGTCGTGGAAGAGCTGGGCTCATGCTGTCAGTAAGTACCCACACTATCATCTGTCTGCTGCACTCAACATAGGCTGACCATGTTTGAAGTACCATACCTTGTATAAAACCTACTCAGTTGTTCATTTTAAAGTACCTCACACCTTACAATGGTGCCTTTAAACTCATTCATTCATTTATTTTAGTTGACACGCAGGTCATAGTTGACTCTGTTGGATGACTGTTCAAACCCAAACACTCCTTCATTTTGGTGAACCCAAACCTAATGATTGAGTATCAAAAGCCTAATGTTCATTGATTTTCAAATACCCACACCTAATTATTGAGAATGTGAAAATCCAGTGAGTCACTTTGGTATCATCTACACCTAATCATTGACTCCAGTAAAGACCTGACAACCTTTTATTCTGATGTACTCTCACTTAAATATTGAGTCCATGAAAGCTCAGATATATGATATACTCACACCTGATCCTGTTTCTGTCACAATCCAGACATTCATTTATTTATGAACCCAGTGTAATATTAATTCTTTTAAAAATCCATTGGTTCATTCATTTTGATATTCTCACTCCTAGATATTGAATCTGTAAAAACCCTAAACATAGATTAACTTTAATATACCCCAAACTCAATAAGTATGCCTGTTACAACCACAGGCATTCATTGGTTTGAAATGGCATCTGTTTAAAACCCAGACTTTTGCTGGTAGTTATGCATTGTGAATGTGTCTGTCCCAGACATTCATTTTGGAGTACACACACTTGAATCTTCAGCATTAAAACCTGGAATGGCCTGACATTTAGAAGAACCTAAGCATTATGAATCTGTCCGTTCAGACCCAGACAGTCATAGCAAAGTATGCACATTTCATGACCGGGTGTTTAAGAGCCAGATTTTTTTTCCCCATGAAATGATGTAGTCTCTGGCTGTCTAAAAAAAAAGTCGGCTGTTTGTGGTCAGTAATAGGTGCCGTGATTGTACACAGTGTTTTACCCATGTGTGCTGTGATTATGTGTGTGTATGCTATGATTATTCATAGTGTTTTAGCCATGTATACTGTGGTCGTATGTGTGTGCCATGATTACTCACAATGTTCTACCCATGTATTTTGTGATCGTATGTGTGTGGCACCTTTGTTCACTGTGTTCTGTCTATGTGTGTCTATGGTCAAATGTGTGTGCCATGATTACACCTCCTGTTCTACTCGGGTATTCTGTGATCATGTGTGTGTGTCATGTTTACTGGCCAGGGTTCTGCCCTTGTATTCTGTGATCATGATGTGTGTGTCATGTTTACTGGCCAGGTTCTGCCCTTGTATTCTGTGATCATGATGTGTGTGTCATGTTTACTGGCCAGGTTCTGCCCTTGTATTCTGTGATCATATGTGTGTGTCATGTTTACTGGCCAGGTTCTCCCGTTGTATTCTGTGATCATATGTGTGTGCCCTGATTATCCACAGCTTTTACCCATGCAATATGTGATTGTATGTGTATGCTATGATTATTTACAATATAGTAATAACAATGATGATAATAGTAATAACAATTAGTAGTTACATAGCCTCAAGTTTAATTGAAAACTATTCATAGCGCTTTCATACACCATTTAGACCTAGAACTACTGGTTGGGCATTCATATTCCATTCAGACCTTCCATCAGTCACATGTAATAACTAATTACAGAACTAATCGTGCGCACACATGGAGAATTATCTCAAATGCTGTGCTAAAGAGGTAGAGTAGGAGGCAGGGAGTTCTGAACAGTTGGGGCAGCAAAGCTAGAGGAATGTTCTCCAAACGATTCGATTCGAATTTGGTTTAGGATCTTCAGAAATTTCTGACTGAGAGAACAGAGAATACCTAACGACTGATGCGTGCAGAGCATAAACAACAGCAGATATGGTGGAGGAGAAGAAAGGCAAGAGTAAATGTTGAAATGGCAGCCAGTGAAGCTCCTTCTGCCTGTGTACTCTGTGATCAAATGTGTAATCTGTGATTATTACATTATTTTGGCTGTGTTTTTTATGTGTGTGTTGTGATTATTGAATACGTTTTAGCTGCATGCTCTGTTTTCTTATGTGCCTAGTATGATAATTCACTGTGTGTTAAATGTGTATTATGCAGTCATGTAAGTATTGTAACCATTCACCGTATTTTATCTGTCAATGATTCAGCTATTCTCTGTCTTCCAGAAATGGAATGCATGATCTGATATATGAACCATTAATACCTTCTGTGATCATTTTGTATTCCTGTAAGGTATTCTGATCAGAGCTACAGCTTTGTGTTTTATGAGGGCGCGTGCTGTGTTCTGCTATGCAGTTTGTGATCAGCCTGTGTTTTTCAGGTGCATATCCTGAAGTGATTGTTCATGCTGCGTTTGCAGGTTTTGATCTGATCTTTTGATGGTGATGTGCAATTTTTAGGTTAATGCGGTTTCAGAGAGCTCTGCAGTTTGGATATGTGGAGAGCACATAACCTGGACAACACATCTTTCCTTAAGTTCATTGACAACTGCCCCTTGTTGGAAGAACTGGATGTGGGATGGTGGTGAGTGTTGTTATTGGATGGCTTGCTAAACTGCTGCTGACCATTACGAATTTGAAGGCAGTTTTTAGCCGATTTTAGATCACATTACAAAATAATTTTCTTTAATGATTTTTCAAACTGAAAACAGGCAAAAGTAAATGGAGAAGAACAAGTTCCAGTACTGGTCTGTTGCAGACCCACATGTTCTACTATGAGTACAGTATTCTCTGTACTGTGAACAGGGCTGTTTTCCTTCAGTGAGTCAGCACTGTTTCAACCCCTCCTCAGGACTACTATTTTTGCTTTTGCAAGGATAGCAGCCAAGGGCCTGGTGTGGAGAGCACATGGAAGGGGGGGGGGGGGCAGGGTGAACAGATTAGAGTCCTGGTAAAAAGTGTAGTGACTGGATGCCTTGACAGTGTGGTGGGTAATACTTTGAGAAGTTTGTATGAGTGTGCTGTTGGATAGCTTGAAAGTGGAGGATGGGTGCGTGTGAAAAGTTTGGACCGCTGGTGATGATGGTGATTGTTGACGTCTTGTTAATGGAGGAGCTGGAATAGATTGATATGTACATCAGTGGCCTTGGTGAATTCTTGTTGAGATCACCAGTATTGCACTTTCATGGTGACTGTCACTGGTCAGATGGTGTGTCACCCTTTGGAGGAGATGTTCACTCATGCTGGCTCTGCTCCTTAGCAGTCATTGTAATCAGAAGGGGGCAGGGCCGGTGGGTGTTGCATAGGTCTGATCAGAACAGGCATCACTGAACACCACCATAGTGACCCTGCAGCGGCGCAGTGTCTGCTCCGGTGGGTTGCCACATGACAGCTTGGCACTGACTCTCCCTGTAGACTACCATTGCCGGACCTGCACTGGGACAAACTGGGAAGCATCTGTGGACAGGGACCCAGAAGGAATGGCATAGGGGTAATGCCGTAAGGTACCACAGAAGATGAGGCAGCATGAAAAAAAAAAAAAAAGAAGAAAAGATTGAAATTGAGGAAATTCAAGTTTCGACAGAAAACTTCATACCTGATGTAGCATTCATAATATACTAGGGTATTAGTTCAACTTGACAATCAATTTCACTAAGTTGAAAATAAAATGAGGCAGGGAACAGTAAACAATAAACAAGTACGGTAAGTCTTGCTCCCATAAGAAAACCTAACGCAGAGTAACTTTTATTCAAGACTGGCACAGCCTTTTAAACTTGAATAAAGTCAGACAAATACAAAGACGAACAATCTAGTAGTGGGGCAAAAACAAGCGCAGGCCAACAACCCCTCCATCATCACAGTAACGGCGTTCGATGTCGGCACACAGCCTTCCAGAAACCACCTCGAATGCCATTCATGCAAGGGCAGTCAATGGGTTAACTCCTCAAATATTGATTGAGGGTGGTCATTTGTTGTCTGCCTTTTGTTGATGGCATCAGTCTAATGGGGGACAATAAAACAAAACTTCTCAAACTCAGAGCCAGACTAGAGAAAGCATCTTCTAGAAACATACGCAATGGAAAGCAGTGCAAGGAGCACCTCCAGTCAACACACAGAAGTCAGAAACAAGCAGGACGGACACTGGCAGAAGTGGACCCTTGTAAGTTCTTTGGCTCCATTATTAGCAAGAATGGCAGCTGTACAAAGGTTGACTTCACACGAGTGAACAATGTCTAGAAAATCAGCAGGTCTATCACCTGTCCAGTATGTACAACTGGACAAGCGGCTGCTGATATATCCATCTTTCTATAAAGATGCAAAGGCTGGACATTGGCAGGCTTTGCCTGCATCAGAGTGTTGAATAGTGTGCATTGACAGACTTTGCATATGTCATGGTGTTGAATAGTGTTCATGTCACTTTGTGTCTTTGGTTAGTATGCTTATGTCATACATTGTATAGTCATGTGAATTGATGCAGTGTCATTCACTGTATAGTCCCTGTCACTTTCTTCACTGTCTGTCATCTTCTGCTTAGCCCTTGTCACTTTTTGCACTGCCTGTCATCCTCTGTGTGGCCATGTTGCTTGATGGGCAGTTTGTCATCCTATTTTTCAGTCTGTGTCACTTTTGAAGCACTGTCTGTCACTCTTTGTTTAGTCCTTGTGACATGACATACTGTCATCCTCTATATTGTCCATGTCAGTTGATGCACTGTCTGTCATCCTCTGTATGGTCCTTGCCATTGAATGCACTCTCTGTCATCTCTGTAAATATTTAGTTCTTGTCATTTGATGTGACGACCATAATTCTCTGTATAATCCCTGTCACTTGTCATATTTTGTATAATCAGTGTCACTCGATGCACTGTCTGTCATCCTTTGTCAAGTCCATGTTGTTTGCCCACTATTTGTCATTATTGGATGATCCGTGTCTCTTTGATGCACTGTTTGTCATCTTTTATGTAGTCCACGTCATTGTTCACAGTTTGTCATCTTAATACAGTTCATGTCACTTGGTGCACTGTGTGTGTCACCCTCTGAATAGTTCATATGTGTGTCATCTTGTGTGTAGTCCACATCACTTGATGCACTGTGCGTCATCCTCTGTGTGGCGCACATCGCTTGATGCACTGTGCGCGCGCCATCCCCTGTGCGGCCCGCATCGCTTGGTGCACTGTGCGCGCGCCATCCCCTGTGCGGCCCGCATCGCTTGGTGCACTGTGCGCGCGCCATCCCCTGTGCGGCCCGCATCGCTTGGTGCACTGTGCGCGCGCCATCCCCTGTGCGGCCCGCATCACTTGGTGCACTGTATGTGTCATCCTCTGTACAGTTGATGTCACCTGATGCACTGTGTGTCATCATAGTCAGCGTCACTTGATGCACGTGTGTCATCCTCTGTATAGTTCATGGCACTTGATGTACTCTCTGTTATCCTAAAAATAGTCCATATATGACTTCATGTACTGTCATTCTCTGTATAGTTCGTGTCGCTTGATGCACTGTGTGTCATCAAGGTGTATAGTTCATGTCATTTGATGGACTGTCATGCTGTCTGTATCAGACAGTGTCATGTGAACTGTTGTGTGTTTGTATTGTCCATGTCAATGGATGCATTGTCATCCACTGTAAAGTCTTTGTCATGTGATACTCTGTCATCCAAAGTGCATGGTCCATGTCTCTCAATGTACTGTCACTCTTCTTCTGTGTTGTTCCTGTCACTTGATCCACTGCTGTCCTCTTGTATGGTCTGTGTCATTTTATGCACTGTCTTTCTTTGTATAATCCCTGTCACTTGAAGTACAGTGCTTCTCCTGTATGTATGGAAGAGCTTACTTTGATCTTTTTTTTTTTTTCCTTGTGTCTGTACTTGCTGATTGTCTTCTCACTTCACAGTCATACAGCACAGTATGTTTTCTTTTTTCTTTTTTTTTATTTCACCAGTGACTTAAACTCAGAGAGCAGACTGTTTCACAAGGATTGCCCAGAAGTGTCCCAACTTGAAGAAGTTGTACCTGACTGCTAACAGGTGAGTCCACTTCCTACATAGAGGTGATGCCGACTGCAAACAGGTGAGTTCTCTAATGGGTGAATCCAATTCCATGACAGTGATGTTTCATACTTCAAACAGGTGAGTCCACTTCGCAAACAAGGGAGTCCACTTTATTAGCAGGTCAGTCCACTTCTATGACAGCTGTGCTTTTGACTGCCAACAGGTGAGTCCACTTTCACAGCAGAGGTGAATCTGACTGCTAACAGGTGAGTCCATATCTCTAATGGATGAGTCCACTTCCATGTTAGTGGTGATTCTGACTGCTAACAGATGAATCCACCGATGGGTGAGTCCTTTCACAGTAGTGGTGACTCTGACTGCTGACAGGTGAATCCAGCAATGGGTGAGTCCACTCCCACAAATCAGTGATTCTGATTGATAACAAATGAGTCCACCAACGGGTGGGTCTACTTCCACTGTAGTGATTGAAGCTTCTGACTGTAATATGCAACTCCATTTTGTAAATGGGATAGTCCACTTCGACAAAAGCAGTGAATCTGACTACAAACAGGCAAGTCCACTTTGCTGTGAGTCCATTTCTACGACAGTCAAGTTTCTTACTTCAAACATGTGAGTCCACTTCACTAACAGTTATTCTTCCACTACATGATTCCACCTCACTCACATGGAGTCTACTTCTTAAACTTAATATTTTTGCATGCTAACAGTGACTTCACTTTGCTAACTTCCAAAACAGTGATGTTTCTGCAGACAACAAGCAAGTCCACTTTACTAGAAGGTAAAACCACTTCATGAACAGGTAAGACAACTTTTCTGACGTGAAAATCTACTTCCTGAATGGGTGCAAGTCCTATTTGCTGACAGAAAAGTCTGCTTCAGGGATGGGTGTAGGGCCAGTTTGCTAATAACAGAGTCCACTTCACAAAAAGGTGTAAGGCCACTGTGCTAACAGGAAGGTCAGCTTTTCAAACCGTTAAGTCCATCCTGCTTACAAGTGAGTCGTCTTCATTGTCAGTTTGGTCCACTTTACTGTCGCAGGAAGCTGCATCTCTTAACAGGTAAATCCACTCTGCTAAGAGGCTAGTCGACTTTGCTTACAGGTGAGTCTACTTCGCTACAGGTAAATCTGTTATGCAGACAGGCAAGTCCACTTTGCTGACAGGGGAGTCCCTGTATCTAACTTTCCTCTGTGTGTGTGTGTGTGTGTGTGTGTTTCTTTCTTTCTTTCTTAATATTCTGTTTTAGTAAAGGTAACAGAGATAAAGAAGTCTTAGCCATTGGTTATCCCTGCACAAGACCTTTTTAAACCAGTTGACTGCTGGCTGCTGACCATGGCAGACAACTGTCAGTAGACTTGGGTCAGCCCCAGCACTGCTGGAACCATCCACTTAGCGCATGCGAGCTGTGATCAGAGAACCACAGGCATGTAGTCATCTCTTGACCGAGGCTGACATGAGGGGGATCTGGGTACTCTACGACCAACAAGATCCAGTCATGCTGTAGTTGGATCTTACTGCTCATGTATGACTGAAGTGAATACAATCAGCTATCTGGCTTGAGTGTTTTGGAACATTCCCATCTGTAGCTGGTTGAGCAGTCTTGTGATGAAATCGCTGTGCATGAGATGTGTATAAGGGCATATCATCACAGTACCAAAACAGCTGCATACCAGAAACATATATGAGACAGGCAAAGGGGTAGGTCTTTAGTATAGGTGGAGAGATCTCCCACATTCTCTTCAGCCACCCTCCTCCTATTCCTTCTCTCTCCACTGTCAGCTCTTTAGCTCTTCTTCTGCTTCAGCCATCCTTGTTTGGCTTCATGGCGTTGCCTCAGACTGCAATTTCATCTCTCAGTTTCATCATGACATCATCTGTCATCATGAAGCTGGGAGGAGGTTGGTAGAGGGAGGATTGGGGTAGGGGAGGGGGAGGGTGATGTTCTTGCATTCCCCATGGACATAGGGACTGCTGTCTTGCAGGGACGCCGGTGGTGGCGTTTGATGCAGGATAATGGGAACACACAAATGCCATGCAAGTCCACACAAATTGCAAAAAAATTTCCGGTGTAAATATATAGGTGAATGTTTGTGTATTTGTGTGTGTGTGTGTGTGTGTGTGTGTGAAATAGAGAGAATGAAAGAAAAAAACGTTTAAACATCCTATTCTCTTATTCACCTTGCTTTGTTTTGTAATCAGCTTGTGGTAATTTTTCATGCAAACAAGGTGAATGTTGTAAATCTTTTGAAAATATGTAAAGATGCTTTACATGTGTTGGCGACAGTACGAGATGTATTATTGAACAGTGTGTTGCAGAACAGTGTTTGCTGTGTTACAGGTTAGTGTGATCTGTGCCAAAGGACTGTGTGTGAAATGTTGCAGGACAGTGTGTGTAAGACAACTGGATGAGTGATATGCTACAGACAGTGTGTTATTTGTGTGTGATGGGTGATAGGACAGTGTGTGCTATGTTACAGGACACAGAGTGTGGTGTGTTACAAGACAGAGTGTGACATGTTACTGAACAGTGTGTGATTTATTACAGATAGTGTGTGATGTGTCAAAGGACACGGCACTGTGTTACGGGACAGTGTGTGATGCGTGACAAGACAGTGCATGCATGTGCTGTGTTGCAGTGCTGTTTGTGATGCGTGACAAGACAGTGCATGTGTGTGCTGTGTTACAGAAGTGTGTGTGATGCGTGACAAGACAGTGCTTGTGTGTGTGCTGTGTTGCAGAAGTGTGTGTGATACGTGACAAGACAGTGCGTGTGTGTGCTGTGTTGCAGAACTGTGTGTGATGCGTGACAAGACAGTGCATGTGTGTGTGTTATGTTGCAGAACTGTGTGTGATGCGTGACAAGACAGTGCGTGTGTGTGCTGTGTTGCAGAACTGTGTGTGATGCGTGACAAGACAGTGCCTGTGTGTGCTGTGTTGCAGAACTGTGTGTGTGATGCATGACAAGACAGTGCCTGTGTGTGTGCTGTGTTGCAGAACTGTGTGTGATGTGTGACAAGACAGTGCGTGTGTGTGCTATTTTGCAGAACTGTGTGTGATGCATGACAAGACAGTGCATGTGTGTGTGCTGTGTTGCAGAACTGTGTGATGCGTGACGAGACAGTGCGTGTGTGTGTGCTGTGTTGCAGAACTGTGTGTGATGCGTGACAAGACAGTGCGTGTGTGTGTGCTGTGTTGCAGAACTGTGTGTGATGCGGACTTGCTGGCCCTGGCCAAACACAGTCATCATCTACAGCAGTTGGACATACTGGGCACGCGGGAAGTCTCCAGTGAAGTTGTGGAGAAGTGAGTGTACATGCATTTCCATGTGGGGTGCAGCTGTGTGTCGTCGTTCAGTGAACATATTGATATTTAGCCAGTTACCAGAATTTTGTGCCCGGCTTTGCCCATTGGAAGGTGAAAGCAGGGAGCAAGGGCCATTAGCTTTGCCCATTTGGAAGGTGAAAGCAGGGAGCAAGGGCCATTAGTAATAAATGCAATGAAAGAGAAAAAGAGAGACAGAGGGAGGTTCATGAACTGAGTTAGTGACTGAAAAACATTCACTGCACACATGCACGCATGCACACACGCACACACACACACACACACACACACACACACACACACACACAAACACATGTACACAAGGTGTTTTCACCATCCCTCGGCTTTTGTCACCGTCGCAAACAGCACATGATAATACATGTGGCAACATAATTCATGAAGCTGTGATTTGAATGAAATGGTCTTCAAGAACCTTGACAAGCTTGTGAAATTCTAGGCCTGTGTTAGGGTGCTTAGACTTGGTCCAACCAACCGAGAAATCTGTACATATGCAAGTCAATGTGATCAGGACATCAGATGCATGCAGTCTGATTTTTATCACTTTTTTTTTTTTTTTTTTTGATCTGATCTGATTTTGCTCCCTTTGGGTCGGGGGAAGGTGTTTAGGAGACATGGTGAACATCTTGTTTTACTGTTAATGTCATCAATCTTGTCAGAATGTTCGTTATGTTTACTTCTTGTATTCATGGTGACTTTGATGAACATCATGCCTCACTATTCGTGTTGTCAACTTTGTCAGCATGTTCATGTTGATTGCTTTTTGTATTCATGGTGACTTTGATGAACATCATGCCTTACTATTGGTGTCGTCAACTTTGTCGGCATGTTCATGTTGATTGTTTTTTGTTTTCATGGGGATTACAACAAGCAGCATGTCTTGCCATTAGTGTCATCAGGTTTATCAGTATGTTCATAATGTTGGTTGTTTGTCATGTTTATTACCTGCTTGTGTATGGTGTGTGTGTGTGTGTGTGTGTGTGTGTGTGTGTGTGTGTTGCTGCAGGGTGCTAACCAGCTGCAAAGAAATGGTGATGTTGGATGTGTCATTCTGTGCCTGCATCACTGATTCTGACGTTCAGACCTGGAACGATAAGTATCCTCACATCAACATCAAGAAAAGCTTTCAGGACTGAAGTGTTTACAAATGAGAAAACAAGTTTTCAGAACTGAACTGTTTACAATTAGGAGCCTTTTTCAGAACTGAACTGTTTGTGGATGGTAGATAAAAAGGTGAAGCCTTCTGTTTAAAGATGGTATGAAACCGACCCCAGGGGTCATCCTTTTCAGAAACTCCCGGCCCTCACTGTCAGGGTTCCTCGAGTCAGTTACACCACTCAGGATTTTTTGCAGTGAACTGATGAACATTTTTATTTGCAAGGTGGATCTTGCTCTTGCTTATGAGTTGAATACTGCTATGATATTCAAGGTGTGACCACAAAAAGAAACCAGTGTTGCTTTGTCTTGATTTACTAGGTGATATTGCTTTAATTTACTCTGTTCTGAAATACATATATCCAGATGCATTGTACATAACTTTTCTATACTAATACATCTACCTAACAAGATGTAAAAGTTTATCTTTTCTATTCCAACATCTGTATTTGTAGATCTGGCATTCCAAAATATCCTGCAGACAATCAGAGTGGGTGCAAACTGTACACCAGAGGTTCTCAGCAGTCTTAATGAGTGTTAGTGTACCGTTGAATTGGGTGAACACTGCAGCACTCAGTTGTGTGTGACTGTGTTGTCAGTGCTCATCATTCCATTACCTGTTGCTCACAAAGGAAAATGGCGCTGTAACTGGATCTGTCAGTAAAACACACAGGGAAAATAACACTGAGACTAATATTGCGTCACAGAGATTATGTATAGATGTCTGGAAATAATAGTAATGATTTTGTTAACAAAATAAATTCCAACATTTTAAACTGCTACAGGCAATTGGTTTTGCTTTTGACATTTTCAGTTTATTGCTTTTGCTTGTCTTGCAAGTGACATCAGTGGAGTTTATGTGAAGGATTCTTTTTCGGTCATTTATAAACTGCTTTAAATGGAGGTGATATGGATAGAAGTACAGCATATGGTAAATGTATCACTAATAAGCGCTGAAAGTTTCATGATCAGTATTTAGGTGGGGGGGGGGGGGGGGGGGGGGTATTTAGATTTATTTCTAGCCCATGCAAACAACCAGTATACACGAAAGGAAGGAAACATCACAGCCAGAGTGTTGTGAAGGTGTGATATGTGATGATTTAGTAAAGGTGCATGACTGCAGTGAGTATTCACTGGATGCCAGATTACTTTGGTGGTAAAAGATCAGGTTTGTTAGCTCAGCTTTGCAAGCTGGCATTGTGCTGTTTCCAGTGTGCTTTTGTTCTGATGGTGATGTTATAGTGTTAGACTGCCTTCCTCCCATCCATCATCACTTTATGCACACACTCACACCATATGCCTCCTCCTTCCTCAGTTAGGTTTTGGTCTTGTTCCTCTGTTTGCAAGGTAACTCTTGTGGAAGTTAAAACTGTTTGAAGCTCACTGAAGATGACATGGATTTATCCACATATACTTGTCTGCAAGACCATATGTAAACAGTTTGTTGCAAATTTTTCCAAAATTGCTTGGTGGCTCAATGTCTAGCATTGGAAAAGTTTTGAGGTTTTAGATGGAACGCTTAATTAAATCTGAAGCAGAAACTTTTTTTTAACTTTCACAAAGAAAGAAACCTATTTTGTCTTTTTGCGAGATCATTCTAACTTCTTTCCTGCTTGCCCCATGTCTGTTACAGGGTCATTTTCACGATCCTGTACACCCGTAACCATGTGTCTACTATGGGGTACTTATTACAAAAACATTTGATTGTATATCATACAAATGACCAGCAAAATCAAATTATTATGATACCACATCATACCACAGGGTATAAGAAAAAACACAAGCAAAAAAAAATCTAAGAGATGTCTCAGTAAATGAATGAGTATTGAACACATGAGTGAACTTACTGCAATTTGGTTCCGGCTCTCAACAATACAGAAAAGCTCTTATACTGTCGCAGAGAATGGGTTAAACACAACTCAGACATAAAGAAAATGTTCATGTGCAGAGTTTAATGTATGATTACCCTAAACTCTGCTTAAAAGAAACTCAGTCTAAGAGAAACTGCCTGTTAGAAGGCGGTTTTTTAACCCCTACCACTAGCCTTCATTGTATTACTGAAACGCCTCTGATGTAAGAAATTTGTAAGAAAATTTGCCCTGTATGAAGCACCGTTTTCTTTCCTAGATTTCACTGATCTCGGTCAGGTGAGGAAAACATGGTCATGCAGATGTTTGTGTCAAGTGGCAGGGCTTTTTTTTCCCTGCATCAGCCCTTGCCTCCCACTCGGACAGATCCCAGTCCATCCTAGACATACATGCAGGGGCGGGGGCCTCGCAGGGCCTACGGGACTTGGCCTCGGCCACACGGAGGACCAGCACCGACTCCCTATACAATTACCGATGGGAGAGATGGGTCTCCTGGTGCTCAGACAACTCTGTTCCCAATGTCCATCCGTCCAACATCCAGATAGGCAATTTCCTATCCCATCTCTCTTCCTCCCTTAAGCTCTTTGCTAGCTCCATTCGGGGCTGCAGGTCGGCTATCTGCACCACCATTCGCCAGCTTGGCGGCCCCTCCTTTGAGAATGATTTCCTTCTCAGAGAGGTATCTCAGGGGGGGTCCTACAAGAAGCGCAGTCCCCTAGACGCATTCCCCTCTAGGACCTCTTCATTGTCCTTGACGCTCTCAAAAAAACCTTTCAAGCCTATCTCCACCCTCCTCTTTGACCTCCTCTCCTTCAAGACCACCTTTCTCCTCGCCCTGGCCTCGGCCAGAAGATGAAGTGAGATTCATGCCCTCAGCGGGGACCCCAGGGACATTGCCTTCCACAGGGATGGCGCTGTCTCTCTCAAGTTTGTTCCAGAATTCTTAGCTAAGAACCAGGAACCGAGCACTGCCTCTCCTTCCCTCGTCATCTGCTCACTGGCGGAGGTCTTAGGAAGAGGGAGAGTGGGGGAGACATGGACCTGTGCCCTTCCAGGTGTCTCAGATACTACTGGGAACAGTCGCGCCCCAGGCGCTCCTCCCAAAGATGTCTCCTTATTTCCCTCAACCCCAATAATAAGAAAGACATCTCGGCTGGCATGGTCTCTAGGTGGCTTTTCAGGATGGTGAGATCTGCCTACACGCGCCGTCGTACAAGGATCTCCTGTCCCATCTCCCAGGCTCATGAGATCAGAGCGCTGGCCACTTCAGTAGCGTTCCAGCACTCTGTCCCCTTGCGCCATCTCCTGGAGGCAGCCTACTGGCGTTTGGAAAACCCTTTTATAAACTTTTATTTAAGGGATCTCCGCATGACCAGGTCTGATGGTTCTAAAGGGATCTCCTTTGTGGCGGCCAGTGCAGCTGTAATGGTTAACCCCAAGAACCACTAGGGCGCTCTGCCCTCCTCCGATTCCTTTAAATTCTGCTATGGTCTGACATGGTGAAGTATATGATGCCAAAATGGGGAGTTTTTACTATACTCCCTGTTTGGCTAGTATACTCACCTGTCAGATTCTAATGCCTGCCCTACCTTCCCCTCTAGCGCCAGGGTTCTCAGGGTTACCTTGCGCACAGGCCTCAGATGAATGAGGTACAGGAAGCCTACACAGTCTTCATCCTTTGGCGGAAGTAGGGTGGGCGTCACGTGACTATCTTATGACTGCATTTGCCACAAAAAATTTGGGCCTGGCAGAGCTGACTAACTGCCGTAGAATGCTATGGTCTGACATGGTGAGTATACTAGCCAAACAGGGAGTATAGTAAAAACTCGCCATATTGGTTGATTTCTCTTCAAATTAACCAATGAAATTAACTGTTATTGGTTTGTTATCATGTCGTATGATATTGGAAACACTGAATGTATATTCTGGACACTGCTGATCGAGAATCCTGTGGAAAATTTTATCACAGCTATTTTTAGAATGTTGCAGTTATTACCTGCAGTGTACCTGTTTGACCGATCTCTCACTGCTAGTATTGTCACAGCATGTTGCCTTATGTGTCATGTGCTGGAAGAAACCTCAAAACATGTAAGTTCCATGTGGCTGCGATTCAGGGAGAATCATTTTCTGCATGTTTGATGTCAGGTGTCTATGACGTCCAAAAAAAGATATATTGTTGAAAATGAACTTGTCCATTTTGCATCGTTTATTGGCCTTTCTATGCACTGTTTTATATGTTCATTTGTGTTTGGCCGTTTTTATAGTGAAACTTACCTCTGTTTAAAGGATTTGTTGTTTATTTACTTCTCCTTTTGTCTGCATGATATGTTTGTCTTGTCCTCTTTGTCAACATGCACACTGGATTCTCTTCATCTTTATCTTTCTGCCTTTCTTCCTTCCTGTCTCAAACCTGTCTTTCTTCCCATTTCCCACTCTTTCTGTCCTATATCAAAGCTGTTGACATTTCTCCCAAGATATTCATCCATCTTTTTGATGCCTCAAACTATGCATCTACTGTTCAGTTATTCCTGTGTGATTCAGACTCGTCACTTGTTTTCTTTCTGACCAAAACATTCAGAGTCTGTGTTCCATGGTTTATATACACAATCATATAGGTGGCAATTACGTTTTTGTGCAATTGTTTATGCATGTTGTTCGTTACATCTCAAGAATACATATCTATTGAAATTTACTTGTATTTTTAGTTAACTCACTTTGCACTCAGTGCTATGCTTTTATTTGTCTTCAGGCCTATATTTCGTAACATCACAGTCTGTTTGAGTTTTCTTTCATGAATGCCACAATCAAAAGGTATTTTTCCTTCTCTGACAAGTTTGGCAGAGATGTGACAGGTGTGTGTGTGTGTGTGTGTGTGTGTGTAGGATCAGTGATTAGCAATGATTTCATTTGTAGGTCTAAGTTGCAGAAAGAGGGCAAAGACTGGAGAAAACTTCTTTAGACTCCATGATACCATCTGTCCTCAGGATCTCTGAAGCCAATGGATCAGATCTTCATCATGTTTGGGGGTTGAAGTTTTGTTTTGTTTTGTTTTTATGATCAGAGTTCAACAGTGATTAAATGTGTGGGTCTTTCGGTGAAGAAGCTGTGGAATGGCCGCAGGTGAGGAAACACACCTAGACTCTGACCACAACCTGTTTTCAGGAACTCCAGGAAAACAGTGGGCCAGATCTTAACTACATTCAGCGAGGTTGTTCATGTGGTCAGTGTTTAAAAGCGATTCTGTTGGTCAGAGTTTAAAAGTGCTTCTGTTTTTAAGGTGCAAAACTGGGGTAATATGAGAGATAAACAAGTGTGCGCACAAAGTTTGTATTTCCTGCGTGGAGACTTTGTCCATTTGAATGATCCAAGAGACTGTGATGATGCTGTGATCTGTAATGATTTGGAAAACAGTGGGGCGGGTCTCTCTCAGTTTAGCCAGGTTGTTCATAAGGTCAGTGTTATAAGTGATGACGTTTTGAAGGGCAAAGCTGCTGGACAAATATGATTGACAACAACTATGATCACAAAAATGTTTGTATTCCCAGCTTTGAAATTGTTATCCAGTTGTATGAGCCAGAAATCCAATGAACAAATCCTGTGTGGTATCATCGGAGCTGTCGCTCAGTGTCCTCATAGTACAGGTCAAGCTGAGGGGAGACGTTGACGCCGAGAGCCTCCATCCATGTTATCTCCATGGTCACACTGATGTGTGACTAGGTGGTCTCGTTCCTGACAGCGACTACAGGCAGAAAATTTCCCAGTCTGTCGTCTCTTTCTCACAGCTCACAGTCTTTCTGACGTGGTAGTGAAGGCTTAATGTGGTCTCGACATGTTGCTGTGGCAGGGTTACTCAGAAAAAATTTGACTGACGAGTTGTGTGTTTTTATCTTATGCACAGTCTTTTTATGCAGTATAATACTGAAGTGTGTGTGTGTGTGTGTGAACAGCCTAATGTGAATATGACAAGAAAGTGATTTCAGTCAATGTGTGCAACAACTTTAGTTTGATCAGGGAATTTTTTTTTTAATTATATTTCTTGCATACGACGTTTTTTATTCTGGTCTTGTTTTTTAAACTGGTGTGTTTTAATGTTTTATTGTTGTTTTTATATGCACCATGTTACTAAAATGGACCAGGTCAAGCTATATATCAAATACATATTTGAAAACAAAACACTTTGTGTGTGTGTGTGTGTGTGTGTGTGCACCCGTACACTACAATTTCCTAATAATTACTGGGCTTGAGCACACAGCAGCTTCATACCACAGTGGTGTCTGCTCTGGGTAGGATAACCATGTGGACATCAAACCTGACAAGTGGTGCAGCTGCTCATGTTCCTACCTGCTCTGAGATCAGCGAGTGTGAGCGAACAGTTCAGGCTGGTGACAGTGAGACCACAAGGGCTGGCCACAGATGTGGGTTGTTGAAGGGACAGGGAGACAGATCCAGGAGGAAGGGGCTTGTGTGAGGGGGAGGGGGGATGGTAGTGATGACGGTATGGGCAATGTGTGGATGTTGATGCTGGCGTTGATGTGATCCTAAGTTTGGGCATCAAGTTCATTTAAATCTGGATTGTGAAGTACAAGAGTATTGAATTATGAAAAGAGAGAAAAGAAGAAAAAAAAAAACGAGGAAGAAATACGCCTGACGCAATAAACAGCTAATAATGAATACAAACTCATTACAGATGTGGCGAAAAAAAATACATCTTGATAAAAATCATGAGCATAGAAAAGACAGTTGGAACTTTACGGTGAGACATTCTGTTATGAAATGGTGAATGTTAAAAAGCCCAGTTAGGGAGCAGGGTGGGGGGGGGGGGGGGGGGGGGCTGTCCGGGAAGACTGTCCTGTGCTCTGCCACCAGTTTCTCGACGTTTTCAATTCAGGTTCAAGGAAGACAACTTCTTTTCCCTTCGCCCGGTTGTTTCCAAATTCTGGAATTGTGTCCCTTGAGCGTGGAAGAAGTGAACATTTTTAGTGTCGTGTGGGGCTGTACCTGCACAGTTCTTTAAGTTGAGTATTTATAGAATGGCCCAATTCGAATGTTTTGACAATTTTAATTGTATCTGAAAGTTGACTGTCTTCGTTTTCTTTCATATGTCCATCAATGTACAAGCCAGGTGGTTCCAAGCAGACGGATTAAAATCAAATAAATGAGACTATTTGGGGGCCACCACCAGGTGCAAGGAAAGGGTAACGGGTGAGTGCAAAGGCCTGAAATGTAACGTCAACTAAAGAGAACGTCATGTATTTGAAGATTGCATGTGATGCCATTGGTGGGTTTCCCTAAAACAAGGGCAATAATTAGCGGGGAGGTGTTTTTGCGTGTGCGTTTTAACCTGTTCAGTGCTGTGGTCCCAAAGGGTGCACTACAATCTGTTCATTGCAGTAAGGATACATCCCCAATTTCCTCAGTGCGATGATACTTCCAGACAATACACACAACAATCTGTTAAGTGCACTGAAACTGGCAAAATGGACCATTGTTCAACGCAATTACGCTGAAGGAAAGGTGTACTCATCACCTGTTCAGTACATTAATTCCGACAGAGGTGCGCACTGCAAACGGCTGTTCAGTGCAGTGGTATTGATAGGGGGGTGCACTGTTATCATTCAGTTCAGTAATACTTCTAAAAAGGTACATTCTAAACTGTTCAGTGTAGTGACTCTGGTAGAAGGGTAAACTATTTCTTCAGTGCACTGATGCTGATAAACGGGTGCACTATGCTCTATTCAACGCGCAAAATGTTGACGGACGGGTTCTCTACCATCTACCCAGTGCAGTGATACTGATAGAGAAATGTATAATAATCTGTTCACTGTTACTGTTGGAAGGGTACACTATAATCTGCCCAATGCAGTTGATACTGATGGAAAGGTGCGCTACATGTTCAGTGCAGAGGTACTGCTGGAAGGGGTACACTACAACCTGCCCAATGCAGTGATACTGATGGAAAGGTGCGCTGTATATTCAGTGCAGAGGTACAGTTGGAAGGATCACTACAACCTGTTCAGTGCAGTTGGTACTGATGGAAAGGTGCACTACATGTTCAGTGCAGAGGTACTGCTGGAAGGGTACACAACAACCTGGCCAATGCAGTGACACTGATGGAAAGGTACGCAATATTCAGTGCAGAGCTACTGTTGGAATGGTGCACTACAATCTGCCAATGCAGAGATACTGTTGGAAGGGTGAGTTATATGTTCAGTGCAGAGAGACCGTTGGAAGGGTACATTACAATCTGTCTGATGCAGTTGATGCTGATGGAAAGGTGCGTTATACGTTCAGTGGAGATACTGTTGGAAGGGCATCCTACAACCTGCCCAACGCAGTGATACTGGTAGAAGAATATACTATAATCTGTTCAGTGGTACTGTTGGAAGCTTACACTGCAACCTGCCCAGTGCAGTTGGAAAGGTACACTGTATGTTCAGTGCAGAGACGCTGTTGGAAAGGTACACTACAATCTGTCCAACGCAGTTGATAAGGATGAAAAGGCACATTATAATGTTCAGTGCTGAAGTACTGTTGGAAGGGTCTGCCAAACGCAGTTGATACTGATGGAAAGGTGCGCTATATGTTCAGTGCAGAGACACTGTTGGAAGAATCTGATACTATTGGAAGGGTCTGCCCATTACAGTGATACTGATGGAAAGGTGCGCTATATGTTCAGTGCAGAGATACTGTTTGAAGGGTATTACAATTTGCCTGATGCAGTTGATACTGATGGAAAGTTACACTATATGTTAAGTGCAGAGAAACTGTTGGAATAATGCGGTACGATCTGCCCAGTGCAGAGATATTGTTGGAAGGGAGCACTATGTTCAGTGAAGAGGTACTGTTGGAAGGGTACACAACAATCTGCCCAGTGCAGTTGACACTGATGAAAGGTACACTATGTGTTCAATACAGAAATACTGTTGGAATGGTGCACCACAAATTGCCCGGTGCAGTCGATACGACTGGAAAAACTATAGGATCAGTGCACATGTACTGATAGAAGGGTACACTATACTGTTCGGAGCAGTGATATTGACGGAGGGGTAGGCAATGATACTGTTCAGTGCAGAGGTACTGATGGAAGGATATACTATGCTGTTCAGTGCAATGAAACTGAAGAAAGGATATACTATGCTTTTCAGTGCAGAGATACCGATGGAAGGTGCTCAGTAATATTAGTACGTAAAGTGTTAACAGAAGGGTATACTGCAACTTCATTGGTGCAGCGATACTGATTGATGGGTATACTGTAGTGTTCAGTATAGCGATTCTGATGGAAAGGGTATACTATACTGTTCAGTGCAATACGACTGAAGAAAGGATATTCTATAGGCTACTGCTCAGTGCTATAGTGTTAACAGAAGGGTACTTTGCAACCTCACTGATGCAGCAATATTGATAGAAAAGGTACACTATAACCACTCAGCTGGGAACAGGACATGATAAAGGGAATCTGTTGAGTGCCGTGATTTGATAATTAAAGGTGGACATAATTAGTCCAGTGCAGTGACTCTGACAGAAGGGCACACTGCAGTTCGTTCAGTGCATTTATACTGGCACAGTACACCATGCTGTGTTCAGTGCATTCATATTGACTCAAAGCCCAGTCGTACTGTTATACTAACAGAAAGGGAGGCCCTACACTTCAGTTCCTTCAGCGCAATAACACCGATGGAAAGATACAGTATGATCTAGGCCTTCCGCTCTGCTCTTTTCTGCCAGAACAGGAAGAGACGTTTTTTCGTCCGGCAGTCGCTGTGCTTAAGACAACTGTGGGCATACAATTGACAAGGGGAAAAAAAAAAAAAGAAAGAAAGAAAGAAAAGAAAAACCCACGAGATAGAGGAGCAAAAGACCCATGAGGCATTTTGCGGTGCTTTTCAGTTGGCACACGAACTCGGCCACAAGAAGTTTGCAGTTACAGAGCATGTAGCATGTCTGGTATGTGGCATAAATATGATAGGCTGGCCGAAATGTATAGATCTTTACAGATTAGAAATATGTGTGTGTGTGTGTGTGTGTGTAGTCTTGAGCACAGTTTTAATTTGTTGGTGGAGAGATGGTGGTCAGATGAAGAGATGTAGCCTACAGTCAAGGCGTTGAGCAACAGCGATGTTGTCACTGAAACGCCAAAATGAGAAAAATCAACTGATATAACCACTGGTGTTCAAATCATAATACACGATAAAGAAACAACAAAGACTCGAGTAAATTTTCGACGAATTTGGCTTTTCTTTCTTTTTTTTTTTCTTTCTTTAAAAAAAAAAAAAAAATTCTTCTAACATCACAGAAGACAAAATGCACGGAGCCACGCACCCCTATGCGTCTGTCAGCAGCAGAGACTGAGAGAGAGGACTCATCATTGCCAGTGCCTCTCATCAGTGACACCTCCAGACACTTTGATGGACACCCCTTAGCTCCGCCCGATTTGTTTCGGCACACCAAGGACAGTGCTGACTGACAAGATGTTCAGCACGTCTCCTTGGCCTTGATTGACAAGGGGCCTGGTAACTAGTTACCCAATGATGTGGGTACTCACAGAAAACCGGTGCGCGTACGACCGATTGGCCGTCGCCGATCACATGGTGAGCACAGTGAGGTTAGTGTCGCTGATCTCAGTGTGGTTAGGGAGGCGACAGCGGACAGGACAATACAGCTGGAGTGAAGGCGAAGAGAGAGTGGCACATGCTGGGCTGATAGGAAAGAGACTACCAGTCAAAATTAACACAGACCGCGGTGCGGCCCGGCGACTCGGTGAGCGGTGAAACCGCGCCTAGAATCAGTTGCTCCAGAAGATGTTGGGACAGTGCTGCAAATGTAGCTTCGACGTTGACCACAATGTTGAAAAACGAGTAAACTCGATTCTAGCTAGTACTGCAGACCACCCAGCCAGTGCCAGCATCTCTTTCAGTCATGGTCGCTACGGCTTAGAGAGGGGCGTGGCCTACAGCCGTCCGCGTGCGCGTTGGTGAGAGTGTTAGAAAGATGAACAGTGCAGTCTTCCCCCCTTCAGCTTGTCAAGTTGTGTCCCTTCCCCTCCCTCACCCCCCACCCCCATCCCTCCTTCTCCCTCCGCCCCCTCCCAGTTCTGAGTTGTCAGTGAAGTGCTGCAATGCTTGTTCCCCCTGTCCCCCGTCCCTCCTCCCCATCACCCTCTCTCACCCAGGCCCCGCCTACTATTCACACCACACTGCTGCAAGGCGTGGAGCGAGAGACGAGACGACGAGAGAGGGGGAGAGAGAGAGAGAGAGAGAGAGAGAGATTAATTTCTACGAGAGAGAGAGAGTAGTGGAGAATCGGGCCTCGTCTCCATATTTCATGCCAATTTCGTTTTTAATATTAAGCTTTACTTTCTCCTCATCGAAGAACGAAAGCACATCCAAGCTCAAATTTTATGCCACAGTTACTACCGAATACAAACAGGCGGCTTATTTGGAGCAACACACTGACACAGATTGCAGACGAGCACTAACTAGATTACGAATAAGTGCCCATGAACTCCAAATTGAGAGGGGCCGTTATACCAACACTGACAGAGAAAACAGATTATGCACAACATGCCACGTCGTTGAGGACGAACTACATTTTCTCGATGACTGCAAATTATTTGACCAACAACGTTATGACCTAATGACAAGGATCACAAAAACTGATTTTCCACCGCAGACTAACATGACAAAACCCTCAGAGCTCATGTTATTGGACTGCTTCCAACCTGTACTTGCCCAGTATATCCTGTTGTGTTTTTCTCTTCGGAGACAGAAAATTTAATCAGACTCTGATACACACTGTGCTTTTTCTTTCTGCTGCTATGTTATGTGTTGCAAGACGTGACAACGCTGGGATTAGTTTAGTTTAGTTAAATGTCTGAACTTGCGATGACGTCAAACTGACAGCAACCTCAAACGATGAGTCACTGCCTCCACTCCGTCACATTCGTAACTGTCATGTCAGCATTGAAAGCGACTTTCAAACCGTGGCGATTCGAACTTAACTTCAGCACTGCCAAGGGTGAATTTGATCACTTAGATTCAACTTAACTTCAGCACTGCCAAGGGTGAATTTGATCACTTAGATTCAAACTTAACTTCAGCACTGCCAAGGTGTGAATTTGATCACTGAGATTCAAACTTAACTTCGGCACTGCCAAGGGTGAATTTGATCACTTAGATTCAAACTTAACTTCAGCACTGCCAAGGGTGAATTTGATCACTTAGATTCAAACTTAACTTCAGCACTGCCAAGGGTGAATTTGATCACTGAGATTCAAACTTAACTTCGGCACTGCCAAGGGTGAATTTGATCACTGAGATTCAAACTTAACTTCGGCACTGCCAAGGGTGAATTTTACCACTGAGATTCAAACTTAACTTCTGTCCCTTCTCCCTTCCTTCTCGATCTTTCCCCCTTTTGTCTAGGGGGAAGGTGGGGGGGGGGGGGGGGGGGGCGGGGGGCGAGGGGGGGAAGGAATTGCCTCCCTGTATCTCCCCCATGTCTCCCTGCTACTCCCCTTCCCTCTCTCTGGTGTGACGCCCTTGTAAGCTAGTCATAGCCGAGGCATTCAGGATGCCACATAGCAATACAGACCACTGCAAACTATTCACTCTTCCTGCAGACCAGAGTATGGACAGCTATCGCGCGCTGATGGATGAAGACCTAGTGATTCAGAGTATTTATTATACATTCCAACCAAGGTCCAGTCACCACGGCAAAAACAAAATGAAATCACTACACCCTGAAAGAAAGTACGCGCTAAATGTTAATGCGCCTTAGCCGGCGGAAAGAACAGACCGTCGTGTGCCAGTGGGAACAGGTTGACACGAAAATATGACAGTCGTGTGCCAGTGGGAATAGGTTGACACGAAAATAATATATGACAGTCGTGTGCCAGTGGGAATAGGTTGACACGAAAATATGACAGTCGTGTGCCAGTGGGAATAGGCTGACACGAAAATATGACAGTCGTGTGCCAGTGGGAATAGGTTGACACGAAAACATGGCAGTCGTGTGCCAGTGGGAATAGGTTGATATGAAAATATGACAGTCGTGTGCCAGTGGGAATAGGTTGACACGAAAAAAATAGGACAGTCGTGTGCCAGTGGGAATAGGTTGACACGAAAATAGGACAGTCGTGTGCCAGTGGGAATAGGCTGACACGAAAATAGGTATACTGGGGCAGCAGAATCTTCAAAGACATGAAGTAAGAAATAAATGCTGGATATTGTTTTGGATTCAGCCCTGTGGAACTGCCAGCGCTGCGGCTAGCTAGAACACTTTGAAAACTAGTCCAGTGTATTTAGAGGCAGGAGAAAATGGGGCAGATATGGAAAAAGAAGAGATCAATTGTGCACAGGACAGGACAAGGTCCCAAACAACACTGCCCTGGAAAAAGCCGGATGCACCAGCATGTACACGCTGCTGAAACAGAGACGTATGCGCTGGCTCGGCCATGTTGTGCGCATGGATGACGGACGGATCCCTAAAGACCTCCTCTATGGAGAACTTGTGTAGGGAAAACGTCCCACAGGCAGACCACATCTGCAATTCAAAGACGTGTGCAAGCGGGACCTAAAAGCTTGAACATCGATCAGAACAACTGGGAAGCAACAGCCCTCGAACGGTCAGCCTGGAGACAGACTGTGCAGAAAGGTCTCTCCAAGTTCGAAGAGACAATCGCTCAGCAGCACAGGGAAAAAAGAATGAGAAGAAAGGCTGCAGCCCAGGCAGACAGACCAGCGTCAGACTTCATCTGTGCCCTCTGCCACAGGGACTGTCATTCTCGCGTCGGACTGGACAGCCACACCCGTCGCTGTACCAGAATAGACACCTAGAGCGCAACTCCATAGTTTTCCAAGACAGAAGGATGCCTACAAGTATTTAGAGGCAGGAGAAAAAGCGGCAGATATGGAGAAAGAAGAGATCAATTGTGTGCACACTCGTGTTCACAAAGATGCCAGATAATCAATTTCTGGGACACAGACCAATATGATTCACACACACACGCGCGCGCGCGCGTGCAGGCATGCATGCATGTAAGTCTTACATATACACACAACAACGGTATGAACCACAACACAAACACAGAGAGAGATGTCAACCGTTTCATACTAATAAGACCAGCGAATGAAAAAACCAAAATATGTGCAAAGACAACAGCAATATCTGTTAAGAAATCATTACTCAAAGGTGTTCTTCGAAAAAAAACTCGTTCAGCCCAACACTTTAATGCATTCATTTATGACCTCCCAGCTCTCACGATGCACGACCATTCCCACACTTCGGCAAACACACCACCACCCACATCTCATCTTTGTTCCGTAACTTTCCTGAACCTGGGCTACCAAATAAGCTCAATAGATTTAATATAGCGAAAGGGGCTGAAAATCAATGAAGATGAAACAAAAAGCGTTACGTTTACAAAAACGGGTCATGAAGTGCACCCTGTGGATTAAGTGTGGATTTAATATATTACGATCCGCGAGCCGGTCAATCTTTTGTGGTCATTAACCATAAACACGGTAAATTCCCAAGCGCACCAGAACATCTAGCAACAGCATGCAAAGAAAGGACTGCGACACCCTAAGAAAGTCAAAC